>CM040124.1:125448235-125921853 GCA_022559845.1 Amorphophallus konjac
GGCATAAAGCTCCGGCGCAACAGACTACCTCTTTGAGGGGAAACACCTTGGAAGGAATTCAAGTCTTGATATCTCCCATCTTGCGTAAAGCTTATCTCCAATTATTCTTCTCTTCTCCCTCCAAGACCGAATGTTTCTCGGGTATGGCCTTGGTAGGGGCAGCGTTAATCAAGGGCAGTCAGTTATAGGGCGCCACCCTTTCAATGCACGCCCGGCTTTGGGCAGTTTTAAGCAAAAAGGGAAGAAACGAGGACCCCTAGCCAGTGGTTCAAAAACACCCTTTGATGCTGCTTTAGCAATGTCTAACCAAAATCTCCACAAAAATTTGAATATTTCCAAAATCTCCACAAAAATTTGAATATTTCCAAAATCTCCACAAAAATTTGAATATTTCCAAAATCTCCACAAAAATTTGAATATTTCCAAAATTCCACAAAAATTTGAATATTTCCAAAATTCCACAAAAATTTGAATATTTCCAAAATCCCCACAAAAATTTGAATATTTCCAAAATCTCCATAAAAATTCAAATATTTCCAAAAATTTTGCATTGTATTTTCTGATGGTGTTTTGCAGGAACAGCTTTGCAGAGACCAAAAGCACGGGATGAGTCCTCTCTCCACTCGTTGCTATCAATCTATTGATTCCTCCCGATAGTCACATGACATGCCACCCTGGGCATTTTTGATTATCATCTCCCTATATCATTTTGATTGTTATATCTCCTGATTATCTCTTGAATATCATTCTGATTAGTCATCTCCAAATCTTTCAATCAACTCCTGCTGATTCACTTGATCACTTTGCCAAGGGGCATTATCATTCCCTGATTACTCTGCCGATGGGCATTATATCAGATCTTGATCATTCATCTCCAAATCTTGATTAGCCAGATTATCTCCTCATGATAAAACAACAAACAATGCTATGATTTGACTTATGCTATTCATGCCATATACATGCTATAATTGATGCTTTGATGATTGCTATGCTTAAATGCCTTATTCATTGTTTGTTATCTTTTATATCTTGGCTAATGAATTTTTGAGCGCAGGAAGAGGCTCTTGGTTCCGCCGGCTGGGCATCATCATCAAAGCCCCACGGTGCTGACACCTCATTTCTCAGTTCCCCCATGTGCCCATTGCTATCACCATCTCTCCTTGTATGCATTTTACTATATGTTAATACGCTATTATATTATATCAAGGACCTTGTGGCTTTGGTAAATCTGGGATTGGAGTTCCCCTTCATCAAAAACAATGATGATTCCAGAGGAGTCTTAGTCATACGGATAGGCCGTTGAGCCGTCCAAGGCTGGGGACGATGGTTCCCTTTTACGAGTTGGTGCGCGGATAAACATGCTTCGGCTTAGTATCAGCTCGCAGAATCGGTTTCTTGACCCAGTCTGGGCAGTTTAACAATATTATCCTTGATTATTCTATATTTTCATTTGATTTATTTTTTCCCTTTAAACCCAGCATGCATTCATGTAGGAATTTGAAATAATTGTTGAAAAATCATTTTGATAAGCTGGTTTTGAGAGTTGAATTGATCTTAATCTTTCCCGATATGAGATATTCCATGCCGAATTGAGTCTTCAGTTCGTTTTGTCGCTGTTTTGGGTGATTTTCTCGAAAACTCCTTGTTTGGATTTTTATCATCTTATTTTTCAAATTTTCCCCTTGATCCACCTTGGCTGCAGCACGTCCACTGGCTGGTAATCGCTCCCCAATGGTGAAACTTGCAGGTTTGTGACCTGAGGTACTTCCACCGCGTTGGAAGTTGATCATTTTATTTTTATCTCCTTCGTGCACCGCGTGCGCATCTCCCCTTTTATCCAAACATTGTTGGTTTCCTTGAATTTCTCGAGATTTGCTTCATCTCGTGCTTTCGATTTGATTCTCATCAAGTGATGTTGATTGCGTGTCTCATCACACCTTGACATCTACTTTTCAGTTTGCTACGCTCCCTTGCAAAGCAGACGCCAAGGCGGGGCAGCTGTAGACACGCTAAAATTGACATTATTTTGAGTATATTTCATATCGCTCTGCGATGCCACATTTGACCCTCAAATTAGCTTATTTGAGTGATTTTCCCACTTTTTCTTGAATTTCTCCTATTTTTCCCCATTTTCTTCTTTTTTTTATTTTTCTGGATTTTCTGGGCATTTATCTCTATTCTTTTTGAATTCACGCCCTCATCAGGGGCGTGTTTTTGAAACACGCCCTTGTCTAGGGCGTGTCTTTCCCATTTTATCTATTTCTCCCCATTTTTCTATTTTTCTGAATTTTCTGAATTTACGACCTGGGTAAGGGCGTGTTGTCTTCAAAACATGACTTAACCAAGGGCGTTTCTTAAAGAAGGACGACCTTGCCTAAGGGCGTCAATTCTTTTGGTTTGACCGACTTCCCCATTTGAGCTCTTGAAATTAACGCCCCTCCCCGGGGCGCGTTTTTGAAAAAGTGGCTTTGATTAAGGCGTGTTTTACTTTTTTCAAATATGGGGAGTTCTTATTGCTAAATTTGGTTTTTGAGAAACGCCCTTGTGCAGGGCGTGTTTCTGAGAAACGCCCTCTGTGTAGGTCGTCAATTCGTAAATTGACGCCCTGACCTAAGGCGTGTTTCACCTTCTGGCTTCGCCGCCCTTTCCCCAGAGAGTCCTTGCTTCGATAGATGCCTACTTGGTTTGGGCTCTTGCCCATTCTTATCATTTCCCTCTTAGGACTCTTGCCCATGTTTATCCTTTCTTCAATCTATTTAATAGAGCCATCGGCTCTGTTGTCAGGTTGGTTCGGAGGTCCTTCTTTTTTCTTCCTTCCCCCCGTTTTGTTCTCCTTCTTCTTCTGCTTATTTGTTTTGTTCCTTTTTTCTTCCTTTTCTTCTTTTTCTTCTTCTCACGCAGGTCACTGTCGGCTGAAGGAGGGGCTTCTATGCTTCATTCTTCATCCTCTTGAAGTCTTCTCCCCATCGAGAACCCAAGCCAAGGAGCAAACGATCAGATTTTCTTCTTATCACCCTCATCTCTTTGCTTTTGTTTTATCATCATCGGTTTGTTCATATGTTCATGTTACATGCATCATGTTCATGTTTATATTTATTTTTCATACTCAATCACATTGAGCATCTCCCATAAGTGCATCTCTTGCACTCTCTCCCCATAATATTTTTTTACATGCATTCATATCTCCCCACACCCTTTTGCATAGGGGTTTAAGGGCAACCACCCTTAAGGTGCGTTCTTGCACATGCTTTCATGCTCACATATTTCTATCATGAATTGATGCTACACTCACCACATATCTAATGCAATTTCTTCATTGGTGTTTGTCCTTTTTTTGCAAGGGTAATTAAAGGAAGAACTCTCTTCGTCGGCCGGCCGATTTGAAGAGAAAGGAACACTCACATCCCCGCATCTTTTGAGGTATTTTGCGATCATCTCCCCGTATCAATCTCCTCTTTGAGACCCTCGTGTCTCTGGCGATCACACACACTCCACATTAGCACCTCGTGCTATTTTTTTTATTGCTTTCATCATATACCTATTGCTTTTTTATATTTAAGTGGATTTTAAATCAAATCTACACCAGGATCTTCTTCAACGGTTCACCGGTTAGCACGGTGATAGGGTGACCCTAGAAATAGGGCCGGAGGCGCTTGGCGGAGGTAACCAATGCTAGCACAAGTTTCTCAGTTGCGGGGTACCTCCTTTCAGCCTCGTTGAGCACCTTGCTGGTGTAGTAGACCGGTCTCTCGACCCCCGAGTCATTTCTGACTAGGACCGAGCTAACCGTAGATGGTGTTGTCGAGAGATAGAGCAGCAAGACTTCACCCAGAACGGGCATGGAGAGCACCGGGGGCGAGGCCAAGAACTCCTTGAGCTCGGTGAATGCTCTCTGGCATTCCTCATCCCATGCGAACGTAGCAGATGCCAATTTGGGCCCCCTCAACAGCTTGAAGAAGGGCAGGCATCGTTCGGCCGCACGGGACAGGAACCGGCTGAGAGCGGCGACATGCCCAGTTAGGCGTTGGACGTCCTTGATGCAGGCGGGCGGGCGCATGTCCAGGATGGCCTGGACTTTGTCGGGGTTGGCCTCGATCCCACGCTGAGTGACTAGGAAACCCAGGAACTTCCTGGATCTCACTCCGAAGGCACACTTGGCAGGATTGAGCTTCATGTTGTACCTCAGGAGGGTGCCGAAGGTCTCAGCGAGGTCGGTGAAGTGGTCTTCCACCTTGGATGTCTTGACGAGCATGTCGTCGATGTAGGCCTCGACATTTTGACCTAGATGTCCTTCAAACATGTGGTTGACCAGCCTCTGGTATGTGGCTCCGGCATTTTTCAACCCGAAAGGCATCCGGGTGTAGCAGTATACGCCGTAGTCGGTGATGAAGGCGGTCTTCTCGACGTCTTCTGGATCCATTCTGATCTGGTGGTAACCTGAATAGGCATCTAGGAAGCTGAGTATCTCGTTGCCCGAGGTTGAGTCAACCAATTGGTCGATGCTCGGCAATGGATAACAGTCCTTAGGGGTGGCCTTATTCAGGTCGGTGAAATCCACACACATCCACCACTTGCCTGAAGCTTTCGGTACCAGGACGACGTTGGCTAGCCACGTCGGGTACAGGACCGGCCTAAAAAGGCCAGTCTCTTGCCCCTTGGTGACCTGCGCCTTGATGATCGCATGTTTCTCTGGTGCATGCTTCCTCCAGCGCTGCTGTACGGGCTTCACGGCGGGGTCGAGGTTGAGCTTGTGCATTACAGTCTCCTCTGGTATCCCAGAGAGTTGATCATCAGCCCAAGCAAAAACTCAGATGTACTCAGAAAGGAACTTTGTATATTTCTGTTGAACCTCAGACGGTAGGTCGGCTTCGATCTTTACTCCTAGGGCCGGGTCATCATTTAGGAAAACCGCCAGCAATTTGCCACCAGGCTCGGTGGTTGCGGATTTATCCTCGACTCTCCGGGGGCCCTTGTCCTTCCCGTCCGGCCTTGTGGCCTCTACCGAGATATTGTAGCACCTTCTGGCCGCGGCCTGGTTACCTCGGACTTCCCCCAACCCGTTTTTGGTGGGGAACTTCATTTTCTGGTGATAGGTAGACGGCACCGCTTTTATTCGGCTGAGGATTCCCTGGCCGAAGATGGCGTTGTATGCTATCATACCTTTAATCACTATGAAGTCCACCATGACCGTAACGGTTTTGGGTGGGGTGCCGAGGGTAACCGGCAGGCTTAGGGCTCCCTCGGGATAGGTGGCCAGATCATTGAACCCGCAGAGAGGGGTTCGGATCGGGCGGAGTTTGGATGGTTCCTCCCCCATCTTAAGGAAACAATCATAAGACAGTACATCAGGGGCACTCCCATTGTCATCTAGAATCCTATCTACGTTACAATGGTTTATCGTAGCCGAAATCACGAGGGCGTCGTCATGCGGGGTGCTCAGCCCTTCCAGGTCTCGGTCGGAGAAGACTATGACCTGGGGCTCACTCGGCGGGGCCTTGGGAGGCTCTATGGCTCGGCTCACCTGCTCGGCATGACGCTTCCTTCCTCGGCTGCTGTCGCCGCCTGATGCTGCTCCTCCGGAGATGACATTGATGTGTACCCCGCGGGGGGCATTGTCGATCTCCTCTGGGGCGCCTCGGTCTTCTTTACGCTCGGCTATGAACCGAGCTAGATGTCCCTGACGGATGAGGCGCTCAATCTCATCCTGGAGCTGGTGGCAGTCCCCGGTGTGGTGCCCGTGATCACTGTGGAACAAGCAGTGCTTGTTGCGATTATGGTTCTTCGATCTCATTGGCTCGGGTTGGCGGAGGAGGCCCGAGTCCTTGATGCCTTCGTAGATCTCGTAGACCGGCGCGACTAGTGGGGTGTACCGCTCATACTTCTGTGACGGTTCCTTGCGTTCCCCGTCGCGGTTCCGCCTTTTCCCCGAACCTGAGCTTGGCTCGGAAGCCCGCTTCTTGTCCCCCTCCCGACCCGAGCCGGTTGCGTCTCGGCAAGCGCTGAGCACCTCTTCGCACTCAGCGTGGCGTAATGCCAGAGTCACTAGCTCGGCAAGGGTCGAGGGAGGGTGGAGGACAAGTTCGCGGCGGAGATTCTCGTCCCGGGTGCCCCCAGTCAGCGCGGTTATGGCTGAGGCCACGTCCAGGCGGGGGATTCTCAGAGCTTCCGACTTGAATCCGTGAATATAAGCCCGGAGTCTTTCCCCTTGTGCCTGTTTGAGGGCCAGGAGCCCCGCTACCGACCATGGGGGGGGCACTTCCGGCGAAACTCTCTTTGAAGACTCGCCCAAATTGCTTGAAGTCTCGGATGGATCCGGGGGCGAGGGCCCGGAACCACGCCTGGGCGCCCTAGACCAGGGTGGTCGCGAAGGCTCGGCACTTGATGGCGTCCGACGCTCCATGCAAGGTCATCAAAGCGTCGAAGCTGTCGTAATGATCGGTCGGGTCGCCCTGGCGGTCGTAGAGCTTGAAGGTTGGGATGGAGGTTCTGGGAGACACCTCTGCCTTCAAGATGTATTCGGAGAACAGGGATTTCTCCTCATCCTCCGGGAAAGAGGTCTTCTGCAGGGCGCGGAGGGCGCGCTCCTGTTCTGTGAAACGCCTCTCGAAATCTCACAGTCGGAGGGATAACTCCGGCTGTTGTCGTGCCGTGGGGCTGGGAGGAGCGTCTTGGTGATCCCCGGGAACATCGGTCTCCGGGTTCGGACGGCGCGCCCCAGGTTTTCCCCGCCTTGGTGTGGAGAAAGCCTCTTGCTCCGGAGGCGGAGCCTGCGAGGGTCCTCCAATCCTGTTGCGGATGATCTGTTGGCCGCGGAGAGTGAAGCGGCCTCCGGCGGTGTGCTGGGATGCATTCTCGCGGGGAGGGCTCCCTGACGGGGCGCGGGACCTTCCATCCCTAGCCGCCTGGGTCCTCATGAGTTCCACGAGGACATCCAGTTTCGCGTTGAGGGCCTGGAAGGCTTCGGCGCTACCATTGGGCGGTAGCCCTACTGCCGCAGGAGGGGGTGGTGGTTCGTCGGCGGGGGCGCTGGCGTTGGAGGGAGGGTTCTGTGAGGCCCGGCCGCTACCATGGCCTTTCCCCTGTCACCGGCGGACCTCCTCCCTGAGCTCCTTCGCACCATACTGGCTTCTCGTACGTTTCCCACAGATGGCGCCAGATGAAGAGGCAAGATCTCACGCTGATCCTGAGCGGGCAGTGGATCACCGGATAGTGAACTACAAGAAAGGGAAACGGATCAGGGGGCCCAAGGATGAGTCCCTGGGGAAAACCCTCCGATGCTTAAGTCAGTAGAGCTATGGTGGGAGCAATATAGGGAGGGAGTAGCTTCTACGCGAGATCCCTCTCCACCAGAAGGGTGAAGTGATTCCTGCTCAGGAGTTTTGAGCGTGTGATTGCTCTTACCTTTCGCCGGAGGGTATCCCTAGGTTAAATAGTGTGCCGTCTTCTGGAGTCCTATAAGTCGAGGGGTTTCAGGTGGGGGTGTTGACGCCTAAAATAAAGATAATAATAATAGCAGCAATGAAATAATAATAATAACCCTAAAAATACCTTTATAAAATATCTTATTTCTGTTGTCTTGTTTTCAGGAATAAAAGAAGAAAAGAAGATACGGCCGGCTCTAATAGAGAACCACTGAAACGAGACACAAGACCTCGGAAGATACTCGGGACCATCCCCGAACGAGCAAGAAAGAAGCTCAGCCAACAAGATATGTCAGCCGATGAGTCAGCCCTCACAACTGAAGAAATGAACACAAGAATCCCAAAAGCCCTAAATGGGCCAATACCTGTGGCACCGAGAAGCTGTTGAAGAGGCCCACGGCCACCAAAAGGCGCACCGATAGTGGCCACGCCGAAAGCCCAACAAGGCCCATATGGAGAAGGGGCGCCGAGAAGCCTATTGCTTCGGACTAGGGCGCGCCGGTTGCTGTTGGCCGAGAAGTCAGTCAAGGGGCCTATATAAACCCACTCCTTCGATGACCGCGGCGTTAGAAGAAAAAAAAAAGAGAAAAGGGAGATATCGAAAGGATAGCCAGAAACCAAAGGAAGAAGAGAGCCTCCGCTGAAAGAAAAGAGAAGATCTGAAGAGAAAGAAGAAGGAAAGGCTCCAGGTGGGCTGCTCCGGGGAGGGAGAGGAGTCAATGCTCCGCCCTCCCCATGTTTTCTTTCCATTTCTTTGATGTAGTCTCGCGAGTTTTCTTCTCAATTTATCAGATGTAGCCGGACAATCCCGGTTCTGCTTTATATCTCTGCTTCTTATTTTCCCTTCATGGTTGATGTAAGTGTGAGACGATGCAATGAAATGGAATGCTGCAATTGCAGTGATGAATACTGGGCAATCGAAGTTCTTCCCCTTTGCATCATGTGGATATATATCTTCTATTTGAAATGCATAATAGTATACACAGTACTGGTTTCAGAATTCCCGTTGGTTCTCTGAAGAGGGATGAGGATAGGGCCCCCACCCCCATCTAATGGGTGATTGGGCTCCATCCCCTTTCATTTCCTGTCTCAATGACAGATTCTCTGCATATGTTCCGAGTGTTTCCCCTCGAACCCTTCATGTTGTTCAGGAACCCGAGATACCAATCTCTTGGTTCTCTGAGCTGCCAGGCTTTGGTGAATGATGATTTCGATCACTGGGTCCTCCATTCTAAGCCTTGAATGCTTAGGGCCTGGAGTTTCGATGCCAGAAGCCCATCCATCGCCAATTTTTTGACGCCATTAGGTTCGTCCAGGGGATCAGAGATAGTCATCTCTTGATCCCCCAGACGGCTGACGGCGAACGGAGAAAGCTTCTCAGGGTTCAGATGATGATCTTTCTTTTCCTCTGGCTAATTTGATCTCCCAGCTCCCCTGGCATCCTCCTAACAGAAGCCCCCATGAAAGCCCCCTTTTCTGTGCTCCAGATCTTGCCTTAACCTGAGCCAGAAATCTCAAGAAACCCCGGACAGAGTATCGTTTTGAGCTCTGAAACCCTCACCTACTCACCGTCTCGGCGTGCTAATTTCCACGCCGAGAGCCGAACTGCCGAGAGGCCTTCCTCTCTTGCTAAACGACAAAAAAACCTATTTCAAACCCTTCCACATGAGCCTCCCGGCACCAAGCTCCCGGCGTGCCAATTCCCCGCCGAAAATCCCTCAGCCGAGAGGCCTCCCTCTCTTGCTAAATGACAAAGAAACCAACAACCCCCCCCTTGGCCATGAAACCCCTCTCCACATGACCTTCTCGGCCTGGGCTTCCCGGCGGCAGGTTCCCGGCGTGCTAACTAGCGCGCCGGGAAGCCTTGCGCCGAGAACCCCCCCCCCCCCCCTTTTTTGCCATTTAGGCCCAGGCCGAGAGCCTCTCCCGGCCACTTCATGGGCGCGCCGAGAAGCCCCCCTTTGGCCACTTCATAGCGCGCCGAGAAGCCCATTTTTGCCCTGGCCGAGATCTTCCTCTCCTGGCCAACAGAAACCACGCCGAGAGCCCTCTCTCTTGGCCGATTCAACCCATGCCGATACCCCTGCTTCGGCCAATGAAACCCAGACCAAGGTTCATCTCTGCACCATTATCCTTCAACTCTTTAACCTCTCCATACATCCGTCAAGAGGATGTTTAGAGATCATCAGATACACCCTGAGGAGATACAGCAATGGGGAAGACCTCCCCTACATTCCTATGTCCCGAACTGGATTCACATGCAACCCCGCGGGTTCGGCGGACCTTGTCTTTACAAGGGTCTCATCGACCTCCGAGAAGGGGAATAGTGATTGATGATAGAGACATGTACAGTCTCCTTGAGCCTTAGTGCTCCCTTGCTTTTCGGCTTTCATCCCAGCACTCTGTGGATGTCAGCCTATATCATCCCTTGGCAGATGCTAAATCCAGGGGAGGTGCTGCCGAAATTCTCTCAAGATGATAAAGTCAACATTGAACTGCACCGATAACTGACACAAATGTTGTTACTGAATCTTAAATCCAAATTTTGTTCCGGGGGCTCCGCCCCCGGAAACCCCCGCAAGGGGCGCTGCCCCCTTGACCCCCGCGACCTGACCGGGCAGGTCGATCCCCGCGACCTGACCGCACAGGTCGATCCGCGTGCGAGGGCGCAACATTGAGCGTTCGCTCATTTTCCGTAGTCCCGCATCGGGTTCATGAATAACCCCTTTAGCTCGGGAGGGCTCTTCCACTGCATGAGTGCCGCCGGCTTCTACAGGGAATATCAAACATTGCCCCATGGCAGATATGCGGTTCGGGAAGTTCAGCACTTCTCTCTTTCGGCTTTCATCCCGGCACTCCGTGGGTGATAGTCTATTTCCCCCTGGGCATGATCCAGAAGAAGGGGAAATGCTGCCGAAATATCGATCGATGTTTTGAACCCCCATCATGGCCACGGCCCAGTCTGCCTGTGACTGAAATTTCCCCTTCCCCCTAAGCTCGATCTCTGAACCGCTGACTTAACGATATCGTCTGTTTCTACAGTTGATGTTATTATTATATTGCCCGCCTTCCAGGCTCTGGTATGAAATCCAAATTGCACACATGAATATATTTTTTTTTTTGCCTCTCGGGGCCTCCTACTTTTGGCGTTTAATCAAGGGTTGTCTTCCTTAGGGAGGACGTAATTAACGTCATAGCGTTCAGGGTATGACGGACTTCTAGTCCAGACACGATCACTCACAATCGACTGACCATGTCAGATCGAGCGCACAATAAAATCGTCACACATGTGACTGGCACGCCAATAAATCAATAGATAAGTAAATAAGATACGTGCGAGGTAAAATCCGCGTCAAACAGGGGGTTACGTCCTCAACGTGGGCTTTCATTATCTTTTCGTGGGAGCGTTATCACCTTGGGGAGCTGGAGTCCCTCACCTTTATAAATTCCTTCCCACAGAGGACTCTTAACGGCTGCATGGATAAGCAATCGTCGGCCGTACCGAGCTCAGAGAGGCCAGCCCTATCCAGGCGGTAGGCTTAGCTCGGACGAAGATGGGTCAGATTGGTCGACATGCGCCTTCTTCCCTGGGCGGAGAGATGGCTCGGGCATGGACCTTTCCTGTGACCTGACCGACGCTCGGGCCTTCCGAGCCTAGAGGCTGCCTAGGAAGGTAGTATTCTCGAGCGAATCTTTTATTGGGCTTTCTATCCTAAGTGGGCCCTGGGGGGCTGTCACTTGGCTGAGCTGAGCCTTGTTGGGCCCTGAGGGGCCTAGTTCGGCTGCTCTTAATTGGGCTACAGAAATCCCCCTCTCCATGGTCTATTTATAGAGGAGAGAAACTCTAGGTTGGATCTAAGGATAAAGCCAGAAAAATAGAGTCCTATGGGCAAAATTTGATCCACAATAGATTGGGGAGGGGTTCTAGGCCAGGTGGATACTTATCCCATTCGAAAATACGAAGAGAGAGGGCCACATTGGGACTCTAGGATGATCATGATCAGAAGAGACGTGTTCTGGCTCGTTGCATGAAAAACCTGAGAACGCGGTCTATCGTACGATTGCGACCAGACTGAACGTGGTCGTGCGATAGACTACGTTCAGGCCAAGCCCGTCAGAATGTGAAAATTCTTTTAAAAAAGAAATTAAGACCCTAATGGGTCGGAAACCATCTAAATGGACTCATAATAGGTCAAAGAATGGCTCATAAACAATAGCTAATTTGGGACATCATAAAATGTGAATAAAAGGAAGGCTCAACTTGTGAGTCTAAAATGTGTGTTTAGATCGTTGAGTTGATTTTAGATGACACATCACCAAAAACATTTTCTATCATCCAAATATGCATGTGGTCGTTATGTCGTCTAATTTGTTACTTGGACAAAATAACCTTTTATCGTTTAGTTGCTTTGGATGTTACAATGTCTAATCCTAAGTTTTAGACGAAGGAGGTGTACATTAGATGATGTATCATTTATGTTTCATATTTAGACAAGCTTCCGTCTATTGTCTCAAACTTAGACAATGTATCATCCAACTCCTCTTTTTTTCTTTCAGATGGAATGAAAAGATAGGTAGAGCATCCTCTATCTTTCTAAGGTAGATGTTGCTTCATCATGTTTTCAACTTAGATGCAAAACTTTTAAACAGAGCCTTCTTCTTTATGACTTAGACCGTCGTCTATCTTTTGGGAGTAGATGTATTGTCTAACTTTTTTAATATAAGTGGAAAGCTTTTAGGCATTGTTCCCTCTAAGTTATAGCATCTAATGGAATTTTACCTGAATTTTGGCTAAGTCTATAGGAGACCTGCATTATGGTTAAACCTGTATTCATACTTAGACATTAAATAAAAAATGAGTTATTTAAAATGTGTTCATTCTATTATAAATTTAAAATAATTTATTTGTGAAAAAAGATATCTTTTCAACAGAAATTTTGTCGAAAAAGGATATTTATGTGATGATTTTTTCTATTTAATATTTTTAATCATTTTTCTTTAAATAAAACTTCTTAGTCGGTTAGTTATCATATTAAATCTTATGATTTGTTACATGTTAGACTTATTCTGCTAATTTTAATACCATCAAAAGAATGATGTATTTAGATTTAATTCTAAAACTTGACGTGTAATATTAAAATATATGTCAAATATGTGTGTACGTTAAATAACTCACCTTACCTTTTAAGTCCGTTGAATGGAACACTTTCGTATTATAGTTGATACACTCGAGTGTTTGTGAAGGGACATATTCTCTAACTAGAAGTGGGAGAAGATATTTCTTTACGTTTATTGATAATAGTTTCAAGTTATGAATGTTATATTTACTTTGAACCAAGAATGAGGTTCTACGAAAGTTTACGACTTTTAAGTCTCCATGTGAAAAATAAATTAAAAGGTTGTTTAAAAGATTGAGATCAGATAGGGGTGACAAATATGTCTAATACCTTGAATGATTTATGTGTCAAAAATAGATTCATCCGTGAATTGGCAGCTTCATATTTACTAAAATTAAATGGAGTGGGTGAGGGTCAAAATAAGATATTGATGAATATAGTAAATTACATATTGTGTAGCATAGGATTACCTAAGAATGTGTGGAGAAAAATTCTACTTTCTGTATGATATGTCCTTAATTATGTTCTTCACAAGGCCGAAAGCAAATCATCCTTTGAAATTTGATTTAAAAGAAAACTAAATTATAGATTGTCAAGAGTTTATGATTGTTTACCCAAAATTAATTAATGTTTAGAAGAAAAAACGATCAGCCTAAGATCATAGACGGTATATTTATTAGTTATGTAAACAATAATTCTACGTATACATTTATTGTCGTTAAATCCGGTCTGTAATTAATGTTGTGTGTTGTGTATTAGTTTGTGTGGTGATCACTTGCAAATTCCGGAGCATATTGGTAACCCAAAGCTGCCATCCGTTTCGAACGCATAGACTGGAAACAACTTTCTTTCTTTGGACGTTAATGCGTGCAGATGAGGACCGCGTTCCCAGTGGCAAGCTCTGCGTGCGTGCATCCTGGCGGATGGAGGAGACTGCTGCTGGCTGCTCTAGAAGGTGGGTGTCATTGCACCGTCGTCCGTCGTCCCCACCCTATCTTGTGCTTGCAAGCACGGGCTCATGGTGAGGTTTACTTGGCTCCATTACATAAATTCTAGGGTTCTAAGAGTCGGTTACCAATTAATGCCATGCTATGACGAGCCTAGTAGGGGCCGCTGCTCATGAGGGGGGGGGGGGGGGGGGGGGAAGAAGAAGAAGATGAAGAAGAAACTACTTATCACCCGTGGCCATAGGAAAGACGCCATACACTTATCGAACCCCTTTTCATAAAGTTGGTTGTCGAGCACATGCCCGATCACTTGCACCCACCCCCACCAAGTTACAAGACTTTTTTATACGCCAAAGTCTAGACTCTGGTAAAATATATGACGCTTGCGGCAATCCATAGTTCGCATTTGCACCTCGCCGTCTGTCTTACAAATCTGTCTATTACTGGTCAAATTAATAGCACCCACAAGAAAACTATGCACCATCACTCGGTCAGAATGAAAAACTTGCGGCACATTCTTCATTGGATAAAGAATATGCATTTTTGATCTGAAACGTACACAGTCGATGAAATACGTTTGTTAAGAAAGAAAGTATGTCCTTGAGAATGAAATGCTTTTAAGGATGGAAGATACCTGTCATGAAAGCAATATATATATATATATATATATATATATATATATATATATATATATATATATATATATATATATATATATATATATTAAGAATGAAATATGTGTTTCTTGTTTCTAGAACATATACGCCATTCTTACTAGAGTATTTTATTCTTGCAAATATTCTTTTCTTTTAACCTAAAAAGTCTCCCATTTTAGAAGACATATTTTACTCCTGCCAAATATTTTTCTAACCAAAATGTATATATTTAATTCCTACAAAACAGATCAGACCTAGATCTCTTCCCCATGCATCACATGGATTTGCGCTATCAGTCGTCAACCCAACCATACCTTGTCATACTTAAACATGGACCATAGGGGAATTTACAAGATGACCAGGCACAAATACATACTATGTGGTTTGCAGCAAATACGAAAATGGGAGACAAACATGCACAATCCGTCACCGTTTGAGAATAAACATCCAACTGCAAGAGCTCCACACACCAAATGAAAATTTAAGATTGTGTCATGTGTGCGAGAAGAATTCAAGCTACACACAAAGCACCAGAATATTTGGTCTTAAATATGTTACATTTGTTCGCTTGCTACATGATAATAATACACAATGAAAAATCACTACGCCAGGCCTGATAAGCAGATTTCAGAAACAAAGGACAAAGACTAACTATAGCAGAAACGAAGCACTTTGCCGCCAAGAAAATAAACTGGCTGTGATACCAATTCTTCTAGCATTTGCTTTTAACTTGAAAATGTTGCCATATATCTGCGGCAAGTAATGCTACGAATTAAGAGTTTCACCAGCCACAACTCTCAGCAGCAAAGCTCGGGCAGACATGATTCACCGTACTCGGCAAGCAAACAAAGTTTTTTGTGTAAAACATCCTGCACCACCAGCGGTGCAGCAACTTGCTGTGCTGCCGGTGGTGCAAGAAAAAAAAATCAAAAAGAAATGCCGCATCGTCCAATCTGAGCTACATGTCTATAAAGTCCAATCTCAATAATTAGACGGCTATAAAAAGAAAAAATAAATAAAGATCATACATTCTGAATGGGCCAAAAGTGAGAGGCCCATTATTTAGGGTGTAATACGGCATACAATCTTTTGCTTTATTTTTTGTAGCTATCCAATCATCGATCGGACTGTATGAACTAGCTCAGATAAGATTTGATGCAACATTTTTTTAAAAAAAAGTTTTCCTTGCACTGCCGGAAGTGAAACAAGCATTACTTAACTTTTCTTAAGAAAGAGAATTATACAGAATCAGAAACAGTTTATAGTTAGCATAGTTTTAATTGCATCTCTTTTATACTGGCATACAAACGCCTTCCAGATGATGTTGAAAATGCTAATCGTAACACTTTTTTTTTTGGGTTTCCCTCAAAGGGGGTGTTCATGCAATTACAATGTCAAGAAGGATTTTTATGTAAATAAAAATTCATCAGGGTTATTTATGAAAAAAATAACAAAAATAAACCAAGCATAACTTTAAACAGTGCCAAATGGGAATTTGACAATTTGATATATCTAGCAGCATATTTCTGGTTAAATCTGGTCATTTTTTTCTCACAATTAGATCAACATTTGATGCTTGGTCATGCCATACAGGTGACCACAACTCTCCACATAAAACCCTAATTTCTATACTCTTCTTCCCGATTATCCTGAATTCCTCATCATTATGTGAGTTTTTCAGTGATTTGAGCCCTACAATAGGCCACTTAACCCAGGAGGCTGAAGATCATCCAATAAAGAACTGATATCAGGTTGATAAACAGTTGAATAATATGCTCAATTACTGGAGTCTGGAAATATATTATAATTGTTACAGGGCACCTTTGACATTATATCTTTAAGATTCTTTGTTAGGATATTGCCATCTTACATGCAATAATGCTCAACACATGAAAAGAAAGGTCTACCTTTGAAAGCATCAATCAATCCCAAGGTATAGAAGCCAAGACACAAGACTTACAATCCATAAGTAAACGCATGTCTATCAGGATATATGAAAAGGAAAGCAGAAACTTACCTGGGTTGATGACTGCCCCTAATTAAATTTCAGCTTTCTGCTGCCTAATTATCGTCTGTTCCAAAATAGCGATCACCAAATTCACCCATTCCAGGAATTACACGGAATTCTTCATTTAAACCACTTTCTATTTCTGATGTCACAATTTTAATTCTTGGAAACTTCTTGCAAACCACATGCACCCCCTGGGGAGCCTAGCCATATAAACAGAAGATAAGTAGAGTGCTGCACAATGATAGAAACTGAAAAGAAGTGGAGAAACAAACCACAACATGGAGTTCAATACGTAGCTTAGTGAATGAAGAAATAGGAAAGAAAATAATTTAGGTTTTTTAGGACTAGAAAAAAGGTGTAATCATTTAGTTTTAATAGGACAGGCATAAAAGTACTTTGTTTTCACTTTGTAGAGCACAGGCTTAGTAGCCTTAGCTTACTGAATGAAAATGCAGGAAATAGTTCAGTTTAAAATTTTTAATATGACAACGATAAAATTTGATACTTAAGCCTTAACAGGACAAGCATAAAACTATCTTATTTTCAAGCCTTGTTAAAACACAAATTATTAAACGGAGCTAGATTGCAGAAAATCTCAAATCCACATTCTTTAGTAGGTAGTTCACATGTAGTGAATTCAACGCATTCAATTTAGTTAATTTATTTAACATTTGATACAATGCCTATTTGTTTGTAGTTCTCATTTTTCATTACAAACCAAATGCCCATGAGTAGGATTCAGTGCCTTTCAGACAAGCATTCTTCTCTTGTCTGCCTACTATTGTCTGTTAGGATTTGGCAGAACATGAGGTTAAAAACCTGATCGAATCATTACGCATAGGAACCACCCCCTAAAAGCCTAAAAGATCCCTTGAAATTACTGACATACCCTATTTTGGGGGGAAAAAAGATGTGGATTATACCACCAGCTTTATTAAAATATAAATAGAGATGGTACCAGACATAGAGTACAATGTTTCCTTCCATCTTAGCCCTCCACAATATTGAGGCGCAAGTTTGGAAATGGCTTCTTGCCACACCACCTCCCTAGATTGGACTGACTTTCCCATCTCATTTTTAACCATACCCTTTGCTGGTGAAATGTTTGGTATTTGCTTGTTAGCTTCTTCCCTAATTAATGCACCACCAGCTACAACTGCATCAGCAGGAGATTGCCCTGACTTCATCGCCCTTCTTCAAGGCAACTTTGCTAATTTAGTGGACTTAATTCAAATCTTGGATCCGTGGTTTTATTTGAATAGAATTTGAATTTTTCTGTCATGAATCAGTGAATTGGATGAACTTGCCTGAAATAGCCTGGCCAACTTGGTTTCCTTCGTTGTCTCATCAGAAACCTTCTCTTCATTAACCCCATACTCCTTGTATGTTGCAACTACATCTCTATAAGTACAATGTGCTTTGCTTCAACATGGATATCAAAGAAAAAATAATTAGTCCACCAACATAACTTCAAGGCTCGTGGTATAGCCAATGGAGCAGCATGCATCTCAACGAGATTTTTTTGCAAACTGCAACCACGGCTAAGATTTCGTGTTTTTATCAACACCAACTGGAACACCAAGGGGAGAGACCACGTTATGAAAAACATTTACATTCCCAGTGAAAGCAGGACTCCAGAAAGTGGATGCCACCATAGAGGACCCTTACGAGTGAACTTTCTACCTTGCCCCCCCTCTCACTCTACCAGTGAAATCACTTTGTCATTAACACAAAGGATTGCAGAATTGAGCACTTGAAGTGATTGAACATCAGGTAAGAGAACCAAAAAAGAATTGAACATAACATGCTAACCTTCCATTGCCATTTGTACAACCAACATTGCCTCGGAGCCTGGGTTACATCATCTCATTCTATCATCCCTTCCTGAGCTACACCCACCAACGAACACTGCAAGGGTTTTAGCTGTCATCAAAGGATGCAAGCTCCTGTTGCATTATGGAAGTCTGATGGCACTTTGACCCAAAGGTTCCTTTGTAGACTGATGAAACTCTCCATCCATATCACATATGACACTTCGATGCCCTGCCCACTTGCACTTCCGACATATTGACACACCATAGGACTGACGTGTTGTTGCATGGCACCCCATACACAAACATCAAAAACATAAACTTGACCCAGGACCTGGCTTACATGCTTGAAAAGAAGAGGAAACCCCTCCATTGCACAGCAAGGACTTGCAGCAGACCTCAATCCAAGCATCATCCTCACTAATCGGCATCTCACTTTTGTGCTTATTACCATTTGTCTCTCCCTCGTCATCGCCTTCGCGTCAACCCCACCAGCATTGCGACAAACCCCACTAGCGTTGCACGCTGTCCCACCTCTTTCCCTTCTGGTCTCGTCTCTTTATATTGTCATATAAAGAAAATCGCTAACTCTCCCATGGCCGGTCCCAAGCCCGGATGAGAAAGGAGGAGGGTTTGCGTTAGGTTGACAGCCAGCAGTAAAAATTTGTCACATCTCCCACATGAATTCTGATCTAAATATATTTTGTGCTAATGCTAGGGCGTCCTCCGGAAGCAACACGTTACATCGGAACCCGGATAGAATGATAAGTGAACAAGGGCTAACAAGAGCGTTCCCCGTAAGCGACGCGCCGCAATGACGTCCGATTGCGGTGTCAAATAGGCAAGGGTTCCCGTGTGGGGTTAGACGTTCACGGGTAAAGAAGCTAGTCCAAAAACATAGGATCCGTCTAACTACTTGGAATATAGGAACTTTAACGGGTAAGAGTTTAGAATTGGTTAAGATAATGAATGACAGGATGATTAGCATAACTTGCCTACAAGAAACTAGGTGGAAAGGACATAAAGCTAAAGATATTGATGGATATAAAATATGATATACGGGTAATAATAACTCTAGAAATGGTGTTGCTATAATAATAGATAAAAACTTAAAAGATAGAGTTGTTGAAGTTAATAGATTGGGGGATAGATTGATGTTAATTAAACTTATCTTAGGTGAGGATATTTTGAATATAATTAGTGCATATGGGTTAGAAGAGAGCATTAAAAAGTAATTTTGGGAGGCTATTGATAGTTTGATCCAAAATATCCCTAGTGAAGAGAGAATCTTTATTGGAGGGGATCTTAATGGTCATGTGGGTAAAGATAATAGAGGTTATGAGAGGATTTATGGAGGGCTTGATTTTGGCAATAGAAATGATATGGGTTATACTATTCTTGATTTTGCTATGACCTATGATCTAGCAGTTACTAATACCTTCTTTAAGAAGAGGGATGAACACTTAATAACTTACAAGAGTGGAACACATATAAGTCAAATTGACTATTTTCTTATTAGGAAGGTCGATAAAGTTTTATGTAAAGATTGTAAAGTTATTCCTAATGAGAGTCTAGCCCCTCAACATATGTTGTTAGTAATGGATGTCTTTATCCCTAAATTCAAAAGAAAGATCATTATAAATAATTGTTCTAAGATTAAATGGTGGAATTTAAAAAGTAAAAATTTAGAAATATTTAAAAATCATCTATTAAAAAAAGATATTTAAAATTTGGAACAAGAAACCAAAGTAATGTGGAATAATGTTATAAATTGTATAATGAGTGTAGCAAAACAACTCTTAGGCGAATCTAAAGGTAAAAAGAATTTAGAAAAAGAGACTTGGTGGTGGAGTGAGAAAATCTAAAATACCATTAGAGTAAAAAAGGAGTACTTTAAAGTTTGGCAAACTAACAAAAATAATCAAACCCTAGAAGCTTATAAAAAGAGGACTAAGAAAATAGTTAGCGAAGCTAAATCAAAGGAATTTGAAGATTTATATAATAAATTAGGAACCCAAGTGTAGACACGTCATTTTAACATTATGCTGAGCAGATCCCGTATTACACTAAGACGCCCCAAAGCAGCTCGCACGGTTAAGTTAGTTGAGTAATCTCTAATTTAATCTAATAATCTTGTCTCACGAAAAAAAAAGTGTGGTTTCTTGAATAGTAATTCTTGTTAATAGGCTTGTGACCATTCCTACACAAAACAAAAAATGTTAATGGGCTTGGTCCATCTTTTAATCCTAAAAGAGGGGAAGGTTTATCGTGTGGGCTTGGCCCATTCCTATTCAAAAAAATATACCAAAAGAAAACATTTGTGCTAATAGGTTTGGCCCATTCCTATTCAAAAAATATATAGGTGTGTGCTAATGGGCTTGGCCCACTTTTGTTCTAAAAATAAATAAAATTTATTGGGCATGGCCCCATCTCTTATTACCTAAATTATTCCCTTACTCCCCTCCCGGGTCTCTAGGATCTATGCCCTCCTCTCATTCATCTAGATCGGTCTCTTCTGTCACTTCTTCCCGGGGGATCCCACTTATTCCTTTTGGCATTCCCTCACCCCGTCTGGGGGCTCTCTCATCTCTTCTCTTCAGGCAACCACCCTCACTCCCCGGCAACCCATCGCCACCCCCTCTCCACTCCCCGCACTCCCCATCCTCCTCTCTACACCAACACCACCGCCAGCCGCCATCCTCTCTCCCTCTCCCCTTCACTCTTCCCTGTCTTCCACGGCCGGCCACTGCACCGCCCACGCTTCGACTGCCAACATCGAACCACCCACGGCTGCAGCCACCTCCCGAGTCACCCCCTCCATCTCCACACCTCCTCCGGCCACCTTCCAACCACCACGTCGCCTCCTCTCCTCCACGTTAACTCCGCCAGAGACCGCAGCCACCCCCTCTCTAACCATCAACCTTCCCACCACCTCCCTCTCCTGCTAACAACCACCCACAGCCGTCTCTCCCTCCTCCTCTCTCACACTCCCTCTCCACTCTTCTTCCCCCCCTCTCTCTCTCTAGCGTTTAAAAAACAAAAAAAAGGATTTTTTTTTACGTTCGCGGGGGGGGGGGGGGGGGGGGGGCCTCGTCGCCCGTGCCCCCCGTTTGAACGACCGGGGCCGCAACGGCTCTCTGCACCTCCGCCTCCGGCCCTGCCTTCTTCCCCGACGCCACCGCCGCGACGCCGCCCGCAGCGCCCCCGCCTGCTCCGGCCGCCTCCGGCCCCCAACCACTCGCCCCCGGGCCGCCTCTGCCCCGCTCGCCCCCGGACCGCCTCTGCCCCGCTCGCCCCCGGACCACCTCTGCACCGCTCGCCACCGCCGCTCACCTGCACGCCCGACGCCGCCTCCGGCCGCCGCTCCGCCTCCGGTCCCCAGCCGCTCTGCCCCCTGCTCCGGCCGCCACCCCTGCCTCACCGCCGGAACCCCCCTCTCTCTCTTCCACTTCCCCGTCTCTCTCTCTCTCACCCCCCACTCTCTCTCTCTCTCGCACCCCTCTCTCTCCTTCTCTTTCTCCGTTCTCTCTCTCTCTCACTCTGTTTCTCCCTCCCTATCACTCTTCTCTCTCCTCCCTCTCTCTCTCCCGTCTTCTCTCTCCCTCCTCTTTCGCTCTCTCTCTCTCTCCCCCTCTCGATCTCTCTCACTTCTTCTTTTTTTTATTTTATTTTTCCCCCTGCCGCGGGTCTCTCTCTCTCTCTCTCTCTCCCTCTCAGTTTCTCTCTTAACCTCTCTTTCCCTCTCTCTCTTCCACTTCCCCGTCTCTCTCTCCCCCTCTCTCCCTCCCTCTCACTCTCCCTCTGCAATCTCTCTCTCACCCTCTCTCGATCTCCCCTTCTCTTACTTCTTTTTTTTCTTTCCTTTTTTTCTTTTTTTCTCTCCTTTTTTATCCCCCTCCCACCGTCCCTCTTCCTCTCACCCTTTTATTTTCTTTTTTTAAAAAACTTTCTTCCCTCTACTTCTCTCTCTATTCTCCCCTCTCCCTGCCTCATCTCTCTTTCCCCCTCTGCTCATTTCCCCTTTTCTGTCTTTTCCCCTTCCCTCTTGTATATACTATTTATACGTATATAGCATTTATATAAGTAATATATATATATATATATATATATATATATATATTGGATACAGCATATGTATATGGAATATTTGCATATTATATAATATATATATAATACATATAATACCTATAATATAGAATATATATATGTGTAATATGTTTATGTACATATACATGTGTGTATGTGTGTGTTTGTGTAGGGGTACGTGTCTGTGAACGTATGCACGTGTTGATTTGAAGTGGAAAAGAGACTTTAAAGCTGTCCTGCTGCACCGTGTGCCTGCACCATTCTCACTCTGCTGGAGAAGCTCACCCTCGAGCCCATCACCCATCTCCGAATAAGCTTTCTTCCCCCCTTCGTCCTCTACTTTTATTTAGTTAATTGCATGCATGCATCGTTCGCCATATTCATCAAATTCCTCTCTTTGAGAGAATCTTAGTCATTCATTCATCATATCGCTCATCCATCCATTACTTCCAAAGGGGTTTCAAACACCACCAATCAGGTGCGTATCCGTTTATGTTATTTTCAATATCGATTTCTAAAGAATTGGTACTACGCCACCGTTGTCCTTATTTCGTTGTTATTTTTCTTTCGTTTGCTCTCTCTGTGAAGGGTTAACCAGTCCGGAAGTCCGCTTCTTCAATCGGCCGAGAGAGGAGGAGGAGCAACTCACATGTCCCCAGTTCGAGGATGAAATGCGACCTCCTGTTTTGAGGTACCCGGCTATCATGTCCCTCATCTCATTTTAATTCTTTCCCTTATTATTGTTATTTGTTGTTAAATTTCCACCCCCACCGCTCTCTATTTTGTCTAAAAACAAGTCTATCTTCCCTCTCTTGTTGTTATCATATATCGTTAAATCTTCATTTCCGTTCTTTTCTGTTTTGTCTAGAATACGTCTCTCACTCTACCTATACTTTTCTTAGTGGTTTTTCCTTATATCATATTATCTTATTCTATCATCAACCTCTCGGTTTCTTTCTTCATCTTCTCACGTCTCTCTAAAGACATAAAAACATAAAAAAATAATAAAAGCAACAAAACCCCCCCCCAAAAAAATATAATAACAAAAGATAAAACAAAACAAAAAGAATAATAAAATCAGGGTAACCAAAGCAAGGCCCTCTTCGTCGGCCAGCCGATCGAAGAGGAAGAGAGGACCCGCACTGCTCCTGCTTCGGCGGCGGACGCGATCAGGATATTTCCTGTGGGGCTCTCAGCCCCTGGCGATCACACTTCCCTTCCCCTTTTCTTGTTATTTACTTTCTGTTTAAACCCCGTTGACGGAACCAGTTCCTCGCGGTGGTCTCATCTAACTGGTGCGGTGGGTTATCTCCCGCGACCATTTTATTTCATTAATTTAATTTTCGCATTCTAACATCCTAACCGTTAACTGTTTAACTCTTAACCCTCCCCTATCATCGCTTCAAAATCCCGCGGAGAGTGACATCTCGCGGCGGTTTATTTAATCCCCTTTTTTTTATTTATTCTAACCCCGATCAAGGAATTCGTTCCTCGCGGTGGTTTAACTTCTTGTACATTCATTCCAACCCCGATCAAGGAATTCGTTCCTCGCGGTGGTTTAATTTTCTGCACTTTCAATTCCAACCCCGATCAAGAAACTCGTTCCTCGCGGTGGTTAATTTTCTGCACTTTCAATTCCAACCCCGATCAAGGAACTCGTTCCTCGCGGTGGTTTAATTTTCTGCATTCTTTTAATCTGACCCCGATCAAGGAACTCGTTCCTCGCGGTGGTCTTATCTAACTGGTGCGGTGGGTCATCTCCCGCGACCATCTTCATTCCAGTAATTCAATTTCTGCACGCTAACCTCCTAACCCCTGACCATTTAATTTTCGCATCCTCCCTATCATCGCTTTAAAACCCCGCGGAGAGTAACATCTCGCGACGGTTTATTTGATCCCTTATTCTTTTTCTTGTTATATATATATAATTATTATAATAAAAACCTCGCGGAGGATAATACCTCGCGGTGGTCTTTTGTATAAAGTTATACTTATTGTTTATATCGCTGCGAAAACCCCGTGAAGGCCAATGTCTCGTGGTGGTATGTACATATAATATTGATTATCTATGCTACAGTAAAATCCCGTAAGGCCAATGTCTTGCGGTGGTCTTAATATGTATATATATATTCATTAGTGATTGATATTATTGCATTGCTGTTAGAACCCCACAAAGACCAATGTCCTGTGGTGGTACGTCTTTGTTTGCATCGTCCTTATAATTGTCTGGAGAACGATATACCGTTGCAGTTTCTCAGTCTTCGCGCCCCTCCCTTTCTGTTACTTAGATTCTCGGACTTCCCGGTATATGAAAAACTGCTCGTGGAACGGTAAGTCACGCTTACCGGGAAGGGGTCAGTTTGCGCGAGAGGGTCTTCCGACCCCTATCTCCGCCACGTACCGGGGTCCGTTCCGCACCCCTCTTCCCTTTCCCTATTTTCTTCCCTCTCCTTGATTCGATCTTTTATCCCCATCTCCTAAGACAGACGAGGGTAGACGACGACTCCCGCCGCCTATACCTTCTCTGCCGATCACTCTTTCATCATTGTCATTGTTTATTATTATTATTATATCATTGTTTTTCTTTCCCTCGAGGGTGGACGACACTCTTTTGCCGTCTACACCTTTTTGGCGATCACGGTGGGACCTCTTTTGTTTTCTCTGGTTACCCAAATATTGTCGGCACCCACGTGTGCCCCTCCACTCGGCACCCACGGGTGCCCCTCCACTCGGCACCCACGCGTGCCCCTCCACTCGGCACCCACGCGTGCCCCTCCTGATTGCGCCCTCGTGCGCTACATTTGTGCTCTCAGTAGCACCCCCTCCACTTGGCACCCACTTGTGCCCCTCCTGATTGCGCCCGCGTGCGCTATATTTGTGTTTCCGCTATCACTCTTGGCATTCCAATTTCACCCCTCGTGCACTACGTGCATTACTCCAGAGTCCCCTTGAAGTCTGAAGAGATTCTTATCATTGTAGAAAAGCAGTGTTGTGATGTTTGTTTAATTTCTTTTATTGCATATATTTGTTGTCTGTTTATATATCTCCTGTTAAATTCAGCACTGCATTGCATATCATCTCCCTTTTATTTTTATTTCTTTTGTTCCATTTTTTAGGATCACCTTTTCCTGGTGAAGGAAGGACTCTCCGTCGGGAATTCCTCTCGACGGACTAGGATCTCCTCCACTAGGACCTCCGTAAGTCCCCGACATCGAAGGATTCCCTCTTCGTTCACTGGGCTGGTTGTACCACTGAAGTTCCCTGGAGATAGTTAACCCATTCGTGGTGAGTCGAGTGTCCTTAGATCACACGGCAAAAATCAATATTGCAACTAAGGTCCCTCCTGTGGTGTGAACATTAGATTAGGAAAAAAAAGAAAAAAGGGGAAAACCAAAAGAAAACAAAAAAGGCGTTAAACATCAACTTGTTTGTTAATCTTTGCTAATGGTTTGAGTGTGTATGTTATTACATTTTAATTAGAAAGAAAAAGAAAAAAAGGGAAAACAAAAAGAAAACACAAAAAGGCGTTAAACATCAACTTGTTTGTTAATCTTTGTTCTTGGTTTGAGTGTGTATGATATTGCGTTCCGGCAAAATCTCACGTTCCGAAAAAGATCAAGAAATGTCCGGGAACGGTCAAATCCGACCCCGAGTCACCAGGGGACACATGTCCCTGCTGAGGACGCAGGTTCCTCCCGTGAGCCCTCATATGAGGTGCGAGCCGCCGTCGGGGAAGCATCCCCGCCACAAGATATTTCCTCCTTGCTAGGTGTTCTCGCGAACACACAGCTCAATTCCGATCAGATCCGAGCCTTTCAGGCCGTCTTAAAAGGGAAATCTGTTGATCCTACTCCTCAAAATCCAACACCCGTTGCTCTCTCTATTCAAGAGCCCGCACAGGCAATCCCTCCCTCATTCCCTCTTGTGCAGACAAGTTTGCAGCCTCCCTCTTTCCAATTACCTCCCCAGTCTCAAGTTCCACCAATTCTTCATCCAACATTTCAGTCAGTTCCATTTACTGATATGCCACATCTGCAACCTCCCCCTTTCCAATTACCTCCCCAATCTCAAGTTCCACCAATTCCTCATACGACATTTCAGTCAGTTCCATTTGCTGATATGTCACAACGTCTCTCTCATCCGGAATTCCCTTCTCAGGCTTCTGCGAGGCCTCAGTGGCCACCACAACCTGCTCCTTACAATGAGGTCACTCAATCTCTCCTTCATAGGATGAACAAGATGGATGAACAATTCCGAGATTTCAAAAAGATCGTGGATGTCAAATCCGCGCCTGAGATCTCTTTACCAATCCTTCATGTATTCCATCTCCCTCCTTCTAAAATGCCAACGTATCGACGGTACACCGGCACAGGCAACCCCCTCATTCATCTGAAGGACTTTATGTATGAGTCCTCGTTTTGGCAGAACGATCAAAGATCCTTGGCATACCTCTTCAGGAGATCATTGGATGGTCCCGCCTTAGAATGGTTCTATTCCCTAGAACCGAGTGAGGCTGAGAACTTCGACGTAGTGCAACGGAAATTCACACAGAAATATCGGGATAGGATCGGTCCCTCCTTCTCTATTACCGACCTAGTGGCTGAAAAAATGAAGCCGGACGAAGATTTCACCCAATTTGCCGATCGATGGAGATCCTTGGCAAAGAAAATGAGAGACCCAATTTCAGAATCGGAGCAAGTAAAGATGGTCGTGTCTAATGCCACTCCACAATTTAAACACGTTCTGGCAATGAACAAGCTCACTACTATGGAGGAACTGTATGAGAGGGCTCGATATATCCAAACACAGCTGAAAGATTCTCCCCTCATGCATATGTTCGAGCCACCAAAGCCAAAGGTGTTTAGGAAGCCGGGCACGGGTGCCCAAGGTGGGGTAACAGAAGGGGTTGTAACAAATGAACAAGTGGGCGCGGTTGGCTATCCCAACCAGCAAGCTAATCCTAGACCCCCACAAGCTCCACAATTCCCCTTTCACCAGGAGCAACAAGGTCAGCAACCCTATCGTCCTCCCCCACAAAACAATCTCTTCCAGAACAATATGCCTCAGCCGCTCCATCTCCAACAACAACAACAGCGACCTCCTCAATATAATCAGGTTCCACCACCCGGGGATTATGGCCTCCAACAACAGAGAAGGCCGATCGGCCCTAGGAGAGCTCATTACCCACCTTTGCCGGAGTCATTGCCGGACATCTTTAATGCTCTCATGGCTGCTAATTTCCTCACCTTGCCTAAGGAAAAAGCCATATGGCCCACGAACGTCGACACTTCCAGATATTGTGTCTTCCATAGACAGCCGGGTCATACAGTGGAAAACTGTTTTCATTTCAGAGATTATATCTATGATATGAACGATGAACATCAAATAGATTGGGATGAAATGAGGCGATGCATCACCATGATGAAGGCCAGGAGACCTCCTCTTAGACAACAACAACAACAACAACAACAGCAACAACAGCCTCAGCAGGCACCACAACAACAGCCAAATATGGCATCCTCCAGAATCCGTTACCGGCGCACCAACAACCTAACCACCAAGTCAACCCTATCTCTTCCTTCCTGGAGGTTGGAAGAGGGCAGGATTGGCATACGGAAAGCGGCTCTGTCCTTGTCACCAATCACGTTCCTATCCAATCCCCACGCCTTATTCGTCCCGCACCTGTCTATCCTCCACCCGGAGCACAACCCGCAGTGATACCTCACTCATTTCCACTGCTATCGCGTCCTCTCATCCGCGTCGCTACTGATGACCTCCCTTCGAGTCTCCAGCAAACACCCTCCACTTCCACCATAACACCGTTACCCTCAAAGCCTCTCATCATTTCTCACGCCTCCACTTCATCATCCACCTTCATTCCGCCTCCACTAAACAAACCCCTCATTGCCCAACACCCTTCCGAGGTGCCCTCCACCTCCACCATAACACCGTTACCCCCAAAACCTCTCATTATCTCTCACGCCTCCACTTCATCATCCGCCTTCATTCCGCCTCCACTAAACAAACCCATTATTGTCCAACACCCTTCCGAGGCACCATCTACCTCCACCGCAACCCCTTTACCCTCGAAACCCCTCATTATTCATCACCCATCCGGGACACCATCAACCTCTACTATGCCTCCACCTTTTAAACCCCTTATCATTCGCCGTCCATCTGAGGCTTCATCCACTCCCACCATGCCTCCACCTAACAAACCACTCATCAGAGCCCCTACACCTATTATTGCCCCTGCTTCATCAATTGTTCCTCCACCACTACCCCTCGAACCCTTGCTAAACCCCATATCTAACTCTATAAAGGTGCCGCCAAAACCACAAGCCATGGTGCTCCGTAGTGGAAGGATGTTCCATCGGATTTTTCCCCAAAACAGTCAGGTCCCCGAGCAATCTCAGCCGGAGAAAGACACCGAAGAACAGCCAGAGGAGTCTATCCCCGGGACACAATATGACCTGTTGAAACACTTGGATAAAACACCAGCTCGGATCTCCATTCTCGAGCTAATCAAGAGGTCGAAAACCCATCAAGACGCCTTGATGGAGTATCTTCAGAGGGTTATGGTAAATGAGGATCTCCCAGTGGAGAAAATCTCGTCAGTATTGACGCCAACTGATACACAACCGGCTATTATATTTCACCACCATGAGCTTGCCCCCAAGGAGGCTCGAAAATATGCTTTGTGTATTGCAGTCAAGATCAATGGGGTGCCTGTAGACCCATGTTTGGTGGACACTGGTGCGTCTATAAATGTGATCTCTATGATCACCCTCCAATCATGTGGGGTTGACACGGAACAGATAAGGCCTTCATCAATCACGGTTACGGCCTATGATAATAGCAAAAAGCCGCCAATGGGGATGGTCATCTTGAATGTAGAATTGGGCCCTGCATCAGTCTTCACGGAATTCCATATCCTTGATATGGATCCCACATTCAAGGCCATACTGGGCCGCCCTTACATTGAGGTTATGAATGCGGTGCCTTCCACCAATCATCAGTGCTTAAGTTTCCGTACAAGGCTTGGATTATCAAGGTAAATAGCATGCCCATCTTTTCTACAGTGGACGCTATTAATACCTCATTGCCTTCTGTTTGGCCAACTCACCGGCCAATTCTCTCACTGCTAGATGTGTGTGACCCTCGTCGCACCCATTTTACACAAAAGCCACTTCCAACACCAAAGTCATGTCACCCTTCCCATGCTAAGGGATGGGAGATCATGAGAAACATTGGCTACCAACAGGGCAAAGGTTTGGGGGCACAATTACAAGGGAGACTGAAGTTGCCAAAGAAGACAAAGCTAACCCTTAGAGCTGGCCTAGGCTTTGAAGGACCACTTGAAGCATATGAGAACCTCTCACGTGGACCTTGTACTCCCATTTCAGAAAGGGGCCAATAATGCAGATGGGGGATTGTCCGCAAGAATCACACGGGAAATTGCATATTGCCTACTTGGCTGAAGGTTGCTCGAGAGCTACAAAGAAGGGGAAACACGATGACCCGGATTGTGAGTGGAACAAGTGGATTGATATACAGGATATTTCCATGGCACTACAACAGATGTTCTCGTCTCCAGACTTAGAGGGGCCACTTTTGATCTCTGAGGTACCAAAAGATGTCGTTGACATTGCCGAAATTCCAAGTTTTCCTCGCCGAGAGGAAGTTGCCACTGACGGATCGCTTTCCGTCATTCTCTCTGATCATTCTCCTCAGCCGTTGCTGCTGACTCTTTCTTGGACCCGACGTTTATCTGATGATATTCCCAGGTCCCCTTCTCTACTCACATTCTTGCGTGGGTCTTTCAGCCCATGCCAAATTTTCAACCATGATCTGCTCAATGAGCCATGCAACCCCCTAGCTATAGTTCCCTCCTCCCATTCTCTAATTTCTTTCAATTGTTTTGTAATTGAAAATGAAAATGAAAAAAAAAACGTCGATTTTCAAACTCCTCAACAGTGCATCTCCTTTGAGGAGACCTCCTACCTCTCTCACGAGTGTGCCCCGACTTACGGGCCACTCATTCAAGGTCCCTTGAGCGACCTTCTTTACCCCTCTATCGAGGGGTCTCTTCCTGTACATTCTTCAACTTCTTCTTCGTCGTAGAACAAGTCAGTCAGGTTAGGAATAGCGAGTCAAGGGTAGTACCTAGAAGAAAATCCAAGGGCAGGGAAATTCCTCGTCGATTCCTTCTAGATCTAGCCAATAGGTGTCAAGCCTTTCTAGCCATTCCTCAATTGCTAGAAAATCCCATCCATCTGCCGGAGTTAGAATGTGAGGAGGATTGCACAATTGATGAGGGATACGGAGTTTATGAGCTCACAGATGAAGAGTACCCTATTGAAGAAGGGGACGAAGAATATGAAGACGCGGCTGACGCATATGCTAGCGAATGAGGAGGTTTGAGGAACCATCAGCCGCTATAGAAGAACCCACCAAAGAGATCAACCTGGGGACCGAGGAAGACCCTAGAATCATCCTCATAAGTGACAATTTGCCACCATCTGAAGAAGAGGCATTGATCGAGGTCCTAAAGAATATAGGGACACGTTCGCGTGGAGTTACGAGGATATGCCGGGATTAGATTCCAGCCTGGTCGAACATCGCCTAACGTTAAAACCAGGGTCCGTCTCGGTAAAGCAAAGGTTAAGACGTTTCCACCCCCAAATGGCTTTAAAAATGAAGGAAGAGGTCGATAAGCTCCACAAAGCCAGGTTTATTAGAGTCGTCCTATATCCTCAATGGGTGGCAAACATTGTCCCGGTCATGAAAAAGGATGGAAAGGTGAGAATCTGTATCGATTTTCGGGACCTTAACCGCGCGTGTCCAAAAGATGATTTCCCCTTGCCTCACATTGACGTGTTGGTTGATAATACAGCAGGCTATGAAACTCTCTCGTTTATGGATGGATTTTCGGGGTATAATCAGATCCGTTTGGCGGAAGAGATCAGGAGAAAACATCATTCACCACACCTTGGGGAACTTATTGCTATTTGGTCATGCCATTTGGTTTAAAGAATGCTGGAGCTACTTATCAAAGGGCTATGATGGCAATATTCCATGACATGATGCATGTGTATTTAGAGGTATATGTGGATGATTTGCTGGTGAAATCCAAGACTAGGGCAGAACACCCAAGAGTTCTGGCTAAGGTGCTGCAAAGATCAAGAGAGTTCAATTTGAAAATGAATCCAAAAAAGTGCGTATTTGGTGTTTCGTCAGGCAAATTGCTTGGTTTCATTGTGAGTAAGAGGGGTATTGAAATAGATCCCAACAAAGCTAAAGCAATCAGGGAGATGCCACCTCCGAGAAATCTGAGAGAAGTTCGAGGTTTAATTGGAAGGTTGCAATTCATTCGTCGATTTGTGTCACAGCACTCACAAAGGTGCAAACCTTTCTACGAGTTAACTAAGTCAGGAGTAGAATTCCTTTGGAATTCTAAATGCCAAAAAGCTTTTGAAGGATTGAAAGAATATCTGGCCAATTCACCCGTTCTAATTCCACCCACGCCAGGTAGACCTTTAATCCTTTATGTCTCAGTCCTGGACGACTCCGTGGGAGCTGTCCTAGCACAAGCCGATGAAGCGGGCAAGGAAAGGGCGACCTATTACTTGTCCAAACTCCTCAACCCCTGTGAGCAGAAGTACACGGCTATGGAGAAAACTTGTGCCGCCCTTGTCTGGGTAGTGCAGAAGTTGAAACATTACTTTCTAGCTCATGAAGTCCATCTGATTGCCCGAATGAACCCTATCAAGTTCCTTCTGGAAAAATCTGTCCTTACGGATAGATTAGCACGATGGCAAAGCTTTCTTTCTCAGTTTGACATCACCTACATTCAGCAAAAGGCGATCAAGGGGTATGCTATAGCTGAGCATCTCGCTCACCATCCTCTTCCCAGATTCGATCCTGTCCAATCAGAATTTCAGATGAGGAACTAATGTCCATCAACCAATCAGATGATTGCATGTGGACGTTATATTTTGATGGAGCTCTGAATTCCCAAGGGAAAGGAATCGGCATTGCCCTCCTGTCGCCTGAAGGCCTTACATTCCCACTGGCATATCAGCTCAAATTCCCCGTTACCAACAATATAGCTGAATATGAAGCTCTTCTAGCTGGCCTAGAACTCGCTCATTCTTTTCGTATCACTGAATTGCGAGTCGTAGGTGATAGTCAACTCATTCTTCGCCAGGTGCTCACCAAATATCGCACTCGCGATCCCAAGCTCAAGCCATACCAAGAACTCACTGCTGCCTTTGCCAAATTGTTCGCCAAATTGATCTTTGTCCATGTCCCTCGTCATCAGAACATTCTGGCCGATGCCCTCGCCTCATTGGCATCATCTCTAAGGTTCCCTCTAGGAAGATGGTTTGATACCATTCACGTCTACAAGCGTCACGCCCCTGCAATCGATGACGCTTCATACGTAAATATCAAGGACATGATAGCAAGAAAGACCCTACAGGAAGAAATCCTTGAGAAGAGGGAAATTATGTTGACAGAATTAGAAGAAGAATTGGCTGATGAGGAGAAGCCATGGTTTTATGAAATTGCCAAGTATTGCAAAGATCAATCCTACCCTGAGAAGCCACATCGGAAGATAGAAAAGCCATAAGGAGGGTGGCACAGAGGTACGTGCTGGTCAGAGAAGTGCTATACAAGAGAAGTCTTACTGGTGTTCTTCTAAGATGTCTCGACGAAGAGGAGTCTGGAAATGCGTCGAGGAAGCACACTCTGGTGTGTGCGGTGGCCATGTAATAGCCAAATGCTTGCCAAGAAAATCCTTCGGCAAGGCTTTTACTGGCCCACCATGGAAGAGATTGTGCCGTCTATGTCCGTAGGTGTGTCAAGTGTCAACTTCACGCCGATAAAATTCATTCCCCATCTTCTTCACTTCATCCAGTATCCTCCCCATGGCCTTTCTCCATGTGGGCTTTCGATGTCATTGGTCCTCTCGGTAATCCTTACTCCCTCACTAAGCAAAAATCATTCATCCTTACTGCAACGGAGTACTTTACCAAATGGGCCGAAGCCGAAGCTTACGTGGAGGTTAAAGCATCAACAGTCTGCAAATTCATCATGAAGAACATCATCGCCAGGTTCGGCATTCCAAGCACGATCATCACCGACAATGGACCGCAATTCATTTCTCAGGACCTTCAGGACCTCTGCAAAAGGTATAAAATTGCATTGCATCATTCATCACCTTATTATCCACAAGGTAATGGACAAGCAGAGGCCACTAACAAAACATTGATTAAAATCATAAAAAAGACATGTGAGTCTAACAAGTTCTCGGATTGGTCAGAAAAGCTGATTGAAGCTCTATGGGCCTATCGCACTTCAATCCGTACTCCCACTGGGCAAACCCCGTTCGCCCTCACTTATGGGATGGAGGCGGTAGTTCCGTACGAAATTCTGGTCCCCTCTCTGAGAGTACAATTGGATAAGGACCTCCCCCTCGACGAACGTCGTGATTCACTCCTTGCCCAATTGGAACTCTTAGATGAGAAACGGCTGGCCGCTGCCGAGCATGCACGGGTATATCAAAACAGACTCACACGTTTTTATCAAAAGAAGGTCATTGAAAGGAAATTTCAAGTCGGTGAAATGGTAGTGAAAAGAATGTTTGTAAAACCTGGTGGGCCGCGTTCTAAACTCCAACCCAATTGGGAAGGACCGTACGTGATTCAGGCTGTGCATCCTGGCAACGCCTATAGGCTAGTCAATGCTGAGGGGATCGAGTTATCTCACCCTTGGAATGGGCTTTATCTTAAGAAATACTACCCTTAGATAGGTGTACATAGTGTCAAAAAAATGATGAAACAACAAAAAAAAATAGAAAACAATGAAAATAACAAAAATATGTATATATACAACAACAAAAGACAAAAAAATAGAAGAAAATGAAAGAAGAAAAAAAATATAGAAAATTCAAAATGCTAATGCCCGGAGATCACCATGTAGTTAAGTCATTGCATTCAACCTCCGTGTTGGGATAGGGCCTATTAAGACTTGGTAGGTTCCGGGTCTTGGTTTGCCAGAACCGTGGGGATCCCTGTCCGGCTAGTTCGGCTTATGCCCCCCTCAAAAGGGGCAACATACATGTACACATGTGTTCTATGAAAGATCGGTAGCATCGCTCATGGTGAGGCCTCACCTAGAAGGTCTCCAGAATGCTTAAATCTTCGTTCTCTCTCTCTTCGACCGAATGAGACAGCCGGCGCCCTTAAAACGCTGAGCATGGAAAACACGAACACAACCCCTAGGGCAAGAGTAGGGCCCAATTCTTCGAGCATGGGTCAGAGCACGAGAAGAGGGCAGTGTCCCCGCAGGCATCCAAGAGGGATTCATAATGTCAAGATACTATGTCCCTCGCAAAAATCTGTCAAGAAAAATCAGAAAAGAAGAACAAAATCAAAGTCAAGTGAAAAGCCTGGTCGTAACCGTGCCTGATCCCACAAATGAAACCCCTTTGACTGAAAGTCAAATTCTATACAAGAGGGGCCATGAGATGTAAATGCTCGAGATTTGGTCTGAAGTTGTCCGAAAGGGAGAGTTAAGTGTGCCCCTACTGGCTCGCCGGGTTAACGGTTTTGCCGGTCCTCTCAGGAGGTTTGCCCCTAATACTCTTCCTTCTTCCCCTGAAGATAAAGGCTCAATGGAGTTCCTGAAGGGTGAAACTCACCAAAGTCTGCAACCACCTTTCGACACAAACGTATGGTTGTCCATCTTGGAAAGCAGAAGTCATTGTCAGAGTCTCCATGTTCTTGGCCGGTCAAGACCCTTATCTACCATCTTAATGTCTTCTAAGCCTAACCTCGGGCTTAGACCAATGCAAGCGCGTCACCTATGGGTGCGACGGCGTCTGATTCCGGGTCAGCGTCGCGCGGTTGGTCATTTGGGTTCCAGGGTGTTCCATTACATATCGTCTAGAGTTGTGAGGAAATAGACCCGGGTCGGGCAAATCATTTACCTTGAACACTTTTTGGGTGAATCCCTGTGGTCGGAAGCAACTGGGAGCCTAAGCATGGCATGACGGTATTGTCATCAGGGTAAGTCTTAGCCGGCGGGATTATCATTCGAGGAGTCTAGAGGCCCAAATCAACTTAGACGTGCACTTAGGATGCCTGGGAGGTTAGCAAGAAACCCTCGTTCTCATGCAGGTTAGATGTTATATCAAGTGGTCATCGTGCATTAGCAAAAACAAAAATAATAAACAAACCAAAAACAAACAAAAAAATAACAAATCCAAAAAAAAGTAAAAAATGTACATGCACAAAAAAAAATGGAAATATAAAAGACCAAAAAAATAATAAACAAACAACAAAATACAAAAAAATGAATACACCTACAAAAACAAAACAAAAATCACATCTTCGCATGATCGCATTTGTATGCACCATTCATTTTAAATTCTCGTTTGCATCCGTGTGCTTGTCTGTCGCATTCATCATCCTTTTTTATCATTGCCTTTGTTAATAAAGGCTTGCCCCTTGACTCGTTATCAAGAATAACTCAAAATCACGTTTGTTTATTGAGCAAGGGGCAAGTCAGAGCAGAAATGCTAACTTGTTTGCTTAGATGTGTACAGGGATTCGGGAGATCAGAAAGAAGCAGAGAACCAAGCACAAAACATTTTATTCCACTCCCACTCAACAAAAACAAACAACAAGAGAGAGCCTACATTAGCTCCCACCCTCCTTCTCTACATTACTCGTCTCGCCGCTTTCTGGACGAGAAACTCTAGAAGGTGCTATCCAACCATGAAAAGCGGTACTTCTACCGCTTTGGGGTCCTCTTTCTATCTCCACTCCCCGATGTCGATCTGCGGGAGCAGCAAAGAAGCTACTAACACGAAAGCCACGCTCTCGTGCTCTTCGGTAGCGTTCCTCGCCGTCCTTCAGCCACTGCTCAGCGAGGCCGAGACTGGTCCTCAATTCAAATAATTGGGCCTCCAGGGCCCTCCTCTCCTCTTTCTCGACTGATCTTTTGGCCTTCTCTCTTTCCCTGTCCTTTTCCCTCTCAGCACGTTCTCTCTCTCTGTCATCCCTTTCCAGCTGAAGGGTGATCCTCAGCTCCATGGCGTCCCGAGAAAAATTGTCATCTGAGCGACGTTGCAATTCCTCCTCTAGCTCCGCTATCCTGGCCTTCCCTTGTGATGCATGAGCAAACATCTCTTGCATCTCTTCGGCCTGCCATATCCGTCATTTCAGGGGTGTGATGAGACATAAACAGAGAAGCTCGGATAAGAGGAACCTTCACCTGCACAGAAAGCATTCCCTCTGCCTCCGCAGCGCGCTGTGTTACACGGGCAAGCTGCTCATGGAGCGAATCTAGTTCCGACGAAGGAATCCATAGACTGGAAGAGGCACCCTCTGCCCCTACTGCTGGTAGGGTTGCGTCGAGCCGAGCGCGCTATGATGACAAGAAGTGACAGTGAGTGGCTAAACACCAAAACCTAGGGGTATAATTAGGAATATGCATTTGCATACATACTCACCGAGACATGTAAGGCCTCACGGGTGTCACCCAACTCTCCCTCCGTGTCCGCCAATCGAGCCCGCAAGTTCGCTATCATGGTATCACGGGCATCCTAAACCCATGTCATAGAGTCAGCATTACATTTAGAAAAATGATAAAAAAAATAAAAAAAATATATCAAAAAGTGAGAAAGGAGATATACCTCCACAAGTCCCTCAGGATGGAGTCGCTCTGCATACATCGCCCTATAGAGACGTAGATAATCTTCACTATCCCGGGCGTGCGACTCCACGAGCGTGCCACCCCGCTGCCAATCTTCATATTGTTCGGGGAAGCGCACCCGCCAGTCGACACAGGTTACCGGCCCACGTGTTTTCCTCCCGACGCGGGGTGGTGCGGTCATATCTACCCATTCCTGGGCAAGCCCTAGAGTCCTCATGACCAATCGTAGCCGGAGTGGCTCGATTTCATTCAGGCAGTGGACCCAAAGGTCCCGACCAAATCGAGGGCGACCTGCGATGACCCACGGTTGGTCGACATCGACCAAGCCCGAGTAAGGCCTCCAGATCACCTGCGTTGGCATGCGTGTATCTCCTTAATCACTCAAAAGAACCAAAAAAAAGAGAGACAAAAGAAAAGACAAAAAAAATGGAGTCCTACCATCTCTGCGGGGAACTCTTGCAGCTCACGCCTTAATACCATCAGCTGGTAAGATAGAGAGGTTGTGCTCATAATGGGTTGCCACCGCCGAGCTAGTGGTGCCACAGCCACACGCCACTGTCGAGCTCGCCCCATTGGGATGTAGTAATAACTCCATACCTGTGTCGTCACATGTCATCAGCATTTCATGAAATAGATTAGTTGCATAAATAAATAAACAAATAATTACCTGGAGAAACGGTATGAAGCCACTCACAGTCACCTCTCGATCTGTCCCTTGGGACAGACTTGCGAACAGATGCGCCAGCACGGCGGCTCCCCAGGCATATTGCCCTACCCTCTCTAGGTCCACCAAAAATTCTAGGAAACGACAATGGATGTCGTCTCCTTTGGAACCCAGCAGTAATTTTCCCAGCAGGAAGAGGAGGAATATCCTCAAGTCCATGTTTGATCTCTCCCAGCTACTGGCATCCACGCAGTACACAGCGCGGGACCCTCTTTCCGCTCTCTCCATGAACTCCTCCAAGGACTCGTTATCACGATGACGAGTGTCAGTGAGCCCCAGTGCCTCCATGATAGATGCCTTGGCTATTGACCTATTCTTTTGGTCCTTTAATTCCAGACCAAGAAGCTTCTGAGCCACTTCGCGATAATCGGGGTAGGTGACCCCGGTCACCGCCTCACCATCCACTCTAAGGCCGGTGATTCGGGCCACATCTTCGAGACTGGGCACCATGTGCCCCCAGGACATCAAGAAGGCGCGACTCTCTGGGTCCCATCTCTCGCGCAATGCTTGATGAGGGCGAGGTCGAGCTTAATGGGTTCGATCCGGAGAATGCACCAAACCCCATCGCATCTAGTCGAGCTTTCTGGAAGTCAGGCAAGCCTCGATAGGCGGCCACCACTAACTCCCATGAGATGTGTGACCTCGTCATACTCTGTGGATTACACAGGAAGTGAGAAGCGGGTGCATCATTGAAATAAAAATAGAAAGAGAATGAGAAAGGAAGAAAGGGATCATGAAGAAATATGGGGAAGAACTGGCTCATTTACAAGCTCCGATTGGGTCCTCTCACTGAGTGGCCTTTCAACATCGGAGAGTCTCCTGGAACTACCACTGGATCTGCTCCTCTTCGAGGAGCGGGAAGACTCGCCCTCCACCCTGAAACTGGACTCTCCCTCCATCTCAGAGAATGAGAAACTCTTACTCCCTCCTGTCGACTTTTCACTCTTCTAACCAGTCTCCATAACTCCGTGCTTTCAAGTGAAGCAGGCGGGGGGAGTATTTATAGGATTGAAGGGATATGATCCAGATCTCTCCACTTCCTCTTGCAATGGGCCTTGTAACAAAGCACCCATCTTTCACTCGAAGTGAACGAGGTCGGGAGCGTAGCGGGTTGATTCACACCCTACACATCTAGGTTCCCTGTGTTCATCATGACTCAAATAAATCTGAGATGAGGTCATCTACATGGACAAAGACAATGCAGGTCGACCTCTTTGAATTTGGGAGTGGACTCATCCACAGGAGAAAGGACAATGGAGTCGATATCTTCGAATCCGGGAGTGGACTCATCCACAGGAGAAAGGACAATGGAGTCGATATCTTTGAATCTGGGAGTGGACTCGTCTACATGGAAAGAGGACAGGAGGGCGGTTGGCATCTTTGAATTCGGTGGTACATCATTAAAATTTGTGATGGATTCTCCCGAAAGAAATGCCCAATGAGTCTGAGACACGATCCGTTATCTCAGGGGAGATCTGTTAAACACGTCACATGAGGACGGCATGAAAAGAAGAGGCGTAGAAGAGAAGGAACGCATGGCGGGCAAACCCGTCACATGAGAGCATGTCGTTCCATTCATACGTCTATATAAACTGTCGTGTTCACCGTGAGAAGAGAGCGGGTGTATGAGCAACTTGCCAAATCTCGCACTACCCCCTTGGTCGTCTCTCTCCTCTCCTAAGAGGGAGGTCCCTGGGAGGTCATCTAGAGCTCTGCGACGTTGCAATTGTCTCACCGTATCGTGCATTCTCACCCTCTCTGGTAGCGCTCCTCGCCCTCCTCTGGCCTCTCTCGCGACCCCGACGGCCGCGAAGCTCTTGAACCCGAGGCTGTTGGCTGAGCCGCCCCCTGCTCTGCGATGGAGATTACACCAACCCCAGGAGCTCCTCCACCGTGAGCTCCAACTCTCCTCCAAACGGCAGTGACTCTGAAAGAGTGACGTGTCTGAGCGCTGTGTCTTCCGGAGCTTCATCACTTGGGCCTCACGTGCCCTCCTCTCGTCTCGATCCCGATGTAGCTTTATCCATGCCTCTCTTTCCATTCTCTCCCAGTTTACTTCTCTCCTCGCCACCTGAAGAGAAATCCTCAGCTCCATGACATCTCAGGGCATCTCCGCATACTGTAGTTGCTTCAGTCCCCCAGATCCTATCCGGTAACGGCCGACCATCACCCGACGTCCGCCATTCCAGTCACAAAGAAAAGGGGAGGGGAGAGACTGAAAGGGAGTGCAATGGCATTAAGGCTCTGCATTTATTTTAAGATAACATACATCAGGGTTTGGGCACCTCAGGCCTCAGTTTCCTGAGCTCCATTACATAAGCCTCCCATAGCTCTCGATCCTCACTCACAGATACCGTCACCTTCCTCGGAATGCTTGCCTTCCACGAAGCTTTGATCGCCTTCACATCCTTCGCATCATCCTCCGTGCCCAGCTTTCTCTCCTTAATCAGAGGAAGGTTGGATGGCATGGGAAGAGAGTGCCGAGGAAGGCCAATTTGCAGGCAGCACCGGTGCGAGCTGTAAAGAACAAATTTGGTTGCACCGATAAGATGGAGTTCCGCATCAGGAGAAGATCGCGTGAGAAGCCCACGTGAAAGTAAACATGCTGGCACACAAGTGAACATCTCTCGCGCCAAGGAGCTGAAGTGAGTACGCCAGTCGCCGCGTGTCTTCAGACAGGGCATGCGATTGGCCACCTTCCCACTAAAGCCCAACACATCGGCCATGTAATGGAGGGGGCTTTGTTCGAAAATCCTGGAGGCGGTCTGTACCCCTTCGTAGTGATGAAATTTGAAGTGAAGATCAATCCAGCAGTTGAGGAGAAGCATGCACCCGTGAGGAGGCCTACCCATGCTGGAAGCCGTGAGACCACTGTAAAGATGCGCGAGGACAGCAGGCCCCACTCTCCTTCCCTCCCAAAGTCCACAAATCGCTCCCAATTGGTCTTCCTCTACGATGTTGTCAGTGCAAGGAAAGAGGAGAGCTCCGGCCAAACAAATTGTGAACCCTTTCATAAGCCCTTCTAAATGTTCATCATCTATCAACCCTTCTAAGGCAGTCACGGTCCAGTCTGCGAGCTTTTGCAAGTTGACTCCGTTCTGAGTCTGAACGCTCTTTATGGTTCCAGATGGCATAAAGCTTCCAAGAACTTCCTCGGTAGATACCCTCTTCCGCATCCGCGAAACCTTTATCCTGTCATCCTTCATCGACCTTCTTAAGCCTAGCAGAAGTTCTGCCTCTTCGAGGAGGACCGTTGCCTCAAAAGTAGGGAAGATAAAAGTGTGGGTTTCCGGATGCCAAACCTCTGTCAATGCACCCAGGGCCGCCCAGTCCATGCAGATCTTGTCATAATGCTTGGCATGGATCACCAACCCTTGGAGGTGCCATTTTGAAATAACGGCCCTCATACTGATAGTGATGTTGGACGTAAGCTTCGATAGCCAGGGCAGCTTTGAGAATTTTCTCGGGCCCGGAAAAAGAGGATACGGCTGAAAGGAAGGAAAAGAAAGAATGAAAAAGCGAGGGAGAACTTATGAAGGAAACTAGGAGAAAGGCCAACTTACCGCCCGTGAGAGAATCCTCTCGCTCAGATGGCCTTCAATGTCGGTCAACCTCCTGAATTCGCGGCCGAACTTGCTCCTCTTGGCAGGGCGGGAAGACCCGCCTTCCGTCTCAAAAGCACAGGACTTCTCTCCTCCCATCTCAAAAGTGTCTAACTCCCCGAACCATGCACCAATGGATGATCTTTTGCTAAGGATCAAAGGGGTACTTATAGTGAAAAAGGGGGGATAAAAAGGTAAATGTAAAGCATTTATGACAAGTTACCGTGGTGAATTTTAACCGAATAAATCTTGTCTGATTTGCGTCGTGTTTTCCCCTACTCCTGTATTGATATGCGGACGTCCTGTACAGTTGAATGTAATTTTACTTCTTATGAAATAAATCCTTCTTCACTGTTTGCTGTTCGGTGCAGGTTCCAAGAATAAAATAAGAAAGCAAGAGGGCGTCATTGCCCTACCATGTCCCACCATCAGTCACCCCGGTGACTGAACCCACTATGTCATGCATCCTACTATATGATATCTACGCTATTAGAGCACGTCAAGGACCTTATGCCTTGAATGAATCTGGAGTTTGAGTTCCCCTCTAACAAAAATAATGATAACTCCAGAGAAGTTCAGGACATACGGATAGGCCGTTAGGTTGTGATAGCATGGGAACGATGGTTCCGTTCGGTGAATCGGTGCGTGGATAAACGGGCCCCGGCTCAGTATCGGCTCATCGAATCGGTATCCTGACCCATACTTAGCAACTTAACAATATTATCCTTGGCTATTTTCTACTTTTAGTTTGTTTTAATTTTTCTTTTAAACCCAGCATGCATTCATGTAGGACTTTGATATCACTATGGAAGATCATTCATTTAACTCGATTGTGAGGGCCGCTGTGCTTAAATTCTTGATTAATACGGGATATTCCATTCTGAATCGAGTACTGAGTTTCTGTGAAACCATCTTGGACTGGTTGGCTGAAAGAGACCTTTGTTTGGATTTATCAGCTACCCTTTTTATTTACTCCATTGGACCCACCTTGGTCGCAGCACTTCCACATTGGCTGGTAACCGCTCCCCAAGGTGAAACCTGCGGGTCTACGACTCAGGTACTTCCACGCCGAGAAGTTGGTCCCTCTTTCTGTTAGTCTTTTGTTATGTCCAGCCAAACAACCGTTGATTTCAGAGGACCTTCTTCAAGGTTGTTTCGTTGAAACTCAGGAAAGATTCCAATCACGTAGTGTTAAAAAAACGTGTCTCATCACGCCTTGGCATCCACTTTTCAGTCCATTCTCCACTCCACTTCATTACACTTCTATTTCATTCCACTCCGTGTCATTCCCCTGCAAAGCAGACGCCAAGGCGGGGCAAGCTGTAGACACGTCATTTTAACATTATGCTGAGCAGATCCCGTATTACACTAAGACGCCCCAAAGCAGCTCGCACGGTTAAGTTAGTTGAGTAATCTCTAATTTAATCTAATAATCTTGTCTCACGAAAAGAAAAGTGTGGTTTCTTGAATAGTAATTCTTGTTAATAGGCTTGTGACCATTCCTACACAAAATAAAAAATGTTAATGGGCTTGGTCCATCTTTTAATCCTAAAAGAGGGGAAGGTTCATCGTGTGGGCTTGGCCCATTCCTATTCAAAAAAATATACCAAAAGAAAACATTTGTGCTAATAGGTTTGGCCCATTCCTATTCAAAAAATATATAGGTGTGTGCTAATGGGCTTGGCCCACTTTTGTTCTAAAAATAAATAAAATTTATTGGGCATGGCCCCATCTCTTATTACCTAAATTATTCCCTTACTCCCCTCCCGGGTCTCTAGGATCTATGCCCCCCTCTCATTCATCTAGATCGGTCTCTTCTGTCACTTCTTCCCGGGGGATCCCACTTATTCCTTTTGGCATTCCCTCACCCCGTCTGGGGCTCTCTCATCTCTTCTCTTCAGGCAACCACCCTCACTCCCCGGCAACCCATCGCCACCCCCTCTCCACTCCCCGCACTCCCCATCCTCCTCTCTACACCAACACCACCGCCAGCCGCCATCCTCTCTCCCTCTCCCCTTCACTCTTCCCTGTCTTCCACGGCCGGCCACTGCACCGCCCACGCTTCGACTGCCAACATCGAACCACCCACGGCTGCAGCCACCTCCCGAGTCACCCCCTCCATCTCCACACCTCCTCCGGCCACCTTCCAACCACCACGTCGCCTCCTCTCCTCCACGTTAACTCCGCCAGAGACCGCAGCCACCCCCTCTCTAACCATCGACCTTCCCACCACCTCCCTCTCCTGCTAACAACCACCCACAGCCGTCTCTCCCTCCTCCTCTCTCACGCTCCCTCTCCACTCTTCTTCCCCCTCTCTCTCTCTCTAGCGTTTAAAAAACAAAAAAAAGGATTTTTTTTTAGGGGGGGGGGGGGGGGGCCTCGTCGCCCGTGCCCCCCGTTTGAACGACCGGGGCCGCAACGGCTCTCTGCACCACCGCCCTCCGCCTCCGTCTCCGCCTCCGTCACCGCCTCCGGCCCTGCCTTCTTCCCCGACGCCACCGCCGCGACGCCGCCCGCAGCGCCCCCGCCTGCTCCGGCCGCCTCCGGCCCCCAGCCGCTCGCCCCCGGGCCGCCTCTGCCCCGCTCGCCCCCGGACCGCCTCTGCCCCGCTCGCCCCGGGACCACCTCTGCACCGCTCGCCACCGCCGCTCACCTGCACGCCCGACGCCGCCTCCGGCCGCCGCTCCGCCTCCGGTCCCCAGCCGCTCTGCCCCCTGCTCCGGCCGCCACCCCTGCCTCACCGCCGGAACCCCCCTCTCTCTCTTCCACTTCCCCGTCTCTCTCTCTCTCTCCCTCTCTCCCTCTCTCTCTCTCTCTCACCCCCCACTCTCTCTCTCTCTCGCACCCCTCTCTCCTTCTCTTTCTCCGTTCTCTCTCTCTCTCTCTCTCTGTTTCTCCCTCCCTCTCACTCTTCTCTCTCCTCCCTCTCTCTCTCCCGTCTTCTCTCTCCCTCCTCTTTCGCTCTCTCTCTCTCTCCCTCTCGATCTCTCTCACTTCTTCTTTTTTTTATTTTATTTTTCCCCCTGCCGCGGGTCTCTCTCTCTCTCTCTCTCTCTCCCTCTCAGTTTCTCTCTTAACCTCTCTTTCCCTCTCTCTCTTCCACTTCCCCCTCTCTCTCTCCCCCTCTCTCACTCCCTCTCACTCTCCCTCTGCAATCTCTCTCTCACCCTCTCTCGATCTCCCCTTCTCTTACTTCTTTTTTTTCTTTCCTTTTTTTCTTTTTTTCTCTCCTTTTTTATCCCCCTCCCACCGTCCCTCTTCCTCTCACCCTTTTATTTTCCTTTTTTTAAAAACTTTCTTCCCTCTACTTCTCTCTCTGTTCTCCCCTCCCTGCCTCATCTCTCTTTCCCCCTCTGCTTATTTCCCCTTTTCTGTCTTTTCCCCTTCCCTCTTGTATATACTATTTATACGTATATAGCATTTATATAAGTAATATATATATATATATATATATATATATATATTGGATACAGCATATGTATATGTAATATTTGCATATTATATAATATATATATAATACATATAATACATATAATACCTATAATATAGAATATATATATATGTAATATGTTTATGTACATATACATGTGTGTATGTGTGTGTTTGTGTAGGGGTACGTGTCTGTGAACGTATGCACGTGTTGATTTGAAGTGGAAAAGAGACTTTAAAGCTGTCCTGCTGCGCCGTGTGCCTGCACCATTCTCACTCTGCTGGAGAAGCTCACCCTCGAGCCCATCACCCATCTCCGAATAAGCTTTCTTCCCCCCTTCGTCCTCTACTTTTATTTAGTTAATTGCATGCATGCATCGTTCGCCATATTCATCAAATTCCTCTCTTTGAGAGAATCTTAGTCATTCATTCATCATATCGCTCATCCATCCAATAGTTCCAAAGGGGTTTCAAACACCACCAATCAGGTGCGTATCCGTTTATATTATTTTCAATATCGATTTCTAAAGAATTGGTACTACGCCACCGTTGTCCTTATTTCGTTGTTATTTTTCTTTCGTTTGCTCTCTCTGTGAAGGGTTAACCAGTCCGGAAGTCCGCTTCTTCAATCGGCCGAGAGAGGAGGAGGAGCAACTCACATGTCCCCAGATCGAGGATGAAATGCGACCTCCTATTTTGAGGTACCCGGCTATCATGTCCCTCATCTCATTTTAATTCTTTCCCTTATTATTGTTATTTGTTGTTAAATTTCCACCCTCACCCCTCTCTATTTTGTCTAAAAACAAGTCTATCTTCCCTCTCTTGTTGTTATCATATATCGTTAAATCTTCATTTCCGTTCTTTTCTGTTTTGTCTAGAATACGTCTCTCACTCTACCTATACTTTTCTTAGTGGTTTTTCCTTATATCATATTATCTTATTCTATCATCTACCTCTCGGTTTCTTTCTTCATCTTCTCACGTCTCTCTAAAGACATAAAAACATAAAAAAATAATAAAAGCAACAAAACCCCCCCAAAAAAATATAATAACAAAAGATAAAACAAAACAAAAAGAATAATAAAATCAGGGTAACCAAAGCAAGGCCCTCTTCGTCGGCCGGCCGATCGAAGAGGAAGAGAGGACCCGCACTGCTCCCGCTTCGGCGGCGGACGCGATCAGGACATTTCCTGTGGGGCTCTCAGCCCCTGGCGATCACACTTCCCTTCCCCTTTTCTTGTTATTTACTTTCTGTTTAAACCCCGTTGACGGAACCAGTTCCTCGCGGTGGTCTCATCTAACTGGTGCGGTGGGTTATCTCCCGCGACCATTTTATTTCATTAATTTAATTTCCGCATTCTAACATCCTAACCGTTAACTGTTTAACTCTAACCCTCCCCTATCATCGCTTCAAAACCCCGCGGAGAGTGACATCTCGCGGCGGTTTATTTAATCCCCTTTTTTTTATTTATTCTAACCCCGATCAAGGAATTCGTTCCTCGCGGTGGTTTAACTTCTTGTACATTCATTCCAACCCCGATCAAGGAATTCGTTCCTCGCGGTGGTTTAATTTTCTGCACTTTCAATTCCAACCCCGATCAAGGAACTCGTTCCTCGCGGTGGTTAATTTTCTGCACTTTCAATTCCAACCCCGATCAAGGAACTCGTTCCTCGCGGTGGTTTAATTTTCTGCATTCTTTTAATCTGACCCCGATCAAGGAACTCGTTCCTCGCGGTGGTCTTATCTAACTGGTGCGGTGGGTCATCTCCCGCGACCATCTTCATTCCAGTAATTCAATTTCTGCACGCTAACCTCCTAACCCCTAACCATTTAACTTTCGCATCCCCCCTATCATCGCTTTAAAACCCCACGGAGAGTAACATCTCGCGGCGGTTTATTTGATCCCTTATTCTTTTTCTTGTTATATATATATAATTATTATAATAAAAACCTCGCGGAGGATAATACCTTGCGGTGGTCTTTTGTATATAGTTATACTTATTATTTATATCGCTGCGAAAACCCCGTGAAGGCCAATGTCTCGTGGTGGTATGTACATATAATATTTATTATCTATGCTGCAGTAAAATCCCGTAAGGCCAATGTCTTGCGGTGGTCTTAATATGTATATATATACTCATTAGTGATTGATATTATTGCATTGCTGTTAGAACCCCACAAAGACCAATGTCCTGTGGTGGTACGTCTTTGTTTGCATCGTCCTTATAATTGTCTGGAGAACGATATACCGTTGCAGTTTCTCAGTCTTCGCGCCCCTCCCTTTCTGTTACTTAGATTCTCGGACTTCCCGGTATATGAAAAACTGCTCGTGGAACGGTAAGTCACGCTTACCGGGAAGGGGTCAGTTTGCGCGAGAGGGTCTTCCGACCCCTATCTCCGCCACATACCGGGGTCCGTTCCGCACCCCTCTTCCCTTTCCCTATTTTCTTCCCTCTCCTTGATTCGATCTTTTATCCCCATCTCCTAAGACAGACGAGGGTAGACGACGACTCCCGCCGCCTATACCTTCTCTGCCGATCACTCTTTCATCATTGTCATTGTTTATTATTATTATTATATCATTGTTTTTCTTTCCCTCGAGGGTGGACGACACTCTTTTGCCGTCTACACCGAGTGGGTGAAAAAGACATATATAAACTTGCTAAATTAAGAGAAAAGAAAACTAGAGATTTAGATCATGTTCGTTGCATTAAAGGTGAAGATCAAAGGGTTTTAGCTAAGGATCTTGAGATTAAAGAGAGGTGGCATAGTTATTTTCAGAAGTTACTTAATGGAGATTGTGTCAATGATTTTTTTTAGAAGGTACCCAAGAGTCCACAATATTTGATAAATATCAATATTTCAGGCATATTAAGATGTCAAAAGTGGAGGAGGCTTTAAGGAAAATGGAAGTGGGCAAGGCCTTAGGACCAGATGGGATACCTATTGAAGTATGGAAAAGTCTAGGAGACATTGGTATTCAGTGGCTAACTAAACTTTTTAATAAAATTTTAAAGGAACGGAGAATGCCAGAAGTTTGGAGGAAAAGTGTTGCAGTTCCTTTCTATAAAAACAAAAGAGATATTCAAAGCTGCAATAATTATCATGGAATTAAACTTACGAGTCATACTATGAAACTTTGGGAAAGAGTAATCGAAAAACGCCTCCGATATATGACTACTGTATCGAAAAATCAGTTTGATTTTATGCCGAATAGATCTACTACAGAAGCTATTTTCTTACTATGGCAGCTAATGGAGAAGTATAGAGAGATGAGAAAAGATTTGTATATGGTTTTTCTTGATTTAGAGAAGGTATATGATCGAGTACCGAGAGATTTGATTTGGTAGACATTAAGAAAGAAAGGAATCTCTCAAAGATATGTTGATTTGATTAAGGATATGTATGACGGTGCTATTACTAGTGTTCAAACTATTGCTGGAGAGATTGGTGAATTTTCAGTTTCTATATGTTTGCATCAAGGTTCTGCACTAAGTCCGTATCTCTTTGCCTTAATTATGGATGAAGTAACAAAATAATTGCATGAGGATATCCCTTGGTGTATGTTATTTGCAGATGATATTGTCTTAATTGATGAGAGTATTGATGCTTTAAATGCTAAGTTAGAACGTTGGAGACGTGTCTTGGAGTCTAAAGGTTTTTAAATTAGTAGGAGTAAGTCAGAGTTTATGCATTGTAATTTTAGTAATGGGAGAGTGGTACAGGAAGACAAGATTCTAATTGATGGGCATAACATTCCAAAGAGTAGTAGCTTTCGATACTTAGGGTCTATCATATAAGAGAATGGGGATATTTATGACGACGTTACACATAGGATTAAGGCAGGCTGCTTAAGATGGAGAAGCACATCAGGAGTCCTCTGTGATCGTCGTATGCCTGTGAAACTCAAAGGGAGATTTTATAGAACAGCTGTAAGACCTGCTTTGTTATATGGTACCGAGTGTTGGGCAGTACGAAAGGAACACATTCACAAAATGTGTGTAGCAGAGATGGGGATGTTGAGATGAATGTGTGGCAAGACTAAGAAAGACAAATTAGGAATGAGCGCATCCGTAAGGACTTAGGGATAGCCCCAATTGATAGTAAAATGAGAGAAAATAGACTCAGGTGATTTGGTCATGTGCTTCGTCGCCCTAACTCAGCGCCGGTTAAAAGATGTAACCGCATCTTAGTGGATGCTAATAAAAGAGCTCAGGGAGGCCTAAAATGAGATGGCGCGATGTTATTAGGAAGGACATTAGTTTCTTGGGTTTAAATATGAATATAGCACTTGATAGAAATCTTTGGCGGAACAGGATTCATGTAGCCGACCCCAAATAATTGGGATAAGGCTCTGATGATGATGATGATGATGATAAAGAAAATCGCTGAAAATGCCTAAATGCTTCCAAAGCCCAACATTTCCTTCAAATAGCTAAAATGCTCTTGGAATGTTAAAACACTTTAAAAAATTCAAACATACAACCTAGAGTTCAAAACCACCCTAACCGATTAACACAGAAATCCTACAATCATCAAAATATGCCAGACCTTTGACTCATGCACACAAAAGTATCCCTCTGACCTAAAACACCTCAATCTAAAACATTTTAAAACACCTCTAAACTTTGCACACACCCGAAAAAAAAAACAAGAAACTAAAAACCTCCAAACTTCTTCAAATCTTATCCAAGCCATGATAAAGCCTGAGGGCTCAGTCTGTTCAAGGTTTTGGAGTTTGACTTGCACTCCTCATGGCTTATTAGATTCGAGGCATCATCTAAGAGTAGTTAACCAGTGACTTTTCTCCATCTATGATGTGCTTCACACCAACTGAGGTGGATGGTAAGAGTTTCAATTCATGAATCCACAATCCTTGATAAGCACTCAAAAAATGAAAATCCTTTTCAAACAAATCCAATCCACAAGCCTCTCATCTCTCTAACAAGATCACATAAAAAAAAATCCCACAGCAGCCCACATAAGAGATGCCATCTGCACACTTCTTTCTAGTAGTGATCCTGAAGTTTGTCTTTCAGAGTCATCCTCTTCATTAAATTACAATTCAGCCAGACTTCAGGTGAGATTTGCTTTGAGTTCATATTGTCACAAACCAATTGTCAAAGCATGCAGCAGAGTAGCCGATCAAATTGAAAATGTTTAAGGTTTTGGGAAGAGGCAAAGCCCAAAGAATGTTTCTTCTCTTAGATGGACTACACAGATATTTATGCTGCAAACAGAGCAAGATATAATCACTAATTGGGCTTATCAATTGTCTTAAGCTGAAACAGTCTTTGGATAAGTTGAAAAATTAATTCCATCGAGCAAAGTGGAATCATTCATTCAATCTGCTAGGGGTTGATAACATCCATGTTATAGAGAAAGAGCCCAAACTTCACAGGATTACATTACATCAACATTTCCAAAATATAGAATTTCCATCCATAATTCCTCTCAATTGGGATAAGGCTCTGATGATGATGATGATGATGATGAATTCCTCTACCATGTCCCAGTCTTACTCAATGGAGTTAAATGTTCAACTGAAAGAATCTTTGGATCAAATGGAATAAAACATATTCAATGTGGAGTTGATGATCAGATAACATTCTCTCTGCTCAGACCATCTACCTCCGCAGCAATAACATCAGCCTCAGAGGCCATAGCAGACACAGTAGAGGCCTCTCCACTAACATATCCCATTCCACGCACGCCATGAAGAGTATCCACTTTTAGATGTGCACATTTAAGAGGAAGGTATTTATGTAGTCAGCATACTAGCCACTTGTCCATAATAATCTACATCATCACCTCTAGGATTTACATATTTTGCCCCTCGAGATAGCCCGTGACTAGGGAATGTACATGTCACTGACATCGTTGCTGACTTATATATTTTCTCCCTTATCTTAAAAGAGGGTAAGATGATGCCCTGTCCAAAATATGAACTTCAGTAGATTCACCTCTCATATTTTAGAAACAACTCAAAAACCAAACATTCTGCAAATACATTAACAGTAACCTTCCTACTTTCCCAAACAAATTAAAGTTTAACAAAAATATGTGAAAGTAATGGTAACTTACAGAAATGAGATTTAGAAATATTATATTGGCTTCCTGAACACCCTTAGATATTAGCAAAGAAATGGCTTGAACAGCTGAATTTCCTATCAACAATAAAGGGAATATCATAAAGAACTAGAAATAGATTATAGAGAAGGTCAATAAAAAATAATAATAATAATATTCTGGATATTGCAGGAAATAAAATGACTTAATCCATTACCGAAAAAATAAATTAATGGATTAAAAATACCTTAGAACAGCCATTACTTGCATGTAAAATGTGGAAGACAAAAATTGATACTTTCTTTGACATTTATTACCTTCTAAAAAAAGTGCAGTTAGATACAAATGAATAATTTCTCTATGCCATTGCCAAAACAGTTATGGATCTTGAAAGAGCGCACACAACCAGATGAGAGGAAGAGAGAAAGAGGTGCTGGTGGCTCAAAGAAGCCAGTCCTATCCAGCCCCCATATATACATATATTAACTCAAGAATGAAAGAATTATATAAATTTCCCTTACTAAAGAGGGCGACCAGAGATCACAGATAAAAAGGTGAAAAAGGACCCAATAAAAAATAACAGTTACCTATCTGCCCTTGTTGTTCTACATTCCCCCTCAAGTTGAGCATACATATCTTTCATGCTCAACTTGTCTAGGGCAGAGGTAAACTGAACTTCAGCCATGGCCTTTGTGAAGATATCAATGGCCTGGTCTTGTGACGTAACAAATGGCAAACATAACTCTCCTGAGTCCCAATCTCTCTATGATGAAATGTCAATCAATCTGGATATGTTTAGTCCTGCCATGCCAAAACTTAAGCTAATTTCATGTTGATACGAAATTCTCTAGAGCAAAAATGTTAATCATTTAAACATTGCCTTCATGTTGATACGAACATACCTACTGGGCATGTGTGCTCATTCCCTACTTTTCCAATCTTTTTCAGGAAATTCAAGCAGGTCGGATTCGGACTATTCAAGTGATGGATCCGAGAGTGATTAAAGAAGGAGCGAAGCCTTAGATTGTCATTAGTGGATAGTCAAGAGTCGCTATGTAATTTTTCATTTTTATCGAGTCTAATTAGTCAAAGAGTCAAGAGTCAACCTTATGTACTTTTGATTATCATTTAAATAAAGCAAAGCTTTTACCCAAATATTGTACATTCATTTCTTATGTGTGAATGTGTTAGCGCTCTGATTATATTGCTCGCTTGAGGCGTACTAGCCGGCTGTTCACGTTCCCGATTATTTCCGCTGCATAATCTCGGGACGTGACAATTAAAGTGGTATCAGAGCCTAGGCATAAGTACGTTCTAGGAAAATGTCATGTCATAGGCTAAATCCAAGATTTAAGGACCCACACTTATGAACTAAGGAAAGAACTTCCCACCTACGTGAGATTTGGGTAGAGCCGAGATGAGATAGTAATTTAGAACTTATCTCTAAGTTAACTCCCTTCAATTCCATAGGAATTAACAAATCATTCCTTTTTCCTCAGGTACTCTCTCAATGGCTCATCGTGTCAACTGGGATGAGATGCAACAAACAGTTGCGGGTCTTACCCAGGCCCTTCAGACTGTAGCCCAAGCTGGCGCACGGGCTATCGCGGGTAATTTGCACGGGAATTTCCGGAGTTTAAATCCTCCCCGATTCTCTGGATCCTCCAACCCCGACGAGGCTGAAAATTGGATCGATAAAATGAACAGAATATTCGACGTTATGCAATGCACGGATCAAGAAAAGGTCTGTCTCGCCACCTTCCAGGAAAGCTATTCCGACACCGCCTCCAAACGCACCACATACTTGGGAGGGATTTCTCACACTCTTCTAAGCAAGGTATTTCTCCGAGCATGTTAAAGAGAGAAAGGCCGCAGAATTTGCCGCGCTTCGCCAAGGCATGATGTCCGTGGCGGAGTATGAGCTCCAATTCTCTCGGCTAGCACCTTATGCTCCCCACCTGGTTAGCACATATCTATTAAAGGCCAACCGATTTATGGACGATTTAAGACCCGGATTTATTCAACAACTTGGGTCTCAAAATATCCGCACATATACGGAAATGGTCTAACGGGCACATTTATGCGAAAGGACCCTAGAGAAGGTAGAGAAGTTCCGGGGAAAAGAAGAAAGGTCGAGCCGAAGACATGATAGGCGAGAGGAAAAAGAAGAAAAGTTTAGCATCACAGAGGATGACGAACCCTATTATAACAAGAGATCTCACAATGGGGATGGTAATGGTAAAAGAAAACGTAATGGAAAAAGGGGTGGCAATGGCAACGACAATGGAAAGAATAAAAGAGCCAAGGAGGAGGAAGAAAAGTAGGTCATGGCGACTTGCTCATTTTGTGAGAAGTTCGGACACTCGACTGAAGAATGCTGGAAGTGTCTCGGCGCGTGTCTCAAGTGTGGAAGTAGGGAGCATCGCTTGCCTATATGTCCTCTCATAAAGGAATAATCTTCAAGGGATAACAATGGACGCGGGCGACGAGGCTGACTAAATGCCATCTTAGATGATGAAGGTAAAACGATTAAAGGTACCATCTTGACCCATACATATTCATTTTTGTCTTAACAATTGGAGCAACACATTAATTGCAAGTTCAACACACTCTTCCTAAAACTCATGCATTGAATTTGGAGATCAAATTCTTCATAAATGGGGGAGGGTGTAACACCCCAGATTTTCTAGGAATTATCTAGAAATTTTTCCCAAATTAAAATGGTTATTAAGCATTTAAGAAAGGCTAATGGGTTATTAAATGAATTTTGGGTTAAATAAATTATTATGAAAGCCCAAATAATAACCAATTAATTAGGCCCACTTAGAGGAGGCCCAAAGACCCAATTCCAAGACCTTTAGACCCAAGCCCATTATTAGAAACGTGAATTGGGTAATTTACAAATTTAAAATGGGATATATACACCAATTGGGGGATAAATGAGAGATAATAAGAAAATCCAAATTTTTCAGATTAAGCGCCGCCTGGCGGTCTATCGCGAGACCGCCAAGTACACCCTAGCGGTCCGACTATGACCGCTAAGCGACCCCAGTTCCGTGAATCGTAGAAACATGAAAAGCTTAGATCTTTGACGACCAAATCACCTTAGATCGAAGCTACCTGGCGTGGAAGACTCTCTAGAACTCTCTAGGGATTAACTCTACTCCAATTTAGGACTCTAGGTTCGATCTAATCCCTTAAACCCTAGGTGAACCCTATAAATAGAGTTCATATCTGACCTGCGCGAACCCTTATTTTGGCTCGCATTTTTCGACGGTAAGGAGACCTTAATTCAGGTTGGTTCTTTAGAATAATTTGTTCTCCTTAGTTTTATCAAACTCCCCTCCAATTCTCGTGCTAGAAGCCACAGCCGTTGAAGAGTTAGAGCCTCTACAAGTCGTTGTTTCGTTGCAGGCTGCACAGGGAACAGTACGTCGGTCCAGTAAAGATTAGGAGATTAGAAGCCCTAAACGAGGTTAGTTCAAGTTGGTCCTTTAGAACTTTTTGTTACCCTTTATATCTTCTACCTACCCTCCAAATTTCACGTATTTACGTCAAGAGGATCAGAAGATAGAGGAACGGGAAGTTGCTGGTTTAGCACAGGACGTGCAGGAACCCGGGCGATCTTCCAGTTAGAAATTCGAAGTCTAAAGCTTGTCCCAGAGGTAGGTTATCTTGTGGATGGCAAGAACAACATGTTAAGGATAAAATCCCTTTTATTTCATTCCGTTTCATGCTTCCTACTGGTAGTATTTCATGTATTATCTTGACTACGCATCTACGTTAAGTCTGCATGCTTACCCTTTACACCTTAAGAGAAGAGTTATAATTCGGCTTAAATTATGCACTCCCATGCATCTCCATGTTTTTATATGGCCGTTTCAGGTCTTACTCATCTACTGGCCTGCTTTCCATGCATCTAATTGCTTTGGATTAGGCCTGTTCTTCGGTTTTCATATTGTCTGCTACAGGCGAAGAAACGGTCTTCACCAGACCGCCAGAGTTCTTTAGCGGCCCTGCGATAGACTGCTAGAGCCGGTAAATGGTCCTCAGGAGACCGCTAAGTTTTCTGAGTCTCTGTATTATTGTTAACCAGAAACATAATGCAGAATAGCCTTAATTATCTTATGATAAACCTAGGTAATTAGGTTTTTCTCGGTTTCAAGTACTAGATTCATGAATTTGGTTATGTTAATGGATTATCTTAGTAGATTTCATGTTCCTTATGTATTTAGAAATTATTTTAAACTTAAGCTAATTTCATGCCAAAATATTATACTCTTGTATTAAATTCATACTTCAAATAATAGATGATCTTGTTCTTAAGGTTTGATCGTTGTTTTATATGATCCCTTCTTATCTATGAGTCTTTTCTTAAGTGCATGGCACATATTCCGATACGATGTCATTAGATACACTTTGCACTTAAGCACACAATCTTAGACTTGTGATCCTCTCCGTTGGATATTCCTTCCACCGGATTAGGTGATCTTGTTTCAAGGCCTCCATAAAACTCCGCGAGCCTGAGATTCCCACTAGGACGCCGAGCTGGTTGTACCCTTAAAACTCAATTGTCTAGAAAGAACTTTACCAGAGTTTTCTATGTTCTGGATCTTAGAAGCCATCCATTAGACCGCAAGAGTCTAGTAGCGGCCATTTACTTGACCGCCAAAGATGCCTAGCGGGCCATGACCGCAAGGTTCCAGAGATTCACTGCATCGACACTCCCTTTCTTCATGCGTCGACTCTGTCAAAAAACGGTCCTGTACTGACCGCTAAAGTCTATAAACGGTCCAGTTATGACCGCAACTATCTCAAATGTTCTTAACCCGAGGTTTGACCTTAGGGTTGATTTTCCTAAGTTCCTAGATGGTCTCTTGATTATCTGGAACCTAACACCTTATTCCAAAGCTATTTAATAAATTGTGAAAATTAAAGAATATGATGTTATGCTGCCGGATTCCTCCCGTAGTATGACCTTGTTTTAAGTCATTCGTTGAACTCTCATGATCGTGCATTGGTACGTTCTTACCTTGACGTTGTTATCCTAAATTTATTGTTGAACTTGTTACATTACTGGCCATACTTTATTGTTATACTCGTGGAACTATCTTGATTTATACGTGAAGATGTAGTTCGGGCACTGATTGTGTCCAAGGGCTCGATGCTAGCCCCCTCGACTGATTGTCGAAAACATACTATAAACCATGAGATATGATGCTACTGGCGTCGCATTGCGTTGGGAGTACTTTCTTTATAAATAAGTGAAATCCACGAGGCTATCTCATGATTGAATTATTACATGCTTGATTACATGACATTCCAGTGCATAGCCTTTATGGTTATGGAAAGTGAAAAGCTCGTTACATGCAAGCATATTCTCATTCGTGAAAGGCCAAGTTACATTCTTGTTATATTCTTACTTGATCCTGCTCATATATCATCACACATCATATATCGTGATCTAATCGTGCTATTGTGTTACTTTGGTTTTATCGCAGGATTTATCGTATTTCCTTCATCTTATTTTCAAGAGCAAAATTGTTAATCATTTAAACATTGCCTTCATGTTGATACGAAGATACCTACTGGGCATGTGTGCTCATTCCCTACTTTTTCAATCTTTTTCAGAAAATTCTAGCGGGTCGGATTCGGACTATTCAACTGATGGATCCGAGAGTGACTAAAGAAGGAGCGAATCTTTAAATTGTCATTAGTGGATAGTCAAGAGTCGCTATGTAATTTTCCATTTTTATTGAGTCTAGTTAGTCAAAGATTCAAGAGTCAACCTTATGTACTTTTGATTATCATTTAAATAAAGCAAAGATTTTGTCCAAATATTGTACATTCATTTCTTATGTGTGAATGTGTTAGCGCTCTGATTATATTGCTCGCTTGAGGCGTACTAGCCGGCTGTTCACGTTCCCGATTGTTTCCGCTGCATAATCTCGCGACCTGACACATGCCAAGGGGAAAAGGACTGGTGTCAAAGATGAATGAAATGATCACACCAAAAGAGAAAAAAACATCTCCAAAGGTTAAAAGGCGACTGGTTTCTTATGGTTCTGATGATGATGATGATGATGATCCCAGTGCAACTGTAGGTACTACTACTGGCGGTGGCACATATGCACCTACTACCTCCTTTCACACAGACACAGGCAGAGTATACAGTCATAGTGAAGGAGGATATTATTCACAGAGCCAATATAGACATCCATCAGGTTATGGAGGTGGCCAATAGGAAGCAGGCATTTATGGGTGGAGTCATCAACCAGAATTTCAATTTCATCCAGTTCCACCCAGTAACAGTTATGGGTCAACATCCTCTTCTCATCCTCAAAGTTCTTATGCTGATTTTGGATTCCAATCAAGCCAACAACCTTACACTTCAAGAGGGATCCAAAGAGGGATGCAGGACTTGGCTACCTCATTGTTTGGTTATAGTGAATATACAGAATATATGCAACCTTTTTATGGGTATCAACATCAGAAGCTAGACGATGAGAGAGAAGGTTCTTATAGTTATTATCCATATTAGTGCATCATCATTTAGGTAAGGATCATGTAATTTCTGTAACATTTACTGTGTCTAATTAGGTTTATTGTACTGCTTGAACCTACTTCATGCTTAATATGTACTCAAGAATATTAGTTTAACATATCCAATGCCTACTTCATGTTTATTACACTTAATCTAATTTCTTTACAGTCAAATGCATATCTAATGAATTGTCTGATTTATATGTGATTATTTATATTTTTTGATTTGTTTCAGATTTTTCGGATTTATTTTGATTTTTTAATGTTTTGACTGGGTTTCGGCCAAAACCGAAACCGAGTCGTTTCGGTTTCGGACTCAGTCGAAACCGAGTCCGAAACCGACACAGCCATCCATGACTGGATGAGATCAGACCAGCCATGGTCTACCGATCCAATGGAAGTGATCTGATCCAATGCAAAACTTAAAAAGGAATCTGTAAATAAAAAGTATGCCTTATAATTAAAAAATATTTAGCTTTTACCTAAACCGAATCAGCAACAATCAACCAAATCAAAAGGAAATGCATCAGCAACGATCAGCCAATTCAACAGGAAATGCCAAAATCAGCTTATCCACAGTTGATTTCTGTCTGATTTAGCCATGAATTGTAGGATCTGCCGATTTGGATTGGGGTCAGTAGTGGCCAATCAGCTTTTAGCCCTAAAATTGATCTCAATTGGAAAATTTCTAAATAATAAAAACATGAAAAATCAATTAGGATCTCTGATGCATGTTTAAGCCTGAATTGGACTACAAGCAGTTGAATTGGCCCTGGATAGGTTGATTCCATAGAGAACCCCCCAGTTGTAGTCAATTGGGTTTGAGTGAAAGTAGGGTGAAATTTTATAGAAACACCCTTATATATCTTTATACTTCCATAAATATTTTGTAAGTAACAAATGTATATTTTTATATACATAAAATACTTTTTTATTTTCAGACTAGTTTAAATCACTTCCATTGGGCTGATCTAGTTGATTCGATCCAATCCTCACATGGATCAGGAATGCTTGATCTAATTCAGGGCATGGTTTGCCTACTCGGTCCGACTCATACAAGTAAACCGGTATTTAGGCCAGACCAAGCCATGAGCATGCTTCGGATCATTGAGACCCATCTCCGACTTGGTGCGACTTGAAACGACTCATACAAGTTGCTTACTAGTTGGACCGCATCAGCTCAAGTCAGTTTGAATCATGTTTGGAGGGTGGACTCTTTGCATGATGTTTGGATCTTGTTTGGAGGGTGGACTCTTTGTATCATGTTTTGGCCCTTTATTACCCTTTGGATCAGGGTTTGATTATTATGATGTGCAAATTTTGATATGATGATGTGTATTTCCCTAAATTATTAGGCATTTATAATTGTTAATAGGGTAGAAATCATTCAAACATTAAACAAAATGATATCTTCATCAAAATACTTTGTTTATAGGTTAAGTTATTCGTTAAAAAGCAATAAAAGTAAACAGACTTCAATTAAAAATTGATTTTTTTTAATTGGAATCTTCGAGGAATCAGGCCAACTGGTGCAACTCGGCTGAGTCAGACTAAGTCGACCTGATACAACTTGTATCTGGACTGAGCAGAGTCAGATCAGATCGTTGAGTTGGCAAAACTTGATTTAGAATGCCATAGATTTGGCTGATTCAACCAAGTCAGAAAGATCCCTTGGTTTTTCTATCATTTTTTCAATCTTTTGTGTTAGACTCAGTGTTAGGCAAAAATCGGAAAGCCTGTTGTGAATCCAGATGAGGATCATCCAATCCTGCATCCAATGTTGCCTTGAGGGATCATGACTTCAAAACCACTGATATAATAGCTGAATTCATGTCCTCATTTAACTCACAGATACAATATATTGGGGGGTGGGGGGGGCATTTCACATGCTTAAATTTCTTAAAAGCCTGAAAGAATCCCACATTTGAATTTCATTACCAAACATTTTTTGCTAGGAACTGCATGTCCGAGAAGACATGGACAGGAAAACAAAAAGGATCATGTCTTTAAACTCTAGCTGCAAAGTTTACAACTCTCTGTTGCTTCAGCTTCCAAGGGTAACTACTGTGAGAAGCGGCTTCTCAGAAGCCAGCTTCTACACAAGTTACATTAAACAAACAATGTTCAAATAACCATATGGCAACAAAGGCAGATTAGAGTGGCATTTCACAGTTCTCACACCCATAACAAACTGCTAGTAACATGAATAAAATGGTACAATAATGTTTCACTCGAGGTAAAGACTAACCTGTGCCCAGTATAGGATCCAACAGCAGCACATGCCTATCTGAGATGTCTTTTGGAAGATTATGATAGATAAGCTGTGAAATAAAAATGTTAGAACAAATACAAGGAAAACTAGAAGAAAAAACAGGTGTTGGACAAACCTGTTGACCATTGTCTCCTTCCCTGTGGATAAGAATCTTCCCAATCTTGATCCCTTTACAGCAAGCTCGGAGAGCATTCTCCATGCTTTCACCACTGACATCCGTTAGATCATGAAAACATCAGGGGCCTTTGGGAAAGTAGGAAACATAACAAGTATAGAATTGAATTACAGCTCACTTCACAGAGACAACAAAAAAGAAACTGAAGCTGAAAAGGTGAAACCACCCACACAAAAAAGACTCCATCACCATGACTACTTGAACTTGATAGTTGAATCACTGTCCACATATTAGACGATGCGATAACATGCAATAACAAGTGCATGCAAGCAAACAAACAGTTAACAAATAGAGAAAGGATTTATGTCCAGACACCGTTTGCACTGTATGTTAATGTTGTTCTGTGTTTCCTTTTTGCTCTGCTGCACTAACAGAGACCATGGTCTTTTCTAATCTCTGATAAATCACTTTCGGATCACCCACTGGGCTTCAAGGAATATGTCTTCTGCAGCTAAATAATCTCTGGCGTGGAGTGAAATGTAGTCGTCTCATTGTTTTCTTTTTCTGGTTTCTTATATTTTTAGATGTTTTAGATCATTTTGAAGACAATACATCATTCTAGCACTATCATGTCACCATACGACATAGCAATAAAGGAAATGAAATAATCAACAACATATGGATGTTTTAGTTTGAAACTGACAATAGTAAATGCCTATTAACCATGCTGATGGATTTTACCAGTTTATTATTAATCCCTCTGATCAGGTATTGGAATCCTAATGTGCCTGCCAAAAGCTGCTCCCTTTCAATGGTGGCCACCTTGAAAGCACTAATTCGGTAACTATACTAAATCACTTGACAATTGCAGTTGTTCTCTCACTTTAAGTTTTTCTCATGGTTTTAAAGTGAAGGTCCACTAGAAAAAGGACGCCTACCACTATTATGCAAATTATGGAGTTTAGTGACAAACTCAGACCAAGTTCATTTAGTTATAAGCATATTAACTTGACAACAGACCATCTGGATAAAATTAGGATATGACATGATATTATCACATTATCTACATCAGACATTGTAAGACAGCGTGTATAAGCTATATCATCTAGTAGCCTGAGAGCATATTGAGACTCTTGAAAGAAGAAAATTGAAGCATCAAAGCTTACAAATTACTCACTCCCTAAAACATTGTATTCAGTGGAAACCTCTTAACAAAATATATAATGCTTAACACTGGAGTTATTCCAGATTGTGTCTTCCTTTTAACGCTTTAAACAATTTCAAAACCTATGGTGGTCATATTTTCTAGTGTTTTAATAAATTGGCTAGTTCTGTGGTGGATCAATTTTTTTTAAAGATTTTTCTTCCTCAAAGAAGATGGGTTCTGCACTTGTACCTCCAATCCTATAGAAACAAACAGAGGTGGTAGAACCAGGATGGGAGACCCCCCCCCCCCCGCATCACACTCAATATAGAAGACACTCTCACAGCTCTCACATCACTAAAGTCAATACCCAAAGCAGACCTATCTCACCACTAATCACTCACATACATGAAGACCCCCAAAATAAGGACACTCAAAGAGACGGCCCAGCAGTTTTTTCTGCTTTTTTATTTTTTATTTTGGTAAAAGAGCCTGATCTCAACACTCAGACAGAGCAAGAGAACTCCCTTTGTTGGTAACTTTTCGCCTAAGTAGGCTCTTCTTTCTCCTGAGAACATGACCTATGGATCATTCCAAAAACCTTCTCACCCAGAGCTTTGCTGATGGAGGCCTCCCCAGGTTAGGAATCCCATGGTTTCCTAATCCCAATCTTCACCCAGTCTTCTTGAGGATTTCTTCATTATTCCAATCATGTCAGGAATTAGTCACATTATTCCCTGAGCCAGTAGGAAGCCATGATCCAAAGGGCTCTGCTAAATCACCATTTGTTTTCCGCCTTGTGTCTCTCATGCCTTATGATAATATTCTCACCACACTGCAGATTGGAAAAACGAAAGGGAATGCTGCCGCCAAGAACAGGGGCACCTTCAATAAAATTTGAATGCCTACGTGGTAGAAATTCTTAAGAATGTTGTTGTGGGTGCCTCCACCAGTGGACGCATGTCATGAAGACACCTCAGAATCCATTCTCTCCCTTGGAGCAGTCACCACTCTGAGCTGTGCCATAGACTCCTATAGCCCCAAGAACACTGTTTATCCTCCGGTTGTGGCCCAGAGGCACCTTCATCCCTTCAAATCCTAATTGAGGTCGTCAAACAGGCAACACGTTATGGTCTTAAGCTAGGAGGGCCATATCAGGGATCAAGATCGAATCGGTTGGTCCCAGTCCGATCCAGTTCAGCCGGATCGACTGATCTGACCCAATCCTGGCCGAATCAGGCCAGCAGCCCAAAAACATGGCAAAAAAAAATCTAAAGAAGTTCAGAACATTATGAAAAAATAGGAAAAGAGTTCTAACATAGGTAAAACTCAATTTTTCATGAAAAACTTGACATATTCAAATGTTACCTTTCATTCATTAAAGACGTACATTGAAAGAGTTTTCTAGATATCACACATAGTCATTCCATGACGTGTGTGGCGTACATCAGTTGATAATCCATGAGATACCGGTTGCATTCCTCTGTGTTAGTGTAGACTGCCATGATAGGTATCCAACCTGCGATCTCGGAGACATGGTAAGTGCCTCCAATTGATTGTTGTGATGATGTACCCAAATATTGTGGATATGGAGCATAATCATAATATCCTCCTCCTGACTAAGAAGACACATCAAGGATAACCATAATACCCTAAAGAGTAAGCATAAGCCCCCTGAGACTGAGATGATGTGTCAGAGCACTCTGACTGACCATAATGTTCACTTGTCTTTCTTACCCTTTGCAGGATTTCTGCATTCATTGCTTTCTTCTTTCTCAACCAATTCTGCCGATAAGGGATGAAGTTTACATTATAGCCTATGTTCAATGCCTTGCTTAAGGGTTCTTCCTAATGGATATATAGACTTTTGTTTTTCCTTACCTTTCCCCCTATCTCCCGCTGATTTGCTTGAGACATTTTTTTACTCTTCAGATAGTATGATCTTAATGTTGTGTAGCATGGCTAAAATATCGCCCCTCGGTGAATACTATGCCTTTGGAGGTTTACTTTGAGCCTTGTGAATGGCTGCCCCACCTTATCGTTGACTTGGATCATCATCATTATTACTATGGCTACTAGCCGAAGTGGAATCCTTCGAGATTTGATAGACGACCTTGTCACTTGGTTTCGATGTTTCATCCCCTTCTTGTATAATGTCCAAATCTGCAATGTCCATAGGAATCATGCTTGTAGCACCTTCAACACTCCTTTGCCCACTTCTGTAATTGTCTCAGCCATATCCTCATACTAAGGCCCTTTGGTAGTATTTGTCGGCACATTGTTGAAGAACCATTGAGAGACTGCTTGTCCAATTTTTTCACTTACAAATCTTCAAATGCAGCAGTGATGTTTGGTTGCTTATTCCTCCCTCCGGTGAGATAAGGGTCTATAGAACCCACTCTAGGGTCATAAAAAATCTCTTCACGTATTCCTCAACCAGATCCACTGCCTTTGCCCATATGATGACATGTTTCCCTATAGTGTCTATCTTCAGCAGAAGACTTCCTACTTGCCACCATTGCATGACGAACTTCACCTTAAGGGAGACAATTAGAAATGATCAATAACTATAACTTAAATGTCGCAAAATAGCCAATTTATGCAAATAATCCTTGGATCATAACCCTCGATTGCAGTTGATATTCTTCTTGTATCATGTTCAGGTTCATGTCCAACATTATATATATGAATGCTAGGCCCCCCGGATGGCCGTGTTAACTATTCTCTAATTACATCATTTCTCTTGGCTATTCTCGCCTTCTCGGCCCATTGTTTGTCAAGAAAAGTCTTGAATTGTCTCTCACATCCATAGGAGCACGCTCACAACCCTTGACATCACCTTTTACATGTCCAAGGTGTTGCTTGAAATGATATACACCACTAGACAGTTCCCTTCCATAATAACAACATTTCACCTTCCTCGTGGCCATGTCTATAAGTGTGCAATGGTTCCACATGAGAGATAGTGAAAGACTCTTTTTTGTGCTCTAAAGGAGATGCCATAGCTTCTGCCATGTAAAGTTAATTAAAGAAAGACAATTAAAGTGTTATTGAGGCTTAGGGTAATGTAGAACAATTAAAATAGAAGAAGATCCTCCTAGTCACAAATCTGAGTAGAGAGAAAGTTGACCTAGAGAGAGAAAGGGACTCCAAGAGAGAAGCGGGCATGATGGAGCATTAGAGAGACTTAGGGTAATGTAAAACAATTAAAACAAAAAGAAACTCCTAGTCACAAATCCAAGGAGAGAAAAAGTTGACCTAGAGAGAGAGACTCCGAGAGAGAGAGGGGCATGGTGGAGTGTTAAAAAGGCTTAGGGTAATGTGAAATAATTAAAACATAAAAAATTCCCTCCTAGTCACAAATATGAGGAGAGAGGATGTAGTCCTAGAGAGCGAAAGGGTCTCCTACTGAGGGGGAGAGGCATGGAGTGTTAGAGAGACTTAGGGTAATGTAAAACAATTAAAACAGAAAATTATATATTCCTAGTCACAAATCTGAGGAGAGAAAGAGACTTAAAGCGAGAAAGGCATGGTAGAGTGTCAGAGAGCCTTAGGGTAATGCAAAACATTTAAAACAAAAGAAAAAGCTCCTAATCACAAATCCAAGGAAAGAGAAAGTTGACCTAGAGAGAGAAAGATACTTTTAGAGAGAGAGGGACATGATGGACTGTTAGAGAGGCTTAGGGTAATGTAAAACAATTAAAATAAAAAATAATACTTTTGCTAGTCACAAATTCGAGGAGAGAAAATGTGGTCCTAGGGAGAGAGAGAGGATGTCCATTTAGATTTCTAGAAGAGAACCCAATCCAATCAAAACAGCTCTATGTAGACCGTCCAACCACCAAAATGATCTTGATCTTAAAAGACTCGTGTCACAAGAGTGAGATTGAGAGGAAAGAGAACGATGAGGGCATCACACCACCATTACAAGTTTATACTCATAGACAAATGTGTGGTCAATTTAACTAGTGTTGTTTTGCTTTATCAGTGTTAGTCATGTCGTTAGATTCACGTTATTTTTGTTTCTTTTGTACTTTAGGGGACTCTATCCTCATTTTGGGTACCTGAGGGTATTTTGACCTTTCTGTCGTATGTGAACATACTTGTCATTTGCCTTCTTTGTTGGAGCCTTTAAAAGGCTTGGAAACCCTAATGAAATGCTTGGGTGGAATGAATTAAAGAGCCCTTGCCTTTATGTTGTGAGAGTGCAAGGGATGTAAAGCCCAACCCCAATCGCCGCGCCCTACGCCGCTACCATGCCAACCACCGCAGCCGCGCCTCACCACTGCCGTCCCCAGGAACCCTCTCCCCTCCCCCGCGTGTCCCTCTCTTCATCTTTGTCTTCTTCTTTCCCCGTCGCCACCAACCGCCGCACCTTCCCTTCCTCCTCTTCTTCCCATCCAACCCTAACCAATGCCAACCCCGCCACCTTCCTCCCCCTCTCTCTTTCCATATCCTCCCATCACCCTCCTCGTCCATGCGCAAGCAGAGTCGCAGCACTGCCTCCGCCAAAACACTAGGTAGCGGCCCCGCCCGATGCCACCAGGGACCCAGTAGCGGCGTCGGACACCCCTACCCTCCTTCCCTTCCACACTGATGGCTGACAGGTGCATGATCCGCTGCCCCTTCACCGTTCGCCATCGCCTCCACCTGTGGCCGTCTAACCAGACTTGTCATGACCCGGATTTTCGGATCAAGTATCCACGACTTTCAGAGAGGTTCCGCGAGTCCCGAATCATGTTTCTTAATTAAAATTGAAATTTTGAATATTAGGTCTTCGGATCCCCAAATATGAAATAATAATTTATTTTTGGACTCCGTGACATGACAGGCGAGTTGCGCATTTTTTGAGGATCGTCGAGTTGAAACTTAAAATTTTTCCCATTTTTTAATGCATAAGAAAAAAAGAAAAAGAAAAATAAAATATATTAAAAATATTATAAAACCACCTCCCCCTCTCTCTTTCTCATTCTCTCGCTCTCCCCTCCCTCTCTCGTTTCTCTCCCTCTCTCCGCGTCTCTCACTCTCTCCCTCTCCTTCACTCCACGACGGCCTACGGTGGCGTGGAGACGAGGTGGCAGACGTCGTGGGTGATGCGTGGCGTGGACGGGAGCAAGAGTCGGGCGGTGGAGCACGGTGGAGGGTTTGTGGAGTTTATGAACCGGCCGCAAGGATTTCGTCGTTTTCCAGTCGATCGGGCGTTTCTAGCACGGTAAAGTGTCGTATAAGGTAGCGGGACGGATCCCTAAACCCAGTGCGTTAAATTCCTGTGGTTTTATGCCGATTCGAGCCAGTTGAGCGGGGTTTTCTTCCTGCCAGGGAAAAAGAGCATGTTTGGGATGAGCAGCGATTCCCGCCAATACAGGAGGTGTTTTTCAGTTTAATTTTGTAGTATTGATGAGTTGGATGTCGGGGAATGATTCCCCCTTGCTTTTCCCACGTTTCTATGCGATTCCGAGATGTGGTGAGGTCGAGAGCGGGCTTTGTTATGTTTTGGGGAAAATATTACGCTCTGGGGTGTGAGATGGATTCTAGTTGTTCGTACGCCGAAATGCAGTTAGATGGTGTGTTCTGGCCTTGTAGCCGGTGGGGACAAGTTCCCCGATGTTTTCCCCCGCGATCGGGGCGAACAGGGCATGATTCGGGGCCCCACAACGGGTTCCCGACCATTTTCGGTCGACCGAATAGGCTACCTATGCAGAACAGAGCACAAAAGGGCCTTATTGGGAAAATCGATCGATTGTTCCGTTCCTGGCCTTTGGTCGACCGTTCAGAGGGAACGATCGACAGTTCTTGTGTCTAGGAAGCTATCCCTGCTAGGTTGGTCGACCTAAACAGTGGACCGATCGACCGCCCTGTTGGGTCAGTCGACCGACCCAGGGGGCAGGCTGACCAACGAGCTGGCCTGCCGACCCTTGCCCCGTGCGTGGGACACCCCTGTTGATTCGGCTTTGTGTTTCTTGGTGTCCGGGGGTGTCGTGGATTCTCGTAAAGTGTGCCCGCGTGGGTTTATGTGCCCAGGTGATTTCGGGTTTTCGCGGAGGGTTATTCTCGCGTATTCAAATGCCCACGGAGGGTTATTCCCGTGAGGCATTGCGTGGCCACAAGAGGATCGTTTCCGCATGAGTTAATGGGCCAGTATTTGCTAGTTCCTGCCATCCGACCTTGTGACTCGGCCTGGGGCCGAGTTATTCTGCAGTTTCGGGCATGGTTGACAGTATCGGCCGAAACTGATACGTTTCGGCCAGAAACCGATACGTTTCAGCCGAAACGTATCAGTTTCGGCCTTAACCGACATGAAACCGGACTTGCTCACTGTAGCAGGTCCGAAACTTAAAAAAAAATGGTACCGGTTTCGCCCGAAACTTACATGTTTCTATCCGAAACCCACGTGAACTCCCCTTAAAAGGGGAGTTCACTTCGTGTTCTCCCTCAGATCTGAGGGAGAAAGGGTGCTGCTGCTGTTGGTGCGCTGTGCTGTTGCTGCTGTGCTGCAGGGGCTGCTGTTGCTACTGTGCTAGACAAGGTTGGCAGGTAGAGGTTGTTTTCTTGAGATAAATTTAGGGTTTGTTTGTTTTGTTTTGTGTTTTTTTGGTTGGTGTTGCACCCGTAATTTATCTCACAAAATTCTGGGATATTATCCTCGCATTGGCCGAGGTCTTTATTTGGCGTATCGCCGTCATATGGAGTATTTCCACACGGGGTTCAACATTAGGCGTATCACCTCCCCACGGAGTATTCCCCCCATAATAGGGCTTCATAGCCCACATATTTCTACAAATTATAGACCTCTCGCAGCAATCGAGATGGTCAGGAGTCGAATTCAAGCTACTACGATTGTCAGGATCGTGTAGTTTGGGGAAATCCCTAAGGGATGAAGTCTCCCTCCTTTGAATGTGCAACTACGGGCAAGGGAAGTTCCTACAAGGAGAAAAGGAGATACAAAAGGAGATCTACGCATCAAGAACGAAGTCCCTCGCACGTGTACCACACAACACGGACGACAACAAGTCTTCTCTTTACGCCCCACGGCACAAGGAAGACGACAAACGAACAAGACGCAGCGTTCTCCTCTCCCTCCACGTTGCGTAGCGAGCAAACGAGCTTCCAAAAGCCCCAAAGCGCCCTTTTTATTAAAACCGAACGAAGGAGGGACCCGTCCGGGGTCGGAGGGACCCATACGGGGTCGCCAGCCCCCGGGCTGGTCCGCGCGGGCGAGGCCGCGCGGGGTCGCGAGGGGCCGGGCAGACCCGGGAGGGACCCGCCCGAGGTCAACCGACCCCGGGGGGACCTGCCCGGGGTCATTTGACCTCGGGTGGGCCCGGGGTCATCCACCCCGGGCCGCCCCCTCTATCCCGCGCACGGAACAAAAAAAAAAAGAAAAAAGGGGGGAAAGTGACCTCCCCGGGGTCATTTTCACCCCGTTTAACCCGTACGGGTCCAAACACCTCCGGGTGGCCTCCCACTTCTATAAATAAACCCCTAAGGATCCAGAGGCGAGGGGTCAGCATCTGCAACCTACAGAGCACTTCCTACACACTTGAAGCATTCAGCAAGGAATTTGTTCGTTGTTTTGACCCGTGAGGGATAAGTCCCCGGGTCTTGTGTATATGCCCCTAAGGGGTATGTTTGTAATTATGCCCCTCAGTAGGCCATGTTTGTAAGTTTCTACGCCCTGGGACGACTAAATTAAGTAGTTCCGCCCACATAACGGGGAAATTATGAAAATGTCCTGCCCGGGTCCGCGAGAAACAAAAGTCCTGTTATTTGTAGTTATAACCTACAACTTCTTGTAATTGAGGCTACGTCCCTACTTCCCGCGTTAGTGCGGATCTTTGTACAGTCGACAATTCGCCGACAACTCTTGTATCCACTGGGACTATAAATGAATCTGGTGTATTTCACAGGTCCCTTATGTACGCCAATCGGGGAAAATTATAAGAAAACCCCTCGACTTTCAAAAAATTGTATATATACCAAGTTGACCTGTGTGAGCCTTCTACGAGGCCCCTCGTCATCCTTTTGGTCTGAGGACATTATCAGCCCAGTCCGACACTTGGGTGCCGCCTCAATCTAGGTCCGTGTAGGGTTTGGTAAAATTATCAAGATACCCCTGTGACTTAGAAAAGGCCTAGTAGCCTTCGAAACCCTCCAAAAACGGCCTCAATGCCTTGGGAAGGCAAGAACCCTATCCCACTTTCCTTCCAACCCGGAGATTTCGAGAATACCCTTGGCCTGAAAAAATTATCAAAATACCCCTAGAAGTGTAAAATTACCTAAATACCCCCAGGGTCTAGGGAACCTCCCGTGACTCCAGACACGCCTACGGCTCCTTCATAATCACCCTTCTTCTTCTAAACTGTAGGGTTTTGCCTAAATATAATGGGCCTCTGTTGAAATCCTAACTCAGTTATCCTATCGGTTGGTGGTGAGTGAGTGGCCCTTATGGGCCCTTCAAACGAGCTAGCCCTCAACATCAGAACCCCTACATAGGAGATTTTGGGACTTCCTTGATAGTTAAATAAAGGTGTTCGGACGTTAGGCCGATGTAAATAAATACTGACTTCGGTCAGTGGGGAGAGGTCCAACACCTGAACTCAAATCGTCTTGATATTATGCACACCCACGGAATAAACCTCTATACATAGGGGAATGTTTCTTTTCAAAAAGAACGTTAAAATGTTTATTTTTCTATGAAAAATTCCGTGGTCCACAGACTGACACGCCCGGTGGGACCTTTCATGCCTTTCTTCTTTCTGTCAAAGTCAGTCCCCAAAACCTTCTTCAAGGTTCTGATTGCCCCTCTTCCTCTTACAGGACAGGAAAAGGAGGGCACATCTCTTTGCTCATCTAAGAGCTCTTTGTGCATATGCGCACTTCTTCATTCGTGCTACGCACCACCAGCGACGACGATGACAACAGTCACCTACGGTCCTTAGGTCATCGCCAACCACGCCAGGTTCGGATACCTGGCGACCCCACTTGTCTTCGACGATTTTCCGCCAGTCGTCGGCTCGCCCTCCTTCTTCGGTGTCATACCTGTGGCTGAAGCCAGTTCAACCACGCCTGCAACAACCGTCGGGGGTGTTAGGCCCTCGGTCCCAGCAGCTGGCCGGGTCCACCCGGTCAAGAAGCCAACAGTCGGGGGTGTCAAGCTGTTGCACCCGAAAATTGTCTTGAATTAAATCAAGGAATTGTTGCTATGCAACGTTCGACGAGAAGCACGACGTATTGTCAACACCGTCGGACTACGGAGTATCTCCGTAATTCAGGGTCTCTCGACCCGACAATATTATGGCCGACGTCACAGCAAGAAGATTAGCGAGGAAGATTCATGCGTATACCGGTCAGAGTTGATAGGATAGGTGCGATGGATTCAGAGGGGGGGTGAATGAATCCCCTCCTCAAATTTTGCCCAATTAAAATCTCTAACTAGTGAGTGGATGCGGAATTGAAGAGGTTCACTTAGTTATCTAAAGTGCTTACCGAATATCAGAAAGATGACGTGAAGAACGGTGTCAGAAGAACTCTTAAAACCAATGTCGAACAGTCAAGGTGCAACCATACATCTCACCAGCCAGAGAAAAACTGATCGGCCCTAAGCATTCATCTAACGAAATAAGACTATGCAATCAAACCACAGTGCACAAAGGAATTTTTAGGTGGTTCGGTCCGCAGACCTACGTCCACCCCACACTCCAACCAGAGTGTGGCTTCCGCTGATACACAGCTTAACCCGCTGGGCCTCACAGCTTGCCTACATCCGCTGAGCATCACAGCTTGCTTCCGCTAGGCAGTACAGCTTAGCCATCCGCTGCCTAACAGCTTGACCCGCTGGGCAATATAGCTTAGCCGACCAGAGGAATCCTCTCTGCAACCGCTGAGCAACACAGCTTGCTCCGCTGACTAACAGCTTGAATAAAGGTTCAAAAGAAAACAAAAGATGATAAATCACAGCGACAGAAAGCTGTAAACGATGGAACATAGATGTGGCTCTCATGGAGCTGACTGACTTGGATCTGATCCAAAGTCCAGTGAAAACAAATCTTCCGATGAAGCTTTTCTTCTTCCCCTAGTCTGCCTCTCTCTTCCTTTCTTTCTCTTCTTCTGATTCTCTATACTTCTCTGCTGCTCACTCTTTTCTTCTCTCGATCACTACTCTCAAAAGCTCTCTCTCTCTTTCTTTCTTCCTCTTCTTCTCTCTTTCTCTTTCGAACACTCTCCTCCTCTGCTCTTCTTCTTTTTTCTTCTCTCTGGATCGTGCAGGCTCTCTCTCTCTGCTTCTGCTCTTTCAGATGGGCTCCCCTACTTCGATCACTCTGCTCACGATCAATTTCTCCAGATGGAGAAGTCTTCTATTTATAGCATCAGAGAGGTGGGCATGTGTCCTCCACAATTCCTGCCCAGAGCGCCTTGACCACGTGGCAACATTTCAGCTCACTGCGTTACACGTGTCACGATCCTGGCACATCCTTCATTCTTGGATCACGTGCCCTTCTTAATTTCTTCGAGCAGATATCCTGCAAAGGTTAGAGCACAGAGTTGGTTCGAGATTTGATCTAAGCCTGTACATACTTGATGCACATAATACAGTATGCATATTAGAAAGTATGTACAATGAAGGTGAATGCACGGACATGCCACCAGAGAATGTATAGACTTTGTGTGCAATGTATAAGACGATGTACAGACTTGCTGGCTTGTAATGCGATATGCATATAGGAAAGTATGCACATTGAAGATGAATGCTCGGACATGCCATCAACGAGTGTATGGACTTAGTGTGCATGCGACACCAATGTACAGACTCGCTGGAGTGATGATGCATGAACTTAACCACTCGTACCAGCAATAGAATGTATAGACTTTGAATGCATGGTAAAGAGTGTATAGACTTTGTTTTGAAAGATTGCACAAATGCCACTGAAGAATGTACAGACGTTGAACGTGTGAACTGCAGTTTGCATCTATCAAAGTATGCACAACGAAGATGAATGCTCAGGCATGCTGTCAAAGAATGTACAGACTTGCTACCTAGCATTTAAGAATCAATGCATCATGTATAGACTTGCTTAAATGACGCATGGACATAACAGCAAAGACTGTGCAGACATTGTATATGCATGAAACAACCGAATGTACTGACTATGTATGCATAATGAACATGCATCGACTTCGAAATAAAGCGACTGACGAATGCATCTGGAGAGGGGGATTTCTGTAGCTCACCCAAAGAGCAGCCCAACAAGACTCAACAGGGTCCAACGAGGCAAGCTCACCCGAGTGATAGCCCACGGGGCCCACTCAGGGAAGAAAAGCCCAATAAACAGACACTCGAAGAACCAACCCTCCCCGGCGGCCCCTAGGCTCGGAGGGCCCGAGTGATGGTCAGGTCACAAGGAAGGTCCGGCCCAGGCCGTTTTTCCGCTCGGGAGAGACAGGCGCCAGCCGACCTATCCGACCCCTCCTTTGACCGAGCTATCCTCCTCGCCCGGACAGGGCTGGCGTTTCAGGAGCTCGGACTGGACGCTAGCCGTTCGCGCTGCCTTTAAGAGTCCCCAACGGACAGGGGAATCAACCAGCCACCGGATTTCAAGGCGATAACGCCCCCACGATAAAGGCCATGAAAGCCCACGTTGAGGACGTAACTCCCGCCGGAGACCCCCCAGCTGACAGGACTCCTGAAGGCGGCACACTACTTAAAACCAGGGCTACCCTCCGGTGGAAGGTAAGAGAAAAAAGGAAGGTAAAACTCCTGAGCAATCCGCTTCACCCCCCCCCCTTTTGGTGGAGAGGAGTCTCGCGCATCAGCTTTCCTCCTCCCTTCATTGCTTCCACCACAGCTCTACTGACTTAGCCATCGGAGGGTTTCGCCCCAGGGAAATCCCCTGGGCCCTCTGACGCGTTTCCCTATCTTACAGTTCATCTTCTGGTGATCCCCGGCCCGCTCAGGACGCAGCGCGAGATTTCGCCTCTTCATCTGACGCCGTCTGTGGGAAACGCACGAAGAGCCGAGATGGTGAGAAGAAGCTCAGGGAGGAGATCCGCCGTCGAGAAGGGTAAGGCCGTGGTGACGGCGGGAGAAGACCCCTCTAGGGCCTCACAGAGCCCTCCCTCCAACACCAGTGTCCCCACCAACGGGCCGCCGCCCCTTCCGACGGCAACGGGGGTAGCCACCAACGGCGGCGTCGAGATCTTCCAGGCCCTCAGTAAGAAGCTCGACGTTCTCGTGGAGCTCATGAGGGCCCAGGCGGCGAGGGATGCCAGGTCTCGCGCCCCGTCAGGGAGCCCCCCCCGTCGAAGTGCGTCCCAGCACACCGCTGGAGGCCGCTTCACCCTCCGCGGTCAGCAGCTCATCCGCAACCACGCGGGAGGACCCCCGCAAGCTCCACCCCCGGAGCAAGAGGCTTCCTCCACGCCCAGGAAAGGGAAACAGGGGGCGAGGCCTCCACGCCCGAGCGCCGGCGGTCCTGAGGATCGCCACGACGCTCCCCCCAGCCCCACGGCGCGACCGCAGCCGGAACTATCCCTTCGGCTGAGGGATTTCGAAAGACGCTTCGCAGAGTAAGAGCGCGCCCTCCGCGCCCTGCAGAAGACCTCCCTCCCGGAGGAGGAGGAGAAATCCCCTTTCTCCGAGCACATCTTGAAGGCAGAGGTATCTCCTAGGACCTCCACTCCTACCTTCAAACTCTATGATGGACAGGGCGACCCAGCCGACCACTACGACAGCTTCGACGCCCTGGTGACTCTGCATGGAACACCGGATCCCATTAAATGCCGAGCCTTTGCGGCCACCCTGGTCCAAAGCGCTCAGGCGTGGTTCCGGGCCCTCGCCCCTGGGTCCATCCAGGACTTCAGGTAATTCGGGCGAGTCTTCAAGGAGAGCTTCGCCGGAAGCGCCCCCCCAAGGTCAGTAGCGGGGCTCCTGGCCCTCAAACAGGCACAAGGGGAAAGGCTCCGGACTTATGTCCACCGATTTAAATCGGAAGCCCTCAGAATTCCCCACCTGGATGTGGCCTCAGCCACGACCGCTCTGACCAGGGGCACCCGGGACGAAAATCTCCGCCGCGAACTGGTCCTCCACCCTCCCTCGACCCTTGCCGAGCTAGTGACTCTGGCTCTGCGCCACGCCGAGTGCGAAGAGGTGCTCAGCGCCTGCCGAGACACAACCGGCTCGGGTCGGGAGGGGGACAAGAAGCGGGCCCCCGAGTCAAACCCTGGCTCGGGCAAGAAGCGTGATCGGGAAGGAGAGCGCAAACGGAGGTACGAGCGGTACACCCCGTTGACCACGCCAGTCTACGAGATCTATGAAGACATCAAAGACTCGGGACTCCTCCGCCAGCCCGAGCCAATGAGATCGAAGAACCGCAAGCGCGACAGACATTGCTTGTTCCACGGCGACCACGGGCACCACACCGGCGACTGTCACCAGCTCCAGGACGAGATCGAACGCCTCATCCGTCAGGGGCACCTAGCCCGGTTCGCAGCTGGGCACAAAGAAGACAAAGACGCCACCGAGGAGATCGACAACGCCCCCCGAGGGGTCCACATCAACGTCATCTCCGGAGGAACGGCATCGGGCGGCGACACCAGCCGAGGAAGGAAGCGCCATGCCGAGCGGGCCAGCCGGGTCTCAGAGCCCTCAGGGGGCCCGCCGAGGGAGCCCCAGGTCATAGTCTTCTCCGACCAAGACCTGGAAGGGCTAAGCACCCCGCATGATGATGCCCTCGTCATCTCGGCTACAATAAACCATTGTAACGTAGATAGAATTCTGGTTGACAATGGAAGCGCCCCCGATGTATTATCTTATGACTGTTTCCTCAAGATAGGGGAAGACCCATCCAAGCTCGCCCGATCCGAACCCCACTTTGCGGGTTTAACGGCCTGGCCACCTACCCCGAGGGAGCCCTAAGCCTGCCGGTCACCATCGGCACCCCACCCAAAACCGTTACGGTCATGGTGGACTTCATAGTGATCAAGGGTATGATAGCGTACAACGCCATTTTCGGCCGGAAAATTCTCAGCCGAATAAAGGCTGTACCATCTACCTATCACCAAAAAACGAAGTTTCCCACCAAAAACGGGTTGGGGGAAGTCCGAGGTAACCAGGCCACGGCTAGAAGGTGCTACAACATCTCGGTGGAAGCCTCAAGGCCGGACGGAGGGGATAAGGGCCCCAAGGGAATCGAAGGGAAGACCGTAACCGCCGAGGCCGGTGGCGAGTTGCTAACGGTGTTCCTGAACGATGACCCGGCCCTCGGAGTAAGGATCGGAGCCGACCTACCACCTAAGGAACAGCAACAATACAAGAAATTTCTTTCTGAGTACGCTCAGGTCTTCGCTTGGGCCGATGATCAACTCCCTGGCATACCAGGGGAAACCGTGATGCACAAGCTCAGCCTTGACCCCACCGTCAGGCCCGTACAGCAACGGAGAAGGAAGCATGCGCCCGAGAAACAGGCGGTCATCAAGGCGCAGGTCACCAAGGGACAGGAGACAGGCCTCTTCAGGCCAGTCCTGTACCCTACGTGGCTAGCCAATGTCGTCCTGGTGCCAAAAACCACATGCAAGTGGCGAATGTGCGTGGACTTCACCGATCTGAATAAGGCTACCCCCAAGGACTGCTATCGGCTACCGAGCATCGACCAATTGGTTGATTCAACCTCGGGCAACGAGATACTCAGTTTCCTGGACGCCTATTCAGGTTATCACCAGATCAGAATGAATCCAGAAGACGTCGAGAAGACAGCCTTCATCACTGACTGCGGCGTGTACTGCTACACCCGGATGCCCTTCGGGTTAAAGAACGCCGGAGCCACATATCAGCGACTGGTAAATCACATGTTCGAGGGACAGCTAGGTCGGAACGTCGAGGCTTACATTGACGACATGCTCGTCAAGACCCCCAAGGCCCAAGACCACTTCACCGACCTTGCCGAAACCTTCGGCACCCTCCTGAAGTACAACATGAAGCTCAACCCCGCCAAGTGCGCCTTCGGAGTAAAATCCGGGAAGTTCCTGGGTTTCCTAGTCACTCAGCGCGGGATCGAGGCCAACCCCGACAAAGTCCAGGCCATCCTGGACATGCGCCCGCCCACGTGCATTAAAGACGTCCAGCGTCTGACGGGGCGTGTCGCCGCTCTCAGCCGTTTCCTGTCCCGTGCGGCCGAACGATGCTTGCCCTTCTTCAAATTAATGAGGGGGCCCAAGCTGGCGTCTGCTACGTTCGCATGGGATGAGGAGTGCCAGGCAGCATTCGCCGAGCTTAAGGAGTTCCTGGCTTCGCCACCGGTGCTCTCCAAGCCCGTCCTAGGCGAAGCCCTACTGCTCTACCTCTCGGTGACGCCATCCACGGTCAGCTCGGTCCTGGTCAGAAATAACTCGGGAATCGAAAGACCGGTCTACTACACCAGCAAGGTGCTCAGTGGGGCCGAACGGAGGTACCCCGCAACCGAGAAACTCGTGCTAGCGTTGGTCACCTCCGCGAAGCGCCTCCGCACCTACTTCCAGGGGCACCCCATCACCGTGCTAACCGGCGAGCCGCTGAAGAAGATTCTGGCCCACCCCGAGGCCTCGGGGTGACTCGTCAAATGGGCCATCATGCTCGGGGCCTACGACATCTCGTACCAGCCGCGATCAGCAATCAAAGGCCAAGCGCTCGCCGACTTCATTGCCGAAAGCACCATCCCTGCCGAGGACAGGCCTCCGACCGCGACCGAGCCAGCCTGGGAACTGTTCGTCGATGGGTCGTCCAATTCGGCAAGCAGTGGTGTGGGGATCCTCCTAAGGTCCCCCGAAGGGATAGAGCTACAGTACGCCTTAAAATTCAACTTTCAGGCGTCCAACAACGTTTCCGAGTACGAGGCCCTTATCTCGGGAGCACGCATGGCCCGACGGCTGGGGGTCGAGCGAGTCAGGATCCACACCGACTCTCAACTAGTCGCAGGTCAGGTCAACGGCGAGTATGAGGCTCGGGAGGTACCCATGATCAAATACCTTCAGCTGGTCCAGAGCCTGGCCCAACAGTTCGAGGGATTTGAGGTAGTCCGGATAGCTCGGGAGCGAAACTCTCGGGCGGACGCCCTCTCTCGATTGGCCTCCTCCCTAGACCCGGAAGGTACACGATCGGTCCTCCTAGAAGAGCTAGAGCGCCCGAGCATCGACACGGAGCTCCTCGCTGTTGACTCAGCCACCCCAAGTGACTGGCGCTCCCCCTACCTGTCCTGGCTACAAGACTCCCAAGAGCCCTCCGACCCTCGGGAAGCCCGCCGAATGAAGTATCAAGCTCGGTGCTTCGTCGTCCTCGACAACGCCCTCTACCGAAGATCGTTCTCCGGTCTCCTCCTGAAGTGCCTCGATCCCGACGAGGCAGGCCGAGCCATCCAAGAGATTCATGAAGGCCTGTGCGGAGCGCACTCAGGGGCCCGGTCGCTAGCCCGAATCCTGTTACGACAGGGGTACTGGTGGCCCACCCTGCAGCGCGACTGCTCAGCCTATGTTCAACAGTGCGACCGATGCCAGCGGTTCGACCACTTGGTCCATCAGCCGGCAACGGAACTTGTCACCCTAACCGAGCCCTACCCTTTCGCTCGGTGGGGAATCGATATCCTTGGGCCATTCCAAACGGCCCAGTCCCAGAAGAAGTTCATCATCGTCGCCATCGACTACTTCACCAAGTGGAACGAGGCCGAGGCTACGGCAAGGATCACCGAGACAGTCGTTTGGGGCTTCGTTTGGAAATCGATCATTTGCCGCTTTGGCATCTCCCGAGTGATAGTCAGCGATAACGGTCGGCAATTCGACTCTCGGTACTTCCGAGACAGATGCGCCGACCTAAATATCCGCAACCACTTCACTTCGGTCGCCCACCCTCAGGCCAACGGGCTGGTTGAAAATGCCAACAAGACTATCTTGAAAGGCATAAAAACCAGACTCGGCAAGGCTAAGGGTAGCTGGCTCGAGGAATTGCCTAGCGTACTGTGGTCGCACCGAACAACCCCCAGGACGGCAACCGGTGAAAGCCCCTTTCAGTTGGTATATGGCACCGAGGCCGTCGTTCCGTTGGAGATCGCCAACCCGTCTCTCCGAGTGATCAGCTTCTCACCCGAGGCCAACGGGCAAAAATTGCTCGAGAACCTCGACCTGACAAGCGAACTCCGAGAGATCGCGAACGTCCGGGCAACGGAGTACCAGCGCCGCCTCACTCGATACTACAACGCCAAGGTCCGAGACAGACGTTTCCAACCGGGGAACTTCGTCCTCAGGAAAGCCGAAGCCTCTCGACCACTGGGAAGGTCCCTACCGAGTGGTCGAGACGCTCGGGAAAGGTGCGTACAGGTTAACGACAATGGAAGGGGAGCCTATTCCTCGGACGTGGAACGCAGCCGCACTACGCAGATTCTACTTTTGAAATTGTACAGCGAGATGGACAGAATAAAATTCCTGTTCTTTTCATTCCAAACCGTTGGTACATCAGGTAGGCAAATGCCAGTACATCACATAGCAAAAACAAAGCAAAAGTCCGTCTAACATCGTTTCAAGGGGTCATCGCTCGACTGACTCGGTCTTGATCTCCTCGCATCCAGCCACTGACTCTGCCTCGTGCGGAAACTGGCTCGGACAAGAGGTGGTCGAGCCAGTTGGCTCGGATGACCCGTGACAAAGGTGACAGAGGGACTTCAGGAGGAAGGCCACCTTTAAACGTTGAGGAAGGCTACCTCCCAAGTTGGCAACAACCGGGAAAAAGGAGCGCCGTGAAGGCCCCCCCTCTTCCAAACTGTCAACTCCTTGGAAGGAAGGAGAGAGCAAGCAGCCCCCGAAGAGTGAAAGAAATGAAGAGCAGAAGAGGGAAAAAGAGGCTGCAGACGGAGGAAGGCCTCGGTGAGGAGGGAGCCAGATACGCCTCCTCCCCTCACACAGAGGGAAGTGACGGCAGACTCCCCTGATGCCCCCATCCGTCCTCCGCCTCGGCGTCCACCCGGAAGCCTCGCCGGAGCCAAGAAGAGGCCAACGGCGTGCTTCCACACGCCAAAGTCCTCCCCAGATCCGCGCGGCGACCGTAGGACCCGTCTCGTGCACGCGCGGCGACCGTGGGATCCGTTCAACCTCACAAGACAGCAGGAGCCCACCGCTCCCCGTCGTCGGCGACATCGCCCTCCGAAGGATCCTCCATGCTCCGGATGCAAAGGCACAACGCGGAGTGAAAATGAAGGAGCAAGGAAAGACTGTTAGAGACAATCCCAAGCGATGGAGAGGAAAGGGCGCCTTCCGGTCCTTCTTATAGGCCAAAGGAGGCTACACGCCTTAAATGCCCCCCTCGGAAACACGCCGAAGGATTTCTCCCCGGAACAGTCACCTCCAACTCCTCGTTTCCCGCCCTCGCGGGATTCACGAAGCGGCCTGACATTCAAAGCGTGAGGGGACGGAGGAACGCCCCGTCAGAAGCCTTCCAAAACAGCGTGCGAAAACCGTGCAGGACATATCGGCACCTCTCAACCACCCAAGATTCGCCAACCAAATCACGGCAAGGATAGTACCCAAACAGAGCAAGTCATTTATTATCGTACCAAAAGGAAACCCTCTAAAAAGAGGAAAGAGGGACAAAAAGGGAAAGAGGCACAATACATCAGGCCTCGGGCCCACTTTGACGCTCGAGACCGGCGGAAGGAGACGCGTCACCCCCGGCGCCTTCGGTGACGGCCGGCTCGGACACTGACCTCACCTGTGCGAGAACTGTCTTAGTCGTGAGCCCTCCCGAGAAGCCCGGAGCCGGTGACCTCGACGGAGGCGATCCCTCCGAATCTTCTCCGACCGACGAAGAAGAGCTGGAAACCGACTCATCCGAGTCATAACGCTGGCCAAAGGGGAACTCGATCGCGGAGTTCTGTTCATGGGCGCAGCCTACCGCCCGGCGATAGCCCTGCTTGAACCCCTTTCGAGCACCTCGGCGTAGCGCTACCTCGTAGTAAGGTAGGGCGGCTTCCAACAGGTCGGCCGAGTAAGCATCCGAGCTCCTGTAACGCTCGATTGCCTCCGCCTCGATCTGTCCCGCCCTACCGACGAACTCGACCCGCGCCGCTCCGCCTCGGACGCACGTTCCTCTGCCTGGGCCCGGTCCACCTCAGCCTCAACTCGAAGACGCTCGCCATCTCCGCCCGATCTAGCAGCTCGGCACGCTCGAGCTCCCAGCGATTGTCCAGATCGAGGCGACGCAGACGCTCCTCCTCCAAGGATCGGCTTGCCCTCTCAAGAGACTCTCGGGTCCAAGGATGGCAAACTCGGTTTCGGTCTCGGTTTCGCCCGGGTCCGAAACCGAGTCGACTCGGTTTCGGTTTCGGTTTCGGCCGAAACCGGCCGAAACCCATATAACAGGTTAAAAAAATTAAAATTAATTCTAAAAAATCTGAAAAAAATCATAAAAAATATAAATAACTACTTAAAATCATAAAAAATCATAAAAATCATTACACATGCATTTCATTGTATAAGTTAGGGCAATAACCTTGAAGTAGACAACTACAAAAATTCAACTTCAAACATTGAACATGTGTAAGTCATATTCCATTGTACATTAATAGAAGCAGTACAATAAACCAATTTGGACAAAATAAATGTTACAAAAATTCATTGATTCTTACCTAATATGGATAATAATTACTAGAAGAACCTTCTCCCTCATCGTCTGGCCCTTGATGTCGATACCCATAACCAGGTTGCATGTATGGTCTATATTCACTATAACCAAACAATGAGGTAGCCAAGTCCTGCATCCCTCTTTGGATCCCTCTTGGAGTGTTTGGTTGGCTTGATTCGAATCCAGTATCAACATAGGAATCTTGAGGAAGAGAAGAGTCACTGGTCGAATATGGATGGAACTGAAATGATGGTTCATAATTCTGGGCCCCATAAATAGCTGCTTCATGTTAGCCACCTTCGTAACCTGGTGAACCATATCCGTGCTGACCTTGACTATATCCAGTAGTACCACTTGCAGCACCTGCACCACCTGTACCACCTGCAGCACTAGTAGTACTGTGGGAAAAAACTCGAAGTAGACAAAAGCCCCAATTTCTATGACCTAATTAGGGCTTAATTAGCAATTAACTATTAATCACCCTTGGGAAAAACTAATTACCCGCATGATCCAACCCCAAAATCCTCAATGAACCTTAATTTAACTTCAATTGAGCCTAAGCAAACCAATTTAGACAAAAGCCCCAATTTTTAAAATCTGATTAGGGTTTAATTAGCAAATAACCCTTAAGCCCTTAATCACCCTTAGAATAAACTTAATAAGCAAGACTTGCTTACCCCAAATTTTTAACCCAACCAAAAGAACACAACAAAATAATCAAACAAAACCCAATGAAATTAACCTCAAACAAAATAATCAAACCCTTGAAGTTGAAGTTGTGTTGGCGCAAGAAGGCTCCCTCAGACCTCAGTCCCTCTCGGCCTCTCCCTGTCGGACGGCCTTTCACCCTTGGTCGGACAGCTGCCGGCAGGCAGCAGCCGCAGCAGCCAGCAGGAGCAGCCGCAGGCAGCAGCCGCAGCACAGCAGCAGCAGGCCGCCAGCAGCAGGCAGCAGCAGCAGCAGCGGCAGCGGCAGCAGCGGCAGCGGCAGCAGCGCAGCGGCGGCAGCGGCAGCAGCGGCAGCGGCAGCAGCGGCAGCGGCAGCAGCGGCAGCGGCAGACACCACCCGCGACTGTCACAGCAGGGGGGGAAGGTTTCGGCCGAAACCTGTGGGTTATGGGGTTTCGGGGGCCAACATTGGCCATAAAGTCACTAGTTTCGGCCGAAACCAAACGGTTTCGGGCCGAAACCGTTTGGTTTCGGGCGAAACTCGTATCGGTTTCGCCCGAAACCGATACCCCCCTTTAGTTTCGGATTGCTACAGTGTTTAATGTGTGTTTCGGATCGGTTATGGCCGAAACCGATACGTTTCGGCCGAAACGTATCGGTTTCGGCCGAAACTGCCATCTATGCTCGGGTCTTGGCGAGCTGTTCGGTCAGCACCTCAGCCTCCAGTCGGCTCGCCCGCGCCACCTCTCGGAACGCGGAGAACTCCTGCCGGAGTCCCTCATGCTCCCCCTTGAGTCGGGCCAGCTTCCTCTCGCATCCCCCGAGGGTCCAGGCAAGGTTCGACCGCTCCGTTTCCGTCCGCGCGTGCGCCTCCGCCATCAAAGCCGCCGACCGAGCTATGACCAGGCCGCCTTCCATCAGAACATCGAGGAGCCTGGGGGGGGTATTGCGCCTTTCTCCCCCCTTCGTCCTCGCGGCAATCGATCGGCAGACCCGATATAGGTCGCCTATAATGCCGAGCCTTTCCAAGGGCTCCGGCAAAGGAGACCGCTCCGCCCGGGGCACTCCGCCAGAGGGCTCTGCTCGAGCAACGGGACCGGCCACCTCGCGCGCCACGGTCGGTTGGGGTTGCAACGCCTCCCCGGGCGAACCTCCAACCTCGACCGATGCCGCAGGTCCAACCGCACCGGAAGCTCCCAGCATCTGGGGCTGCAACACCCTCGCGGGCGAACCCCCAGCCCCGCCTGTCTCGGCCCGCACCTCGGCGACCGGGACGTCACCGCCTCCGGCCGACCCCATGGCCTCGGTGACTGCTACTTCAACATCGGCCCCCTCTACCCCTGTGGGGGGGAGAGCCGACCTATCGCCGTCCTCTGAAGGGCCCCCGGTCTCCTCGGCCCCCTCTCGCCCGGCAGATGGGGGAGCTGGCCTCGAGGGGTCGGCCCCATCTTGCCCCCGGGAGGAGAGTGCCGCCGAGCCAAAGTCACCCCCGGCGGTAGGAGGGAGACCTGCCTTCTTGGCCCGCTTCTTGGCCTTCGCGGCCTCCCGCAACCTTCCCGCCATGGGATCCTTGCGCTTTGTGCCAGCCGGCCGTGAAGAGCCCCCGGGGGTCACCCCCTTGCCCTTATCCCGGGCTTGGGCGCGACCCACAGGAGTCTCCGGCTCGTCGGCCGCCGAGTCATCTTCTCCCAGATCAATGACCTCAGCAGTATCCTCCAGAGGTTCCCGCCTCACGTCTACAGCAAAGAAAGAAGGCACGGTCAGGAGAAGAAAAGTAACTACCACCCCAGGGGAACAACCTAAAGGACGGTACCTGTCGACTTCAACCGCGTAAGCAGGCACCGTTCGATGTTCTCCGGCGTCACCAGCTCCTCGGTCGACCGGCGGTTCTCCAGCAGACGGGCGGCCTGTTGCTCCACATGGGGAGGGAACTCCTCCTGGCGAGGAGGAATGTTCGGATGGAAATTGGGCGAGATCCGGCATCTCCAGAGTTCATCCGTTGCCTCCGCATTCACCCAGAAGAATTGGGTTTTCCACCCCTTGTGCGAGGAGTCCTTCGCCGCGAGGGCGATGCAACTCCTGTTCCTCCTTGCCTGGATAAAGTAAAAGCCCTTCCCCGCCGACGGGTGCGCCTTCAACTCGAAAAAGTAATGAAAGAGGTCCAAGGAAGGGAAAATGTCGTGCTGACGACAGAGGATCCGAAAGGCAGAGAGGAGGAGGTACGAGTTGGCCACCAGTTGAATGGGCGCCAACCGGAAAAGTTCGAGGATCTGGAGTACGAGGGGCTCGAAGGGAAGGCGGAACCCGCTTTTCCACGCCAGAAGAAACGTGCAGATGTGCCCCGTTCGGTCGTCCAAACTCGTCTCGAACGGGGTGGCGGCGGCAAAGCTATACCTGACAGGCAAGCGAAAGCGATGCTCCAGCTTCTTCACCTCTGCCTCCCCCAACTCGCTGCAGCGGGAGACAGGCTCCCGCCTCACCTGCCCGAGTTCCAGCGGCGGATCAGCCATCGAGCCGGAAGAGGACCCCTCGCAAGAACTCGAAGACTCCGGAGGGGAAGGAAGTTGCCGGACCGCCTCCGCGGTTGTCCTCGCCAACTCCTCGAACGCCGCCGCAAGACTTCGCACCTCCACTATGCCCTCACGGCGCATCAAGAAGCTCCGAAAGCCAAGAAACTAAGGAAAGCCCGAAACCCTGGAAGCCTAGAACGACGAACAGCGCCCAACGCCTATAAAACCCTGGAGGAAGGCGGCGCGTCGTTCCGTGCTCCGAGAAAAAGGGGGGGCCCTTCAGTTCAAATCCGTCAGGATCATTATTACGGGCCCAGGCGACCACTCCCCGTGGCACCATAAACGCCAACGGAATTCCACCCACCTGAGCCACGCCGGTCCAAAGCCTCAAAAACTACTCAACCGAGCCTCCATGGCTCGGGAGTAGGAGGGGGACAAGTGGAGAGGGGGATTTCTGTAGCCCACCCAGGATAACCTATCAAAGGGCAATGACCAAGATCTTCGACGAGATGCTACATGACCTTGTCGAATGCTATGTCGATGATCTGGTCGTCAAGACAAAGAAGCGGGAGGATCACTTAGCTGACCTGCGTCGAGTCTTTGAAAGGCTTCGACAATTTCAACTCAAGATGAACCCAATGAAGTGCGCCTTCGGCGTCTCCAGCGGCAAATTCCTTGGCTTCATTGTCAGGTACCGAGGCATAGAAATTGATCCTGACAAAATCAAGGCCATAAGAGGACTGCCTCCACCCAAGAACTTGACAGAGCTCAGATCTCTTCAAGGAAGACTCGCCTATATTAGGCGATTCATTTCTAACCTTTCTGGAAGATGTCTACCTTTCGGCAAATTGATGAAGAAAGGAGCACCCTTCATATGGGACGAAGACTGTCAGAAGGCCTTTGAGCAAATCAAGAAGTATCTGCTGACTCCTCCTGTCTTAGGGGCACCTGTCAGAAGGAAACCCCTTATCTTATACATTGCTGCCATGGAAGCCTCTTTGGGGGCTCTGCTAGCCCAGATCAATGAAGAGGGCAAGGAGCAGCCACTGTACTACCTCAGCCGAAAGCTGATCGGGCCTGAGCACCGGTACGCTCTTATGGAAAAGGTGTGTCTAGCTTTGGTATTCGCTGTCAAGAAACTAAGACACTACCTTCTAGCCCACCGAGTGGAGCTCATCTTAAAATGTGACCCACTCAAATTTCTGCTCAGCCAGCCTGTCCTCTCGGGCAGGCTTGGCAAGTGGGCGCTTATCCTCATGGAGTTCGATATTACCTTCGTCCCCCGCAAAGCGATCAAGGGACAAGGAATGGCAGAGTTCTTAGCAGCGCACCCCGTGCCGGAAGATTCGCCACTCAACTCCGAGTTGCCCGATGAAGAGGTGTTAGTACCTTCTCAAGAAATGGGGGAACAGTCTGAAAAAGTCCCACCACAAATGGAGCCGGGTGTCCTCACCCTCGACCTTCCACACTAGGAGTTATATTTTGATGGTGCCTCCCGGACAATCAAAAGGGCCGGCGGCCTCACAGACTATGTCTCGGGCGCGGAGGTAGTCTTTGTATCTCCGCAAGGCGGGATTCTCCACAACTCTTGCGCTCTTATGAAGTCGCTGACCAATAATGAGGTCGAATATGAAGCATTAATTATTGGGCTTCAGTTGGCACTAGAGATGGACATCAAGCGCATCAAAGTCTACAGGGATTCTCAGCTCGTCATTCGACAGGTCCTGGGTGTCTACGATGTCCGGAAGAAAGAGCTCGTCCCCTACCATGCAGCTGTCATGAGGCTCAAGGAGAAATTCTACCTATTTGAAATAGGCCATATCCCCAGAGGCAGCAACTCCCAGGCTGACGCCCTTGCAAAATTGGCAGCGGCCCTAAAACTCCCGCCTGAGGGAGAATTAAATATTACTGTCAGATACCGAAGGCTCATGCCAAGTGTGCTCGACGAAGAATCCGGCCTCACTGTCTACGAGGTCAACAACATTCAAGAGGAGAATGCTCCCGAAGAAGAAGATTGGTGTGAGCCAATTATAAAAATAAAGAATGGTTGGTTCCTTCCTGATCGGGCTCAGAGGGTGCAACTGTTACGCAGGGCGACATCCTACTAGCTGATTGACGGTCTGCTCTTCAGGCTCATCCATGAAAAGGATCGGTCGGTCCTCTTACGTTGTCTTTCATCCAAGGAGGCCAAGACTGTCATGCATGAGGTTCACTCCGGATTGTGTGGAGCTCACCAGGCAGGAGCTAAGATGAAGAATAGCATCAAGCTCAAGGGGTTCTACTGGCCCACCATGTACGAAGATTGCAATCAATACGCTCGTACATGTCACCAATGCCAAGCATTCGGCCCAGTCCCTCGGCGGCCACCTAACCCGCTCCATCCAACAGCGCCTACTTGACCATTTGTAGAATGGGGCATGGATATTATGGGACCATTCCCACCATCATCTCAAGGGCACAAGTTCATAATTGCTGCCACCGATTACTTCTCCAGATGGGCGGAAGCCATTCCACTACGAGAAGTTACAGGGGAGATAGTTGCCCGTTTTGTGCGACACTATATCATATACAGATTCGGCACCCCTAGTCGGATTATATCCGATAATGGGACCCATTCAAGAACAAGACTGTTTATGCTTTGGCGGCCAAATTCCATATTGACTGGAGAGCGTCGTCAGTCTACAATTCCCAAGCCAATGGATTAGCCGAGGCATTTACAAAACCCCCACGGGTTGCTCCCCATTCTCTTTGGTCTACGGAGCCGAAGCAGTGGTCCGTGTGGAGATCGAGTTGGCGTCTTACCGTGTTGCGGTGCACGCCGGATTGCCAGGCCAAGACTAGTCTGAAATTGAAAGGAGGCTCGAGGAACTGTCCAACCTTGAAGGTGAAAGACTCAGAGCCTACAAGCACTTACAAGTGTATCAAGCCCGCATGACACGTGCCTATGATAAGCTGGTCAAGCAAAGGGCGTTCAAGAAAGGCGACCTTATCATGGTCAAAGAAAAGAAGGTTCTCGCGGGAAGATTCAGCGCCAAACTCCAGCCTAATTGGCGTGGGCCTTACGTCATCCAGAAGGTCTACGAAGGAGGGGCCTACACGGTCCGTGACCACAAGGGGGACAATCCCTTCCCTCCTCTCAACGGCAATCATATGAAGCTCTACCATGCGCCACCGCAGGAGTTTCCATAGCAATCCTCACAGGACAGTGCCTCTCCTCAGTGAAGGTTCATAAAAAAAAATGGGGTTAAAAATACTGATACCCCGGCGGACGCAGTCAGCCTTCAACGGTCGGCTGAGGGCAAAAAGGCCACAGACCCGGTTGAGGTGAAAACCCGAAAGGGCGCCTCGGGCAAAAATGGGCAACCCCTCGGTGTGAAAACCCGCAAAGGCACACCGGGAAAAGCTAAAGGGGCCCAGCCTCGGCGAAAACCCGAAAGGGCGGTGAAGTTGGTAATGTCAAAAAAAAAAAGAGAAAAAAAATTCTCTCTTTGCTTATTCTAAGGGTGGTTCTAAGTCAATGACTCCACCCCATCTTCGCCAAAACATCATATTGATACCATGGCTACGCCTTACATGTCATCCCATGACACCTAATCCCCACCGACGTTCTGACGTTGTCATACTCTGTCCTATCGAGCTCGGCCTATGCATGCCCCTTTCGGGCTGCTGACCCATTCCGTCTATCGGCTTCCGGGTTTAGCTCATGTGTCTCTTCTAGGCAGTTAAACTCACTTACTCTTTTGTCTCTCTGGGATTGGCCTCAGTATGCTCTCTCGGGCTGCCAACCCATCATGCCTTTCGGCTCAATTTTCCTTCTGGAATTGGCCTCAATATGCTCTCTCGGGCTGCCAATCCATCATGCCTTCTGGCACATGTCCCACCGAGTCTGGCCTACGCATGCCCTCTCGGTCTGCCAACCCACCTACTCGCCTATCGACTTTCGGGTTTGACTCTCACGTCCCACTAGGGCTGACAAACCTATCTTTGTCCCATCGGGAATGGCCTCAGTATGCCCTCTCGGGCTGCCAACCCATCTCGCCTATCGGCTTTCGGATTTGACTCTCACGTCCCACTAGGGCTATCAAATCCACCCTTTTCCTTCTTCTGGGTCTGGCCTCAGCATGCCCCTTTCGGGCTGTCAACCCATCTCGCCTCTTGGCTTCAGACTTGACTCACATATCCCACCGGGATCGCCAAAGTATATTCCTTTGTCCCCACGGGCTTGGCCCCTGCACGCCCCCGTCGGACTGCCAACCCTACTTGCCTATCGGCTCACAGATTTGACTCGTACGTCCCACCCGGGCTGTCAAATCCACTCTTTTCATCGCTTCGGGTCTGGCCTATGTATGCTTCCTCGGACTACCCATCCCGCCTATCGGCCTCCAGGTTTAACCCGCATGTCCCTTTCGAACTGTTAAACCTACTCCTTTGTTGTCCCAACCGGGCTTGGTACATGCATACCTCTCTTGGGTTGCCAGCCCGTTCAACTTTCGGTTCTGGATTTGGCTAATTACGTCCCACTAGGGCAGCCGAACCCATTCATTTATCCCACCTCCGCAGCACACACATCCCTACGGGAGTGCCACTTTCTCCTTGCCTTCTGGCATCATAGGACCAAAAAAAAAATGGGGTTAAAAATATTGATACCCCAGCAGACTTGGTTGTTTCTGTTAGAAGAGCAATCAAGGGCAAAAAGACTTTAACCCGGCTAAGGTGAAAACCCGAAAGGGCGCCTTAGGCAAAAATGGGTACCCCTCAGTGTGAAAACCCAAAAGGACGCACTGGAAAAAGCTAAAGGGGGCCAGTCTTGGCGAAAACCCGAAAGGGCGGTAGGGCTGGTAAAGTGATAAAAAAAATATATGAAAAAAAAAGAGACATACGTGCAAGAGGATGGAAGCAAAAACAGTTATGCTAAGCTCTGTCCTTTATTCACTAATGTCATCAAGGGAGCCCGAGACAAGCCCTTGGGAGTGACTCAAATAAAAACGGGGCGTGAGAGCCCTATGTATAAGAAAATGCCAGAGCTCGTCAACCACTGTGCTCGTCCCTCCGCAACTCTGCAAGGCGAGTCTCCCTCTGGAAGATCTCCTCCTGAAGCTCATCAGATCGGCGACGGCAGGCCTCCACCCTCGCCTGGACAACACGATGCTCCTCGACAGCCTCCTGAAGCTCTCTCTGTAGCTCCTCCACTCGGAAAGAGGTCCTCCTGCTATCCCTCTCGAAGCTCGCCAGGTGGAGGTCAGTCTCTGCCTGGGCCGCTCGAAGTCCACGTAGCTCCTCCTCTCGCTGGATCTGCTGCTGGGTCTTCTGTCTCCGCTCCTGTGCAAGATGGAGGCGGGCAAACTCACTCCACAAGCCTTCCAGCTTCGTGGCCCATGCATCCCGGGGAAGACTCAACCCATGATAGCTCCGGGTAAATACATCCAGGTCGGCCCTCAAAGTCTCCACAGTCGGCAATGGATCAGCCTGGATCAACTGATCAAGACCCTGCAGGAGCTGGTCAGCCATAGCAGCATGCAACGCCGTCCCAAGTGCAGGGGCGTCAGGCCACTCAACTCCAAGAGCTAGGAAGCCTACTGGTACCTCTGGGACTCCCTCCTTAGAAGCTGCAAAGAAAGAAGGAGGTGGGATGAGTGCTTGTTCACAGCCAAAATGGACATGCACGAATGACCATAAAAAGGCACAACATGGTTACATACCCGATGCTGCCGCAGATTCATGTCCCTCCTCAACAGCTAGGGAAGAATCAACGACAGAAGTTGATCCGAGTTCACCAATCAAGACGTGTGTGTCCCCATCCGCTGTAGTTTAAGCAATAGCATGTAAGTGCTTATTTATAAAGCGGCACACACAGGATGTCAAAGTCCAGAAAACAGCTGTGTACCTGTTTCAATAGCATCCCCTTCTTCAGCTATGCTAGGAAGGGCAGACTCTGTATCAGGAGCCCCTTTGGAGCAAGATTGCTCGGCCTTAGAAGTCGGCCTTGCCTCCTGAATCTCCTCTCGCAGGGAGGCCTCAGCCATCGGCTCCGCAGAAAGGGAAGCTACACGGCAAAAACAGGAGAGAGGTCAGTGCCACAAATAAAGTGCATATATCATTCGTTGTGTTCGTTGTCAGGAGCGAACAGTACCTGCAGCATGAGTGTCTACTAGCGAGGCACTCTCCCCTGGAGTATGCAGGCCCTCTGGTGTGCCCTGAGGAGCTTCCGTTGTCGGAGCTATCTCATCAGGGTGGGATGTGCTTTCTTCAACGGCCTGGCCTGTCACTGCCCATGTAGCAGATGCATTAATCAGCTTGGCAAAAACAGTTGCAAAATGGCAAAGAGGTCTATCATTAGCCTCTAACATCTCTTACCTGAAGGCTCAGCTATGCCGTCCTCAGCTATGCCGTCCTCACCGATATCAACATCGGAGGAGCCCACTGGCGTAGGATCTCCCGGTGCTGTGGTGTCAACATCTGCCACCTCCATGGCCTTTGTGCCTGTCGAGGCACTGCCGCTTGTTAGAAGGTCCACAAATGAGCCAGATTCCAGAAGTTGTGAGAACTCCTCCATGGATCTGGCTAAGTCCACTCCTGTGGGACAGACAATTATATGAGTCAAGCAAATCTTTATAAGAAGGACTCAATTAAACAGAATATATGTCGCTGCATTCACCTCCGGTATCTCTTAATTCTCCTTCTTCTCGAGAGTCACTCTCACTGGATGAAGAGCTGGAGGTCGTAGCGCTGGAAGTAGGGCTCGAACTCCCGTCAGGGAGAGAGTCTGTGGCCGCGGAACCCCCACTCTTAGTAGTGGATCTACTCCCAGAAGCGGATCCGGCCCCGAAGGAAGAGCCGACATTACATCCTACTAACAGATCAGGTGGAATAACCTCAGGAACCCCTACACAGCCAATAAAACACTAAGGGGTTATTGCTGTTTAAATCTTCATGTATGAATGGAGATCAAGGCTGAGCATGCTACCTGGAACTTGACCTCCTGTGGTCCCTGCTATAAGAGGCGAGGGAGAGCTAGCCGTCACCGACCTATAATCGTCTGAGGGAGACATCAGCTCTTCGAAGCTGAAAGTAACGTCTGGCACGGGCTCATCCAGCGGCATGTCATCTCCCGCTTGAGGAGAAGAGAAGCCCATATTAGCCCTAGCTTCCGGGGGAGCTGCATTTAATGAAGCAAGCATGTGTTTATAAAACTATATATATGCTCAGAAATGACCAGTATCTGGGGGAGCTACTTACTGGACACAGCCTCCACTGCAGGAGTTTCAACCTCAAGCCGAGCACGGGATGCTGACCTCACATCCCCCTCCTCAGGAACCTCGGTCCGGGGTCTCTTGGTGGCAGCATAATCCCTCCCAATCTCAGCATCGGGAGGACCCCTCAGTGGTGCGGTATCGGCTACCACAACAGCCCCACCTGCAAGTGTCACGGGAATATATAAATGCATGTCCCAGAATATAAAGACACATGTGTATATTAAAGCCAGTGAAGACAGGGATTACCTGTAGCCGCTATGGGCTCTACTGGCTTTAACACTATCTGCCCCGGTTTCACTAGGAGGGCGTGTGCAACTGCCTTTACAACATTGTAAATGGCAAGTGGAGTCGTCGCCAACTCGAGGTCAGAAAGGTACTCCAGTGGACCTGCACAGCCCACTGCGTTGATCACATGGGCCCTCCACTCAGCAAAGGTACTACCTCCAAGCGCCCCGTCAGGTATCGGCTGGGACAACTGGAACTTTTTCCTCACCCCGCAAGATGCCTGCAAATCCTCCCACCAAGAATAGGCCTTTGAGGGGCCTGAGGCTACGCCTAAGGTGGAGGAAGAAGGAACTCCAAGCGCCGATGCCGTCCTGCTCTTCAAGGGCTTCAAAGCCCCATTATATTGGCTCCTGTCAACAGTGGGTGTCCAGCCTTTTGCTCGCCATCGCTCCTCAATGTCACTCACAATTCGGGCAATCCCTGAAAAATGAGACTTGAGGAAAGCTGGGTCAACACATAAAGGAGGCAGATCCTCCCGCCCCAAACGCTGCTCCTCAGCGGTACGAATGGCATCTCGGCGCTCCCGGAAGAGGTTGCTGGCTTTGAACCACCAGCGAGCATAATAAATGTCGAAGTAGCCTCTGCGCTCCTGCTCTGGAACCGGGTACCCCGGCCCTGCCTCGCGGCAAAGAAAGTCATGCCAAGCTGCCGCGACCAAGTGTATGTCCCTGTGCCTGTATAACCGAAGGGGCAAAGAAAACTCTCCACTGGAAGGGATAGCCTGATCATACCCAAAGTTCCTGGCGAACCAATGTGGGTAGTAAGGCTCAAGTATCGCCGTGCTGGAGCGTCGATATACAAGAACACTGGGTCGGATGCTGACGACCCACTCAGAATCAGATAGAGTGCCAAATCGAGTATCCGCGGGTTTCTGAGTGGTTTCGCAGGTCCCAAATCGTGTTTCCTAATTAAAATTGAATTTTCGAATATTAGGTCTTCGGATCCCCAAATATGAGATAATAATTTATTTTTGGACTTTGTGGCATAACAGAGGAGTTTGCACATTTTTCGAGGATCGTCAGGTTGAAATTTAATTTTTTTTTCATTTTTTGATTTGTAATGCATAAAAGAAAAAGGGAAATATAATATAATAAAAAACTAGGGTTTTTTGCATGAAAACTATTTTTAGAGGTTAATTTGTAAAAAAATCATTCCTAAAAATACATTAGCAGGTATATCACTATGTAAATCTGAATTGTGCAAACATGTCATATTTATTTGCACGTATATCACTTCTTTTTACCAACAACTTGCAAAAAAATCACGCTTAAATGACATTAATGCACTATTTGAATTAACCCAGTAATATGTCTGCTAATGTATTTCTAGGAATGATTTTTTTGCAAATTCACCGCTAACAATGGTTTTCATGTAAAAATCCCTAAAAATTATTATAAAACCCTCTCCCCCTCTCTCTTTCTCATTCTCTCGTTTTCCCATCTCCCTCTCCCACGTCTCTCACTCTCTCCCTCTCCTTCACTCCCCGACGGCCGACAATGGCATGGAGACGAGGTGGCGGACGGCATGGGTGACGCGCGGCATGGACGGGAGCAAGAATCAGGTGATGGAGCACAGCGCAGGGTTTGTGGAGTTTGCGAACGGGCCGCGAGGATTTCGTCGTTTTCTAGTCGGGCGTTTTTAGCACGGTAAAGCGTCATATAAGGTAAGGGGACAGATCCCTCAACCCCATGCATTAAATCCACGTGGTTTTATGCCGATTCGGGTAAGTTGAGCGGGGTTTTCTTCCTGCCGAGGAAAAAGAGCATGTTTGGGATGAGCGGCGATTCCCATCGATTCGGGCGGTGTTTTTCAGTTTAATTTTGTGGTATTGATGAGTTGGATGTCGGGGAATGATTCCCCTATACTTTTCTTGCATTTCTATGCGATTCCGAGCCGTGGTGAGGCTAAGAGCGGGTTTTGTTATGTTTTGGGAAAAATATTACGTTTTGGGTGTGAGACAGATTCTGGTTGTTCCTACGCCAAAATGCAGTTAAATGGTGTGTTCTAGCCTTGTAGCCAGTGGGGACAAGTTCCCCGATGTTTTCCCCCACGATCGGGGCAAATGGGGCATGGTTCGGGGCCCCACGGCAGGTTCCCGACTATTTTCGGTCGACCGACACATGGGGTTGGTCGACCAATATGCTACCAGTGCAGTAAATATAAAATAAGGGTAAATAAGATATCTATGAATTTGACTTAACCAACAATTCAATTTTGATAACGATAAAAATTTAAAACCAATATTTCAAATAGAAAAATAACTTACTTTTTTATACAATTTTTTTATTTTATTTCCACGCTAGTACCTAGCTAGGCCATTGCTCCAATTGATCATTCATAAATCATCTTATTTATATTAATAGAGCACAAAAGGGCCTTACTGGGAAAATCAGTCGACCGTTCCTGGTCTTCGGTCGACCGTTCAAAGGGAACAGTCAGCCGTTACTGTGTCTGGGTAGTTGTCCCTACTGAGTCAGTCGACCTAAGCAGTGGACCGATCGATCGACCTACTACGTCGGTCGACCGATATGCAGGGTCGGTTGACCAACCCTGGGGACAGGCTGACCAACGAGTTAGCCGGCCGGCCCTTGCCCCGTGCGTGTTCGGCACACCCCGGTTGATTCAGCTTTGTGTTTCTTGGTGTTCAGGGGTGCTGTGGATTCTCGTAAAGTGTGCCCGCGTGGGTTTTTGTGTCCGAGTAATTTCGGGTTTTCGAGGAGGGTTATTCCCGCGTATTCAAATGCCCACAGAGGGTTATTCCAGTGCGGCGTTGCGTGGCCGCAAGAGGATCATTTTCGCGTGAGTTAGTGGGCCGGTATTCACTAGTTCCTATCATCTGGCCTTGTGATGGGTTATTCCGCAGTTTCGAGTGTGTGCGTGTTCCATGGTTCTCGACAGACTGCGTTGTGACTGTTTTCTCTGAGATAGCTTAGAAGGCATATTATAATTGGACCAGGGGAAGACAACCTGCATATTGTGATTGCAACAGGCGAAGATAGCCTAGTGTGTATGGCGCTAAGTGTTTCCGGGCAAAGACAGCCCTAGCGTGCGTTCCTTGGTTAGGACAAGTGTACGTTACTGATGGGTGCAGTGGCGCGTACCCTATGTCAGATAGCAAGACACGGCCGTGGTGTTGGGTGCAGAGGCACGGACCCTAGCCAGTCCTGGTGAGAGGTGTGCGTGTGTGTCTCCTTGCCCCACCTGCAGACAAGGTGTGGGATACGCGTATACGAGACCCGGGTGCAGTATAAGACGTCAGTTGACGCATCTGGCCCGGTTGTGTGTATGTGTGGGTTTAGGTTATGCCGATTAAGATAGAGTTACCAACAACATTGTCGTAGGCCCTTCCAGTGAGTGAGCTAGTGTTTCCACGACGGCGAGGTCGTGGCTTTCTTTCCGGTTCTTGACCGATGTTTCTTCGGCATTGAGGCCATAATCCTCCCAAAAGTGGAAGTTGTGCTCTTCATCGCGTGGTCTTGGATGTGGCTTCTGTCAGTGAGGACGGGCCTTCACGACAGAGGTGTCGTGAATTTTCCCGTAGCGTAGCCGTGGTTTTGTCCGTTGGATCGGCGATTCTGGCTGAGGTCGAGGTTCTCCCTTAGAGTGTTGTGTTCCACCGGCTACTGTTGCTACTGTTGTTCCTATTGCTGTTGATATTGTTATGCTTGTTATTATTATTATTGGTGGTGGTGGTGTTATTGTTGTTACTGTTTACCGCGATTGTGTTATGGTGGAGATCCGCGGGACTCCTACCGAGCCAATGAGATGAGACTCACCCCTTCCTTTTTAGGTTCGGCGTGCCTCCACGTGGTTCAGAGGGCTTGTGCGACGCCAAAGGAGGTTCGTAGTTGCCAGCTACCAGGGCCGAGGTAGGCCCGTTTCAGTGTACGCTTTCTTTCCTGTTGACTGTACCCTGTGGACTTGGACTCTAATTTGATTTTACATTGTTGTAAAATGTTAATTTTAGTTCTATTAAGTTAATTAATTAATGTTGTAATCTATTTTCTACATTTATTTTAAATTTTAATGCACTACCACACCGTTGATTTAACCCTTTCGAGTCCCGTGGCTCGTGGGTAGCGGACCAAGATTCGGGTCGCACCGGTTACTTTCCGGTACCCAAATCTTGGGTCGTGATAACACGGGGCCGCCTGCTCCCCATGCTGGGCCACCCACTCCTTGCATCAGTAGAACTCGCCATCTTCGCCCTCTTCTTGTAGCCCACACCCGAGCCACCCCCCTCCTCCCCACCTTTCCCCTTCTCCCACTGGCCAACACCAACAGCCCCTGAACCAGCGCTCCATTCCCCTCCCTCTCTTTCTCCCCTCCGCTGTGCCAGACCACCGCCCCCCTCCTAGCCAAGGATGGCAGTGTCGGTTTCGGACTCGGTTTCGGCCGGGTCCGAAACCGATACGACTCGGTATCGGTTTCGGTTTCGGCCGAAACCGAAACCGATACGATTCAAAACAATTAGAAAAGGGGGCAATCTATGAAAATGTTAGGTTTCGGCCCGAAAACAAGTTAGGTTTCGGCGAAAACAGGTTAGGTTTCGGTCGGTTTCGGACCGAAACCGGACGGTTTCGGTCGGTTTCGATCCGAAACCGGACGGTTTCAGTCCGAAATCATTAAAAAATATTTTATTTTTGGTATCGGCCCTGCTACAGTGCAAATGCCCGTTTCGGTGTCGGTATAGGCCGAAACCGATACGTTTCGGCCGAAACGTATCGATTTCGGCCGATACTGCCAACAATGCTCCTAGCATCGTCATCATCAGCGCCATCCTCGCCGGGAACCAGCCACGTCGTTGCCTGTTGATCAGTCCCTCAGTACTGTCCGCCACCACGCCAACGCAAGTCGCCTTCGTCCAGCACTGCGCCGACTCACCAATGTGTCGCCACCAACTCGCGCACTGTGTTAGCGCCGCCATGACCTCCAGTCCAGCCAATAAGCGCATTCCATCTCTATGGTTCCTTTATTTGGTTAAATAATTGGTAGAACCTCTATTTGTCTCCGTCATAGTATCATACTCGCTGTCCACCCCCAACCGTGAGTATGTGCGCATCTGTTTGGCCCTGTACTGACTGTCTAGGCATTACTTGTAAGACAACGCCTCCTTTGCATTGGGGTTTCGTCTCTAATTCTAAATGTGGCAATAATTTCTTGTCATAGTTCTTGCTTTGATTATCACATCATCTAGGATTTGCTTTGTTCTTTTATTTAACATTGTTCATCCTATTATTGCTCGGATCTTGTCGCAGTAACACATCAGAGAAAGAGGATCTGAGAGAGAGAGAGAGAGAGAGAGGCCTCCCTTGAAGAACTTGTGAAAAGAGGAAGCGAGTAAACGTTCTTCTCCAAACGCCAAAAAACCGAGATTGCCTTTCCCACCACCAACTGTTGGCAGTATCGGTCGAAACCGATACGTTTCGGCCGAAACGTATCGGTTTCGGCCTATACCGACACCGAAACGGGCATTTGCACTGTAGCAGGTCCGATACCAAAAATAATATATTTTTTAATGATTTCGGACCGAAACCGTCCGGTTTCGGTCCGAAACCGACCGAAACCTAACCTGTTTTCGCCGAAACCTAACTTATTTTCGGGCCGAAACCTAACATTTTCATAGATTGCCCCCTTTTCTAACTGTTTTGAACCGGTTTCGGCCGAAACCGAAACCAAAACCGATACCGAGTCGTATCGGTTTCGGACCCGGCCGAAATCGAGTCCGAAACCGACACTGCCATCCTTACCACCACCTGGCCCCACCCATTGGAGTTTTGAATTTCAAAACTCTCTTTGGGCAGGATCGACTAGGATTGGCCGATCCGGGCCATTCCGGCCAGATCTGGACCGAACCCAGCTGATCCGGCCCTTGAATCAGGAGCGTTGGCATCGGGATCGAATCAGATCGACCCAAATCCAATCGGATCGGCCGATTCCATGGTCTTAAGGCCTCTTCCCAAGAATCCTTCAGGCGTTTATCACTCTTGCCTTGAATCAGGTCATCATTGGTTCTACATTCAGGAGGGTTCAAAGGGGGGATATGCACATCATCTCTTGAACATACTCAATCAGTTGCCTGACTTTCTCAGTGAACTGTTGAGGAAGCTGAACCACCTGCCGCATCACTGCTCCCAAACTCGATGATGGAGATTAGACTGTGTATGACCATTCAAGCAGAGGGAACTAACAGCCAGAGTCACTCCCTCTTCACCAAAGTTGTGGACTTGGACATTGACTTGTCTTCCTTCCTCTCCACTTCCTCTCTGGAAGCTCTAACCTGGTTTTGGTAATAGGGTAAGGCACCATAGACTAAGGACACATATTCTGCATGGAACATGAGTTTGAGTCCTTATTTCTAATTTTAACTTGATTAAAAAGATGTTACTCTAAATTGAATAAGGATTGTTATTCTCCAAAACAAGGAAGGCAGTATCGGTTTTGGTACCGGTTTCGGCCGGTATCGAAACCGATACGTATCGGTTTCGGTTTCGGCCGAAACCGATTGAAACCATTCAAAAAACTAAAAAAAATGGTGAACATGTCTGGTTTCGGACGAAACCATTAAGGGTTTCGGTCGAAACTGACCTGTTTCGGTCCGAAACGTATCGGTTTCGGCCGATACTGCCAACCCTGCTCCAAAAGGCAAAATTTTACTTTGGGTGTGAAACGAATAAGAGGGAAGATAGGAGTAAAATGCTACAAAAACAGCCTTATTCTAACACGACAAAAACTCAAGCTTGTATTCTTCTGATTTGCTAGAACATGGATTCAACTTTTATTCCATTTGACCATTTGAGTGGGATGCAGATCTTTTCTTATTTGACGCTTCCAAAGTAAAATGTAGAATCTAGATCCTCTTCCATGTCTTATTCCAGGCATTTGCCATTACCAAACCTACAATACGTTTTCCATTCACCCCACGTCCAATTGTTATTCTTCTCTCCTTAAATCTCCTCTCTAAATTCATCATGGATTTCAAACCAGTATTTATTATTTACCCACCTAATTTAAATTTCATGACCGTCGAATTCTGATGCTAGACCCCAACCACCACCCAAGCAAATTGGAAAATCAATAGCCTGCATTGCATTATCCAGCCATTTCAAAGTTCCTATGGGTGAAATGAGAAACTTGAAGATCCCAACATCTCAATAGATGGTAAGAAACATGAAGGGATTCTGAAACACTGCAAGCCTCCTCCATCTGATTCCTCAGGTTCTCCACTCTCTTCCTGGCCTCCACTTTAGTTTCTGACTTCCATATGGAACTTCTTTCCTTATAGCCTTCTGAAAGCTCCTCCTTGTTGGAAGAAAAAAGAAGACACTGAAATTGTCTAGCCTACTAACCTTCTAGTGCCCATCAGGCAATCGTCTCAGAAGATCAAACAAAACTGTGCCATGTGGAGAGTCCATTATTGCATATAAAACCAATCAAGCATGTCTGAAGTTGATGTTAGATGCGAGCTGGGAGAACTGGAGCTTCCACAGATGCAAAACAGCAATGATTCCCTGCCTCTTCGTTTGACTTGTTGCACTGCTTTAACTGGCTTGAGGTTCATCATTCATTTCTTTCATGTTTTTTGCTTGCAGCTTCTGCAGTATCCAGCTCTTCTGTAATCTGCAATTGACTGATATTGGTGTGCGTAATGTGATGCAAGGTCCTATGAGAACAGACTTCTCATCAGTGACCCATACATTTGCACCTCCCACAATCTTAGTTTATTGTGAATCTCAAAAAGGTAAAAACAGCAATTATAATGGCAACTTTAAACAACTTGTATGATTACACAAGATTTCACTGATAAGCAAAAAAGCTAGTGACTCTTGGCATGCGTGTGCTTGTCCTTGTGATTGGAGAGGGGGACCTGATCTTCCATGCCCCTACTGGTGGACAAAAAATGGTAATGGATGATCAATACAAGCTCACTAGGGAAGTTCCATCAGAGCCTGATGGCAGATAAAAGTTAAGTGAAAGTATGTAGAGTAATAAGATACATCATTATCTGAAGGATTGAAATTAGACGAGGGGAAAAAGAAATCATACCTTCTAATCACAGAGATACCACATAGTCTTTTACAGAACTCCACACCAGTGTACACAGATCCTGCATTCAATAGTACGATAAGAGACTGTCCAAGTCCATTTGCTTGCAATCTATTTTAATGACACCTGTCAGATTAGCTTGAACAATCATCATGCATAAACCTGTCTTCAACCAACCAACCAACCAAATTTGCTTTCTGAGCTAAGAAGAATCATCTGCTCACAGAAAAATTTCCTTAATATATGATCCCCCCCTTCAAGTAGACAGAAAAACAACTTATTAACGGAAAAGAGAAAAGGATATTTATGAATCAATATGCATAATAGGTCACATTGTACACTTGAAACCATGGTTTGCAAAATCATCCAATCACAATCTGGATTCGCTGAATAGAATCAGCATTAACCAATGCCAATCCAATTTCAACGGGGAAAATCCAATCCCCCATGAAATAAAAAAAGAAATAAAAATATTGATCAGCTTCAACCAGTTGGAATCTGTCTGAAATTGGTCAATCCCAAGCTGATTCCTCTAAGCCAATCCCAGTCCCAAGCTAGATCAGACTAGGCCCAGCTGATCCCAGGAACCAAGCTTAGCCTGCAATCCTTGCTTGGAACATTTAAATCATCCCACAAGTGTGTGATATGATACTGAACTCTCAACCTAGATGCATCAGGTGATCTATGGTTGTCAATATCCAGAATACCCTTGCCCAATACTTCTTATGTTCACAAATGAACATAATTGTCTTTCCCTGATTCAGGCCACATTGTTAAAGGATGTTTCAATGTGTTCCCTTCAAATATCACAATTTAGCACATAGACCAAGGAGTAAAACACATGTTTGGATGGTTGAATTGGCTAATACCAACTCCAATCCCAGACCATATTGAATTATAGCCTAAATCAGGTAAAATGGCTGAATCAGAGGGGACATTCTCTTGAATAAACAAATAGAATTCTGCCACAATTGGCCTGTTCCTGCCATTCCACCGATCCTGCCAATTCCTGCTAGTCCCATCCAATCCATGTCCTCCCTGTTCCCCCTAATAGATTTTTAATCAGTTAGTGCCAATAATTCTTGTAGCGAGAGAGGGCCAGATTGACAATTATTGCTTCTTTGGTGTCTTTTTTGTAGTGTCTGCTGTGTAATCTATGATTGCCCTCCTATATGGGGGCATGTTGAGCCCATGGTTTGCCATATCGGATCTTGGCTTCGTCTCGGGGGGGTCAGAGAGAAGAGATTTCGGAGAGATTTCGGAGAGATCTCGAAAAAATCTTGAGAGATTGGGTTTCGGTGATTTCAAAAAAAAAATTTCATATGTATGGCCTATTTCTAAGAAAATCCTTTTTTTCTACTAATCACTCAATTTCACAAACATATTTTTATAATTCACAACTCAATTTTACAAAATAAAGAGTAATGATAACAATAACAAATTCATTCAGATGTACCAATGTTAATATATACATAAAATGATACATGAATCACAAACTGAAGAATATATCAAAAATCATCAAAAATGGTACATGTATCTATGTCTCCCCCCTTCTTTGTCTCCCTCTCTCTCAAAGGGAGAGAATGGGGAGACGGGGAGAGAGAGAGATGAGAGAGAGAGAGAGGGTAAGAGAGTATGAGGGAGAGTATCACAGAGGGGGAGACAGAGAGTCCGAGGGAGAGAGAGAGAGACGGAGAGAGACTCGGGAGAGAGAGAGCTCAAGGGGGGCGAGGTAGAGAGAGACAGGGAGACAGGAAGGAGGAAATCGGGGGGTGGGGGAGAGAAGATCTCGATCTCGCGGGTTTCGTTTCTCGCAACCTTTGGAGAGACAGAGATCTCGGAGAGATTTCGGACATCTCGTAAGAGATGGCAAACCATGGTTGAGCCCATTATTTTTCTCGAATTAATCGAGACAATTTTCTCGAATCAACCGAAATAAATGAAATTAAAGTGTCTCGATGACAGTCGGAATACGGCACAAAGCTACCACCATCGCTCCAAGGAGTCATCTTCAAACCCCGAGAACCCCTGACTGAATACCCCATCATCTTCTCGAAATAATTGAGACATCTAAAGGGTAATTCAACTCAACAACGACTAATAAAAGGCACAAAGTCTAGCGTCGTTGTGATCCCGGAAAAATTCCCGAATCCTGGGGATTCCCCATCAGATGTTCGGAGTGAAAGAAGAAACCTTGCAGCAACAAAGCAATCTGATCCACGACAACAAAGCAAGCGCGCCAATGTCAATCGAGTGCATATAAACGCTAGGCAACATCCAGCCATGCTATGGGCACACGAAAGCAATTACATGTATCCGAAAATAAACACGCACAAGTACCGTCCCAACAAGACTCTAACAGTAGATCGACGGTAGTTTAGGAAGCACCGTGCGAGATAGGGCCATTAAATCTATGAAATATATAAGATAATACAGGATGGGATGAAAAGGGTTCTCACTTATAATCGCTCCCCACCAGCAATCTCAATGCCAGTATTAAAATGGGGGCCGGGCTATCACTCATCTAAACGCGAGCAAAATGTAGCAACAGGACACACAAAACATCCTACGAGATCACTAGTACGACAAAGAAACTACCCGTGAAAGCATGTCCTGGAGAGGATGCAAGCGGCCCGGAGGGCGTTATGGCGGCGCATAGGACGAGGCCGAGTCTGCTGTGACAATAGCAGCCGACGAGGTAGGATGGTGTCCAAGATGCTAGTGGCAGTTCTGTCGCGGCTGTTTGGACGAGCGACCCGACTGTGTGGCAAGGGGTGGGGTTTGGGACGTCGTGTTAAGACCATTGATTGGACACTGGCCCAAGTGAGTACAATTCCACCCCATCAACACAATAAACCAGAAATCTAAACAGATTATTGAAAGTTCCTAAGGGAACTCATAACTTAACCTAGGAAGGTCGTAATTAGTTGAAACCAAAGCCCATGCAACGGCCATTAGGTAAAGAACAACATGGATGAAGATTATAACTTCTGAAAATAGGCCTAACAGGGGATAGGAGGGAGTTTATGATAATAGGACGAAATAGTTACAGTAAACACTGCCACCTGATGAAATAAGGATATCTTGGCCCATGGTTATCCAAATAGGCTGAAACCAGGTCCATTAGAAAGTTTGGGTCCTTGACCCAAACTCTTCCGTTAAGATGGAAACCCAATTCGCACCAGAACCCGAGGTTCTGAGCCCTTTGTCACCAACTGACACAGAGAGGTGTGACTGTTGAGAGAATTCGCACGTGAATGATTAGAAATTCATAACTTCGTTTGTAGTTGATTAAATGACCTGAAACCAAGGCCATAATTTCGAATGGGATGTTAGCTACATCTTCTATGTTGAGGTCGAGGCCAAATTCTGCCTGGATACTAGAGCTATGCCCGAATTACCTCGGGCTACCGAAAGGTCGCGACTGGAACACAGGAGAATGAACGTTAATCTTGGAAAAATCATAACTCGTGCTAGAGTTGATGAAACTTGATGAAACCACGTCCCAAAGTTAGATCAGGAAGTCCTCTTGATTTCATCTGAAGACGTCCCAACCCAAAACTCAACAGAAGAGCGCGCCCACTCGCATTTATGTCCAGGTAGATGAAGGGTCGCGTTTGTTCAAACCGAATAGGTGCATGGCCTTTACTTCCCTCCAACCAGAGACCTTGGGAGCTGGACTGGGCCTTGTAGGTCGTGGGCAAACCCCTGGGAGGCTTGAAAACCATATAAGGAGGTGGGTTTTGTGGGTAGTAAGTCTTTGGAAACCATTCTCTTCAACTCTCCACCATCTTCTATCCTTCTTGAGTGAGAAGGGGTGAGGGACCTTGACTCCGCAAGAGTGGACGATCCGGCGCGTGGTGGACAAGCCGGCGCATAGAGGACGATCCTGCAGCGCCTTGGGACGAAGGGGAGAAGCTTTAGGTGGATCTGGGGTGTGGATTTCATCCTCGGGTCGTCAGTTTATCACCTTCGAAGGTAGGCACCTATCCTCAAATCTTAGGAGTCAACGATGCATTAGAACGATTGCTAAATAGTTTCTAAACGTTAAAGAGGGACTAAGGGTATGTGGGATCGACTACTATGTTTATTTTCTGATTTTTCCATCAAATTACGTGCTTTCGTGAGGTTCCTTTGAGTTCTTATTGAAAATTCGGGTCTCTGCACTGACTGCGTCAACGCAGCTCTTGGCCGCATCGACGCAGCCACTTCAGAGCGCTGACTGCATCGATGCAGCTCTTAGCTGCATCGATGCATCCTCCTTCAGAGGATTGACTGTATCGATGCAGCTCTTGGCTGCATCGACGCATCCTCCTTCAGGGGATTGACTGCGTCAATGCGTCCCCTGGCTGGGTCGACACATCTGGGGCTCTATCCCAATTTTCAGAAACTTAGAAAAAGAGGGTTTTGAGAGGCCATTCTAATTCAGAAAAATCAGAAAAATTAGAAAATGATAGAAGACTAAGTTAGTAACTCACTGTATAAATTTCATGCTCACAGAAATTTTGTACTTGTAGTTATGAATTATTTTCTACGCATGTGTAACCTAGACATAACCCTATTTTCTTTTCTACAGAAACCTTGTTGGTAACCTGATCATATTCTGTTCCACAACAGTAAACTTCTGAGTATGATTAGCCCGCTTTAACCATATGGAAGCACGCTTATGTTAGGATAAGATAAGATTAAGGTATGATACGAATATTGTAATATGAATATAAATGTGAATACGAATACGATGTGAATGTTATGAATGAAAAACAGCAGCATTCTATGAGGTTGGACTTCGGTCCCTTCTACGGGAGGGCGATACGTAACACCGCGGAAGTAAAAGAACACAAGGGACGGCGATACGTAACGCCTTGGTTAAAATCCTATGATTCGGCTGGTTCGTTCTGTGAGACGGCGATATGTAACGCCACATAACCCGAGAGACGGCGATACGTAATGCCCCGTGCGGCAAGAGTCTAGGTGGGAGTTCGCTCTCGGGTCTACGCAGTACTCTTTTGTTCGTTTGTGTATGTGTGGGCCTCCTGTGTTTGCGGCAGCTGTTTGGTTCCATGAATAACGAAAATGTGAAACTCATGAAAATGTGATAATGTGTAACTAATCGTTCACCGTATTGCATGCATGGGTATCTTATATGTTAGCTAATAAACATGTATTTTCTCGTATGAATTTTTTTAAGCATATGGTAATGAATGGATCATTGAGTAACATTGGGTTTTTACCTCTGGGACTGAACTGCTGTTTATCTACATTGTAGTAGAGTTCGGTCGACCGACCTGGGCATTTCGGTCGACCGAATTTGGCAGTGTTGGCCGGTCTATAACTTGTTACAGTTCGGTCGACCGGTGGCCTAGCTCGGTCGACCGATGGCCGCTCCGGTTGCATGTAACCCATCAATTTGATCCACTTGGGTTCCATCCCTTACCCATTTATCCTTGGATTCTTGACGGACCTATTAGGGTCATTTTGGAGGGTTCTGGAAAGATTATAGGGGTTTTTGCACTCTTGTATTGTGATCATTGAGTTATATACATGAATTGGATATATGAATGCGAGTTAACCCCGATTTGTTTCGGCTGCCTACTGAGCGTCACACTCACCCCCTTGTGACACACGTTTCAGGAGACACAGTGAAGGAGGTCGAGGAGGAGGCCGCGGCCGAGGAGTAGTTTAGTCTCGCCTACGTCAGGGTAGGCTATGGATATCTATCTTTCATATTATGGCTAGTTGTGGATTGGTGATCATGTATGGACTCATATGTAAAAGAACAATGGACATGTATCTCTTGGATTATGAATGGTTGAGATGTCATTTACATTTCATATGATTATGGTTTCTCTCTCACTCTCATGCGAATTTATCTATTTGTGCTTCCGCGATACGTACGACTTAATGTCTCGAGGTCCAATGGAAGAAAAGAAAAAAAATGTGCCCATAATTTGGGAATCGGATCTCGGGACGTTACAGAGTGATATCAGAGCACGATAGACAAACCATGGTTACAACCATTCCAATTGTACAAATAGTAGAAGAGAAGATAGGCTAGAGTGGAAAAAGGGTAGAGTATATTTAGAACCCATTTAAAACGAACCCTCACACCTAACAATTGTTATCCTCTTAGAGCCATGTCGCCGAGAAGACAAAGGGATGTATCCCAGGCTGATGAGAGAGGATCGGGGGTGGATGACCCCAACCTGGTGAACGACGGGGCAGTCAATGCTCCGGCAGTTGGGGGCAGACAAGTGCCCAATGCAGGAATTAATCTGGAGGGTTTCATGCAGAGTTTCCAAGGACTTACACAAGCCATGCAGCAACAGATGTTACAGCAGCCAGCGCCTGCGCCACGCCAGGACTTACCTGCGCTTGATCGATTTCTGAGGCTGTCACCTCCTTGTTTTAAGGGGGAGAGCCGTCCAAAGGTGGCTGAGTCGTGGCTAAGCGAGATGGAAAAGAAATTCTACGCGATGCGATGCCCCGAAGAAGAAAAGGTGAATCCGGCGGACTATGTACTACAAGACCAAGCCGATTTATGGTGAAAGGCCAAGCTGAGGACCACCTTGGCAGGGCACAATGATGACATATTATGGGAAGAATTCTTGGCTGTCTTCCGAGAAAAGTATTTCCCTGAGCATGTGCGAGATGCAAAGGAGCAAGAATTTTTGGGCCTCGTAAAGGGAAACATGTCAGTGGCTGACTATGAGGCCAGATTCTTTGCTCTAGGTCGGTATGCTCCACACATATTTGATGAAGCACGTCGAAAGGTGAAGAAATTCGTCAACGGTCTTCGTAACAACGTCCGACGCTATGTGACTACCCAAGACCCTGACTCCTACGGTACGGCATTGAGGCTGGCTCATCTAGTCGAGCAAGAGAATGCAAGGTAATAATCGAATCCTTAGCAAAATTGTTCATCGATGAGATCATTCGGTTGCATGGAGCACCGTTATCTATCATCTCTGACCGAGACCCTCGATTCATAGCGAGGTTCTGGAAGAGTCTACAGCAGGCTATGGGGACAGAGTTACAGTTCAACTCGGCATTTCATCCTCAGACTGATGGGCAAACCGAGCGCACTATCCAGACCCTAGAAGATATGCTGAGGGCATACAGTATTGAGTGGAAGGGGAGTTGGGACGATCATTTGCCACAGATAGAATTTGCGTACAGCAATAGTTACCACTCCGCCATCGAAATGGCACCTTATGAAGCACTCTATGGGTGGCCATGTAGATCACCAGTGTGTTGGTATGAAGCTGGTGATAAGCAGCTTTTCGCACCACAGTTGGTACAAGACTGCTCAGAGAAGATATCTATGATTAGGCAGCAACTCCTCACAGCCCAAAGCTGTCAGAAAAGTTATGCAGACCAGCGGCGGAGAGAGTTAGCATTTTTAGAGGGGGACCATGTGTTCCTAAAGGTGTCTCCCACCAAGGGAGTCATGCGGTTCGAGAAGAAGGGCAAGCTCAGTCCTAGATATATCGGGCCTTTCGAGATTTTGCAAAAGGTTGGCGAGGTGGCTTATCGACTTGCACTTCCGCCTGCTCTGTCGCATGTACATCCGGTCTTTCACGTCTCTATGCTCAGGAAGTATGTCCCGGATGCCTCACATCTTATAGAGTACGAGCCCTTGGAGCTTCGAGCAGATTCGTCTTATGTGGAGCAGCCCAGTGAGATCATAGACTAGAAGGAACAGGTGTTGAGAAATAAAACCATCCGGCTGGTGAATGTATTATGGAAGAATTCTCATTCCGAGGAAGCAACATGGGAACCGGAAGATATGATGCGCCGGGATTATCCTCAACTATTCGGTAAGTAACCTTAAACATTTCAAGTTAATTTCGGGGATGAAATTATTTTTAAGGGGGAGAGGATGTTAAGACCACCGATTGGACACTGGCCCAAGTGAGTACAATTTCGGCCCATCAACAGAATAAACCAGAAATCTAAACAGATTATTGAAGGTTCCTTAGGGAATTCATAACTTAACCTAAGAAGGTCGTAATTAGTTGAAACCAAAGCCCATGCAACGGCCATTAGGTAAAGAACAACTTGGATGAAGATTATAACTTCTGAAAATTGGCCTAATAGGGGATAGGAGGGAGTTTATGATAATAGGACGAAACAGTTACAGTAAACACTGCCACCTGATGAAATAAGGATATCTCGGCCCATGGTTATCCAAATGGGCTGAAACCAGATCCATTAAAAAGCTTGGGTCCTTGACCCAAACTCTTCCGTTAAGATGGAAACCCAATTCCACCAGAACCCGAGGTTCTGAGCCCTTTGTCACCAACTGACACAGAGAGGTGTGACTGTTGAGAGAATTCGCACGTGAATGATTAGAAATTCATAACTTCGTTTGTAGTTGATTAAATGACCCGAAACCAAGGCCATAATTTCGAATGGGATGTTAGCTACATCTTCTATGTTGAGGTCGAGGCCAAATTCTGCCTGGATACTAGAGCTATGCCCGAATTACCTCGGGCTACCGAAAGGTCGCGACTGGAACATGGGAGAATGAACGTTAATCTTGGAAAAATCATAACTCGTGCTAGAGTTGATGAAACTCGATGAAACCACGTCCCAAAGTTAGATCTGGAAGTCCTCTTGATTTCATCTGAAGACGTCCCAACCCAAATCCCAACAGAAGAGCGCACCCACTCGCATTTATGTCCAAGTAGACAAAGGGTCGCTTTGTTCAAACCGAAAAGGTGCATGGCCTTTACTTCCCTCCAACCAGCGACCTTGGGAGCTGGACTAGGCCTTGTAAGTCGTGGGCAAACCCCTGGGAGGCTTGAAAACCATATAAGGAGGTGGGTTTTGTGGGTAGTATGTCTTTGGCAACCATTCTCTTCAACTCTCCACCATCTTCTATCCTTCTTGAGTGAAAAAGGGTGACGGACCTTGACTCCGCAAGAGTGGACGATCCGGTGCGTGGTGGACAAACCGGCGCGTGGAGGACGATCCTGCAGCGCCTTGGGACGAAGGGGAGAAGCTTTAGGTGGATCTGGGGTGTGGATTTCATCCCCGGGTCGTCGGTTTATCACCTTCAAAGGTAGGCACCAATCCTCAAATCCTAAGGGTCAACGATGCATTAGAACAATTTCTAAATAGTTTCTAAACGTTAAAGAGGGACTAAGGAAGAGTATGTGGGATCGACTACTATGTATATTTTCTGATTTTTTCATCAAATTACGTGCTTTCGTGAGGTTCCTCTAAGTTCTTATTGAAAATCCGAGTCTCTGCACTAACTGTGTCGACGCAGCTCTTGGCTGCGTCGACGCAGCCACTTCAGAGCGCTGACTACATCGATGCAGCTCTTGGCTGCATCGACGCATCCTCCTTCAGGGGATTGACTGCGTCGATGCATCCCCTGGCTGGGTCGACACATCTGGGGCTCTGTCCCAATTTCCAGAAACTTAGAAAAAGAGAGTTTTGAGAGGCCATTCTAATTCAGAAAAATCTGAAAAATTAGAAAATGATAGAAGACTAAGTTAGTAACTCACTGTATAAATTTCATGCTCACAGAAATTTTGTACTTGTAGTTATGAATTATTTTCTATGCATGTGTAACGTAGACATAACCATGTTTTCTTTTATACAAAAACCTTGTTGGTAACCTGATCATGTTCTGTTCCACAACAGTAAACTTATGAGTATGATTAGCCCGCTTTAACCATATGGAAGCACGCTTATGTTATGATACGATAAGGTTAAGGTATGATACGAATATTGTAATATGAATGTGAATACGAATACGATGTGAATGTTATGAATGGAAAACAGCAGCATTCTGTGAGGTTGGACTTCGGTCCCTTCTGCGGAACGACGATACGTAACGCCCCGTGCGGCAGGAGTCAAGGTGGGAGTTCGCTCTCGGGTCTGCGCAGTAATCTTTCATTCGTTTGTGTGTGCCCTCCTGTGTTTGCGGTAGCTGTTTGGTTCATTGAATAACGAAAATGTGAAACTCATGAAAATGTGATAATGTGTAAGTAATCATTCACCGTAGTTTTGGTGCATGCATTAGTATCTTATATGTTAGCTAATAAACATGTATTTTCTCGTATGAATTATTTTAAGCATATGGTAATGAATGGATCATTGAGTAACATTGACTTTTTACCTTTGGGACTGAACTGATGTTTATCTAGATTGTAGCAGAGTTCGGTCGAACGACTTGGGCATTTCGGTCGACCGAATTTGCCAGTGTTGGCCGGTCTGTAACTTGTTACAGTTCGGTCGACCGGTGGCCTAGTTCGGTCGACTGATGGCCGCTCCGGTTGCATGTAACCCATCAATTTGGTCCACTTGGGTTCCATCCCTTACCCATTTATCCTTGGATTCTTGACGGACCTATTAGGGTCATTTTGGAAGGTTCTAGAAAGATTATAGGGGTTTTTGCACTCTTGTATTGTAATCATTGAGTTATATACATGAATTGGATATATGAATGCGAGTTAACCCCGATTTGTTTAGGCTGCCTACTGAGCGTCACACTCACCCCCTTGTGACACGTTTCAGGAGACACAGTGAAGGAGGTCGAGGAGGAGGCCGCGGCCGAGGAGTAGTTTAGTCTTGCCTACGTCAGGGTAGGCTATGGATATCTATCTTTCATATTATGGCTAGTTGTGGATTGGTGATCATGTATAGACAGATATGTAAAAGAACAATGGACATGTATCTCTTGGATTATGAATAGTTGAGATGTCATTTACATTTCATGTGATTATGGTTTCTCTCTCTCTCATGTGAATTTATCTATTTGTGCGTCCGCGATAGGTACGACGTAATGTCTCGAGGTCCGATGGAAGAAAAGAAAAAAAAATGTGCCTATAAATTGAGAATCGGATCTCGGGGCGTTACATGTCGTCTGGAGGAGGGTGGACGTGGACACAACCAAGCGGACGGCGGCGAGGGACGGCTACTGCTGGGTTGCGAGGGCAATAGTGTCTGCAAGATGGAGGTGCGGAGGCTTTGCAGGGGGCGGGTCGTGGCCAACGACGGTAAGGGTTTGTCGACAACGGCAAACAGGAGCAGGGGAGGTGGGTGGTGGGCTCCAGACACTAGCATGATGGGATAAGAGGAAGAGGAAGACAGTGGGGAATCTGGCAAGGTGGAGGGCTGCTCGGGTATCAGCGGCAGTGCTCTTGGCGATGGTAGCAGTGGCGAGGTGTAGGAAGGGAAGAGAAGAAGAGGTGCAGGGGTGGACCAGCGGGGCCGCGGCCTCCCTTTTGACCCGAGAGGGGTCGTTTGACCCCCAGGCGTGCTTCTTGGCTCCTCTTCGCGCCGTTTCGCTCCGTTTTCGTCGTCCCGGGTTAGAGAAGAGCCGTGATGGAGCTATATATCTCGGGGAGATCGCTCCTTCGGCGCGTGACAGCATCGCGTCCGCAGAGGGAGCATTGTTTGTTTGTCTGGTCGTTCGTCGCCGCATAGGGAGGAACCTTTGCGCCCGTCTGTGCCGTGTGATACACTTGCTCGGCTACCCTGACCGGTATACACATGAATCTTCCTCACTAATCTTCTTGCTGTGACGTCAACCATAATATTGTCTAGTCGAGAGACCTTGAATTACGGAGATACTCCGTAGTCCGATGGTGTCGACGATACGTCGTGCTTCTCGTCGAATGTTGCATAGCAACAATTCTTTGATTTAATTCAAGACAATTTTCGAGTGCAACAAACATTTAGTTAATTATACAAAAATGCAGGTTATTTCCTCAATCCTCGATTTATGTACGATGCCGATGCACATGTTGATGGCGAGGTGCTCCAAGGGACTTTAAAAGTCATTGGTCGTTTATCGAGGACACCAGAAAAGAGACTTCAGGGCGAAGTAGAGGTTGGTCTTTATTTGATTTTATCAATAACAGGTATAGAATTTATTTAAGTAGTTATGTTAATGTATTACTTTATGTTTGTAGATGAACAATTATAGAATGGGGACTGGGACATATTCTGACTCCCAATTGCAATACGCTGTGGGAAGAGTGAGCCCAGGTATATTTTATTTTTTTGATTTCTTAACCTGAATATATATTTCTACAGCTTATATGTATTTGTTTATGGTTGGTGGAATAGCTGACTGGTGGATAATGGTGAACAACCGAGATGTGGACAGTAATGCGTTGGCTTTCATTGCAATTAGGGTGCTCAGTCAAACAACATCGACAAGTCAATGTGAAAGAAATTGGAGCACGTTCAGCCTTATACACTCAAAGGTTCGCAATCGGCTAAAGGCTGAACGGTTAGAAAAATTGGTTTACTGTCATTACAATATGAGACTGAGAATAAAGAACATGAAGATAAGACAAATGTTGAGGGACAAACGTGTCGCAGCGGATGCAATGCTAGAAATTGATGTGGACACTTTATTTGATGATGAGAATCCCTTGCAGTCTTGGGTAGAGACACGAGAGCAGATTGATGAGCCCGTTTTTTATGATGATTATAGAAGATGGGCAGAGGGCATACTAGATGAAGATGAGCCATGAGATCTCGAATTCAGAAAAAAATCAAAGAGGGCCAGAGATACTCGTGCGCACTAGAGAAGGGACCCACCTGGGGTTGTTGATGACACTGAGCAGCAGCATGATTTTCAGCCAGCTAGACACTCAGACTCAAATAACAGGCCAATCACTCCTACAATGGGCAAGCCACCTGCATCCTTAAGAAGAAGTACATCAGTGCATGGGCAAACTGAGGGAACAAATGATGCTCTCGAGAGGACCCGGCAATTGAGCAGTTGAAGCAGATTTATTTGAGGCACACGCCAAGGGGAACAGGATTTATGTCAAGGGTGATTGAAGAAAGCACACCGAAACAGAAAAAAGCACCCCCAAAGGCCAAAAGGCGACTGGCCAGTGATGGTGGTGATGATGATGATGATGATGATCCTAGTGCAACTGCAGGTGCTACAGGTGCTGCAGGTGCTACTACTGGCAGTGGAGATGCTGGTGGTCCTTCCTCCTTCCACGCAGACACAGGCAGAGGGTACAGTCAGGGTGAGCGAGGATATGATTCACAGAGTCAATATGGGCATCCATCAGGTAACGGAGGTGGCCAACAGGAAGCAGCTATTTATGGATCGTGGGGTTATGAACCAGCATTCCAGTTCCATCCACATCCGGCCAGTTCCTCTTCTCATCCTCAAGATTCTTATGCTGATACTGGATTCCAATCAAGCCAACCAAACACTCCAAGAGGGATCCAAAGAGGGATGCAGGACTTGGCTGCCTCATTGTTTGGTTATAGTGAATATAGACCATACATGCAACCTTCCTATGGGTATGAACATGAAAAGCCAGACAATGAGGGAGAAGGTTCTAGTTATTACCTATATTAGTGCCTCTTCATTTAGGTAAAGATCATTTAATTTCTGTAACATTTACTGTGCCTAATTAAGTTTATTGTAATACTTGAACCTACTTTATGTTTAGTATGTACTCAAGAATATTAGTTTAACATGTTCAATGTTTGAATTTTAATGTCTACTTCATGTTTATTGCACTTAATCTAATTTCTTTACAATCAAATACATGTCTAATGAATTTTCTTATGTTTATGTGATTATTAACTTTATATCTATTTGTTTATGAATTTCTAGGTCCATTTTCAAATTTTTTTAAGCTTTTGACTGGGCTTCGGCCGGTTTCGGCCGAAACCGAAACCGATACCGATTCGTATCGGTTTCGGACTCGGCCAAAATTGAATCCGAAACCGACACTGCCATCCTTGGCTACTAGTGACGCCCCAATTGATATGATTTTCTTTGATGGATATTGTCATAATTGTTGCTGACTTTTCTCACTTCCAGTGTGTTCTTTAATGGCATCCCTTTTTTTCTTGTCTTCCTCCTCTTTTTTGTTTTAGGGGGAGCTGTCGGTGCTGACAATGGAGTGACATTCCCCGAGGAGGAGGGAGATCCAAGCACCAATGAGAACCCTTTAGGTAGGTCCTAATGAAGAATCTCTTCTTCAATTTCATTTCAAATCCTTGTATTGGGCTTGCCTTAAAATTTCTTCTTAATTTCAGACTTGCTGGATCCAGGCCTGATTGTTTTGCTAAGAAAATTTACTGCGCTCTTGGATTCTGAAATGAATAAAAGCCTACCAGACTTTTCTGGGAGTGCTTCTATTGACGAAGACGGAATAGCTGACCGTTCAGAGGCCTTGCCTGCTGAAATACATACAAGATAGGGTCCAGAGTCTGAACTTTTAAGAGGTGGAGGTGAAGATCAGGCAGCCCCCTGTGGTTTAATGGCGGTGCAACTTGCCGACAGCATTGGTAAGCCCATTTGTGTTCATGTTTGTGACTATCCTTTAACCTGCTTAGTTGTTTATGTAATTGCCTTCAGGTTGATTTCTTGTGTCATGCAGCAACAGAGCATTCCCCCATGCCTGGGTCTTGGGGAGTTGAGGCTTTAGACGGTGGTAATCACTTGTCGGGGGACATCCCTACCTTAACCTTAATGGAGAGAGAGCGAGTAAGGCCAGAGGGAGGATCGCCTTCTGCCTCGAGATCCACAATCCCACTTGACGATGAAGGCGATGATATTAATATGCATGGTATTTCAATCTCGATCTCTTCTCCTTTTTTAAAAATTCCTTTTAATTAATTTCGGCCCCCGGGTGAATTCACTTCCACCCTTCCTTTATTCTGAACTAACTCAATGCCTTGTATTTTTTAGGAGACCTTGGAGCCACAGGCACACCCTATGGTGACCAGGACGTGGGCCTAGATGACCCTCTTTTGCATAGGGCGGACAACATAACCCCAACGTCCTCAGGTAAATGATCAGCTTTTCCAAACATCGCCCCTCAGTATACTTCTATGCTGCTCATCTCTTACTTCATTAAAACTTCCTGCTGTGTACAGTGGGGCTTACTAAGGAGGGGGCGACACCTCTTTTGGTCGATGACGACAATGTCATGGGGCCGGCGGTGTCCGAGATGGCCCAAAGAGGGGAAACAGTGGAGAAGCCCGTTTCCTTAGGTGAGCATGCTTCCCTTATATTTCTGAATAAATATCCTAATCCACCTTTGATTATAGTCACAAGCGCAACTATGACCCTTGTTCTCCTTTCTTGTCTTTCCCTTGTTTCGTAGCCTTGCATGAAAAAGGGGCATCGAGTGCAGATCATGGCAGAGAGAAGACAACATTATTACTTGACTTCCCGGCCCACGGGGTTGAGTGGCCTGAAGGCCCTCAACCTGTATCTTTCTTGGGGGCCGAGTTCATGCTGAGTACTTTGATGAGTGGAGCCCGAGCATTGTTTCAACAGGAGCCTCTTCCTTCAATTGATGCCGTACGGGATGCCCTGCAGAGTGGCACGCGGGCCTACCATGCCCTAGGGCTCCGGAGAGAGGCCTGGATAGCACATGGGCAAAATTTCGGGGCCTATACGAGGCTTCAGCTTGGAAGAGCCACAACTCAGAAATCCAAGAACTTAGAAGAGGTATCGCAGCCCTGACAGATGAGGCCGACTCACTACATTCAAAAGTTGAGTCCTTGAAAGACTGTCGTGTTACTTTGGAGGGACAGGCAACAGAGCACAGAAAACATGCCTTGCAATTTCAAGAAGCTGCTCAATCCCTGATGGCCAAGGCTCAAGATTCAATGTCCCTGGCTGACGTGCATTTAGAAGAGGCACAACAGTTGCAGGTCAAAGAAGTGGCTTTAAATAAAAGGGAGTTGGACCTTCAGCATGAGATTGAGAAGATGGAGGCCCGGGTGACTCATTTGACAAGGGGGGGTACCTCGCCAAATTTGACCTGGCAGGCTAGGCTTCTTCCTTGATTATCTTGCTGCCATTTTTTTCCTTCTTCCTTTTCTTTTTTTTTCTCTCTTTTTTTCTTTTGAGGTTACTGCGAGGGCTTGTCTCGGGCTCCAATTGTACAAATAAATAATACAACCATTTGTGAATGAATGAAACTACAAGTCTCCTATAATTTGGATGTAGCTTCTCCTCATCGAAGTATCTGAAGCATATGATTGTTACCACTTGATCTCTTTTCCTTTTTCTCTTTTCTTTTTTTTTAACTAGTCTTGGCGCCCTTTCGAGTTTTCACCAAAACTAGCCCCCTTTTACTTTTTCCAACGTGCCCTTACGGGTTTTGACACTGAGGGGCTACCCATTTTTGCCTGAGACGCCCTTTCGGGTTTTCACCTCAATCGGGTTACGAACTTCTTGTCCTTGAGCAACCGGAGAACGGACTACCCAAGTCCGTCGGGGCACCTCTATTTTAAGCCCCTTCCCTTTTCTCTTTTTTTTTTTTTGAGATTGGATGAGGGAAGTGGAGCTTCCGCAAATTTGTAGTTGGGGGTTGAATCTAGTGATGAGTAACTTTAGTCCCCATTCTCTGGCTGACCTCTGGTAGACTGAAAGCCGAGGATAAAAGATTAGCCTGTTAACTTTGAGAATTCGGAGCGGACCAGGTAGATGACCTGGGGCCAAAGTGGGATCTTGGATTTGCGATTTGGGGCCAACCAACCTGTAGTTTAGAAGTTGGGTTTGGATTTGGGGCTGACTAACTGAGTGGTTTAGTAAGCCAAACTTTGGGGATTTGAATTTGGGGCTGACCAGGAAATGGTTTAGTAAGCAAGAACTTAAGGTTTTGGATTTTAAGGCCAACCAACTGAGTGGTTTTGTAAGCCATAATTTGGGATTTGAATTTGCAGCAAACCAGGAAGTGGTTTAGTAAGCCAGAACTTAGGGTTTTGGATTTTAAAGCCGACCAGCTGAGTGGTTTTGTAAGCCAGAATTTGGGATTTAAATTTGAGAATTTGGGGTGGTGGGACTAGAACAACAAATGTTAAACGTGGCCCCACCAAATTCTTTTCTTTCTCTATCTTCTTTCTTCTATTTTTTTCCTTTCTTTTTTCTTTTTTTTCTTTTCCCTTTTTTTCTTTTTTTTCTTTTTTTTCTCTTTTAACCTCCACCAGGAGAAGAGACATCCCGGAATGATTGTTGCAAAAATTCATGCTCAAGGGCATGATACAATTTTCAATGTTTACCGTTTAATGGAGGGAAATGGCTCTCTCCCTTGTGGTCAACGACCCTATAGGCACCTCCCTCATACACCTTGGAAACAACATAGGGCCCATGCCAATTGGGTTGGAGTTTGCCACTGGATCTACCGGCCATGACCTCTCTTTCTTTAACCATAACGATGCCGCCTTCTTTAAATGCTCTTTGTTTCACAAGCTTATCATAAACCCTCGCCATTCGGGCTTGATAAACCTGAAGATGTGTGTAGGCTTTAAGCCTTTTACCCTCTAGGCTGGATAGTTCTTCCAACCTTCTTTCTATCTCACCTTGTTCTTGAGTTTGCAAACCGTTATGTAAGGCCACCCGATAAGATGACATCTCGATTTCAACTAGAACCACGGCTCCTGCTTCGTACACTAGAGAGAGGGGAGCATCCGGTGAGAGTCTTATAAACTGTTCGATATGCCCTAAGGGCTTCATGTATCTTTTCCCCCCAGTCTCTTTTGCGACTGCCGACAATTTTGGCAAGGAGCTTGCAAAGGGTTTTGTTGAATGCCTCAGCCAACCCATTAGCTTGGGGATTATAGATTGTTGAAGTTCTCCAATCTATGTGGAATTTAGCAGCTAACGCATATATTGTTCTGTTCTTGAACGATGTGCCGTTATCCGACATGATCCAGTGAGGGGTGCCGAATCTATAAATAATATAATGTTTAACAAATTGAGCAACTGCCTCGCTTGTGACCTCCCGTAAGGGAATAGCTTCAACCCATCGAGAAAAATAATATGTTGCAACTAGTATGAACTTGTGGCCTTTGGAAGACGGTGGGAAGGGCCCGACAATGTCCATTCCCCATTCTGCAAAGGGCCATGTTGGCACCGTAGGATGTAAAGAGCTTGGGGGTCTTCTTGGCACTGGGTCAAAAACTTGGCATTGGTGGCATGTGTGGGCGTATCGATTGCAATCCGCATACATGGTAAGTCAGTAGAAGCCCTTAAGTTTTATGTTAGTTTTCATATTATCCCCTGCTTGATGGACACCGCAGAGTCCTGAGTGGACCTCGTGGATGATCATCTTGACTTCTTTTGGTGAGAGACAACGTAGGAGAACAGACTTGTCTTTTTCATGGACAAGCCTATACAATTGATCCCCTATCAGCAGGTATGATGTTGCCCTTCGCAGCAGCTGCACCCTTTGAGCCCAATCTAGAGGGAGGAGACCATTCTTGATATCAATATGTGGCTGACGCCAATCTTGTTGCTCTTCTTCGGCGGGATCGCCTTCTTCAATTGCATTGACCTCAGAAGTTGTAGGGTCAACTTCGTCTAAGACACTTGGCATGAGCTTTCGGTGTCTGACGATTATGTCCAACTCCCCTTCAGGTGGAAGTTTTATGGCAGAGGCTAACTTCACCAAGGCATCTGCTTGAGAATTTCTACTTCTGGGGACATGACCTATTTCAAATAGGTAGAATTTCTCCTTAAGCCTCATCACAGTAGCATGGTAAGGAATTAATTCCTGCTTGCGGACATCGTAGTCACCTATGACCTGTCGTATAACAAGTTGTGAGTCTCCGTAAACTTTAATGCATTTGATGTCCATTTCGAGAGCTAATTGGAGCCCAACAATTAAAGCTTCATATTCTGCTTCATTGTTTGTCAAGGATTTCATAAGGGCACAGGAATTGTGTAGAATCCCCCCGTGAGGGGTCACAAAGACAATACCTACCCCTGATGTGAGGCCTGTAGTACCGTCTGGCTTTTTGACCGTTCGAGAGGCACCATCAAAATAGAGCTCCCAACATGGCATATCAATTGCGAAGACATCTTCTTTTTGTAATGGGGCTTCTTCAACGTGGCCTTCTGTTCCTGATTGAGACAGAAGCGTTTCTTCATCAGGGAGTCCGATGTTGAGCGGAGAGTCTGCCGGAATCGGGTGTGCCGCGAGAAACTTCGTCATTCCTTGTCTTTTAATTGCCTTTTGCGGGACAAAGGTTATGTCAAACTCCATGAGGAGTAACGCCCATTTTCCAAGTCTCCCTGACGGGACGGACTGTTTAAGGAGGAATTTGAGTGGATCGTATTTTGAGATTAACTCCACCCGGTGGGATAGGAGGTAATGTCTCAACTTTTTCACGGCGAACACCAGTGCCAGACATACTTTCTCCATTGGAGAATAGCGGTGCTCAGGGCCAACCAACTTCCTACTGAGGTAGTATAACGGCTGCTCTTTGCCTTCTTCATTTATTTGTGCCAGTAGGGCTCCCAAAGAAGCGTCCATGGCAGCAATATAGAGTATTAGTGGCTTTCCTTTGACTGGTGCTCCCAACACCGAGGGAGTGAGGACGTATTCTTTGATTTGCTCAAATGCATGCTGGCACTCCTAGTCCCATGTGAATGGTGCACCCTTTTTCATCAATTTCCCAAAAGGTGCACATCTTCCTGAGAGATTGGATATGAAACGCCTGATGTAAGCTAGCCTCCCCTGGAGGGACCTTAATTCAGTTATGTTTTTGGGAGGTGGCAACTCCCGAATGACCTTGATTTTATCGGGGTCTATTTCTATCCCCCGGTATCAGACAATAAAGCCAAGAAACTTGTCACTTGAAACGCCAAAAGCGCACTTCATCGGGTTCATCTTGAGTTGAAATTGTCGGAGCCTTTCGAAAACCCGGCGTAAGTCAGCCGGCGGCGCCCCCATTTAGTGGGGGTAGTGTTGCTTGAGATTGTGTTGACCGAGAAACAGTGGAATTGGCTGACTCCAAAAATCACATGGAGCAGAGTCAACTATGGCACCTCACACTTCAATCGTCTGAGTAAATTCAATCTCCATGCCACTCAATTACTGCTTCTACATCCACTATCAGCTGCTACCTCAAGGCATGCCACAAATGTCATTTCATATGGTGCCCATAAAAGATAACTCTATCGATGGATTCATCCTCCTATTCGCATGAGGTAGGATACCTGGCCACATGTAAGATGAAAACAGTGGAACATCATCCAAAGAACACTTTCAACAAATCCCGAGATCTCCGACATCAGATGTCTGAATGGACCATTCGCAATAAACATGCATATCTAGTTGATTGAGAAGTGTTCATCACTTAGGTTGCGCCCATACCCATAGATCCTGGCAATCAATGTTCACATAAAAATCCTATGTACCTGACACTATCCCTCCAAGCTAAGCAGAATCCAACTCCCTAGATTCCCCACCTAAATGTAAATCATTGACATATCAGCTGATGACAGAAGATTAAACACACAAATTGCTTCTTTCTTCTTCTTTTTTTGATGACGGGGAACCAAGCACAAGGCTAGCAAACCCCAGGCTCACATCCCTCGAAGAACACAAATTTCAAATTACTTACCAGTAGGTGTAATCACCTGCTTTTCCTTGAAAGGAAGGTGGCCTAAACCATGCTCAACTACCTGTTTTATAAAAAAATGTTTATCAGTAAAATAGGCTAAATTTCCAACACCAAAATAAATAACAAAGATAGACTATGATATAAACATAGCTATAGCATACTGACCAGACGAATTAAACGATCAGCATAAAATATGAAATCGTGTGTCGATGTATTGGTGTCACGAATGAGTGTATGCATGCCTCTGATCTGGAAAGGATTGAGAAACTGATTATTCAACAAATATATAGAAGGTCAACAAATTACAATAGAATGCTTCTATAAGTGATATAATTGTATGTATGAACCACATATTTCCCAACAAAACATTTTCTTTTTTGCATTTCATATAGGAGATGGTGTATTCCATTAGATCCCCATGAAAAAAAAGTTACATATAGTGACACTGTGGCACAATGTTACCTGAAAAGTAGACTGAATGACATAGAGGTTCGAATATATTTTGCAGAGATCATGCTGACCAAGTTTAGTGCAAATATGTTGCACAATCAAGTCAATCGCTACATGATTATCTCCACCACGTGGAATGATGATATCAGCATACTTTTTTGTTGGGAGTATGAAGTCATCAAAAGCAGGCTTCACAAATTTTGAATACTGCACCAGTAAATAGTGCACTTGTTCAGTATAGCAAGTATGAAAACAAAACTTTAAGACAACCAACAGTTGACAAAAGCATATCAGTAATATAAAACATGCAATGAGACAATATTCACTGCACAATGTTTGCTAAGCACAAATAATATGACAGCAAAACATCATGAAAGACAGAATCAGGTTAAGATCAATTATTGTTAAATAAAAATTCTGAGGATTATAAATCATATAAAAGAATTAGAAATGACTTGAATGACTTGAGGTTGAGGTTAAGCGGTTGGCCCATCCAGCATGCAGGATAGGCTCAGGAATAGTCACATTTTTTAATCCCCCCTGGCACCACCAATGATGCACCTTCTGCAAGCTCATAGGTAGTCCCTGGAGACTACAATACATTGTCCCCACATAGCTGATGGGTTTCCAACATGCACATGTTGCAGCCAGTGGCCCTACAGTTCGAAGCCTGGTATAGAGTGTGAGCCCATTAACTGGGGATGCAGGTAGGTCTTTGCCCTTGTATCATTGACTTAGAAATGATGCAGTAGAAGTGTCTAGTTCAATAATTAAGCTTGACAAGCCAAAAATATAACAGATGTGGAATTGTTTTTCCATTCCTTTCACCTTATTCAAGCTAGTAATCAAGATAGATAAACCTCTTGAGATATGTTTTAAAAGTGAGAGCATGGTTACATATTAGGCATTGGTGGTTACAAAATTCATCTCTTGGCATTAAGACCAAATACTGACATGCATGCCTAGTGCAGCAGGACACACAAATTTATTGCAACATAGTACATCAATTGAAATTCAAACAAATATGTACGTTCTGCAGGAACAACCAACAGACTAACAACCTGGTCCAGAACTGTTCTAATATCTCTACCCTTCTCAACTGTGTCACGCCATATCCGCCTTGCCAGGCATACATCAGCATCTGCACTGAAAATTATTCATCATGAAAATGATAAGAGTAACAACAATCAAAAGAATTGGTGAATCCATAGGGAAAAATGAAAAAACAGTGCAACTTATTTTAAACCATAAAGGTGGCACAACACAAAAATAAATAAATAAAGAAGCCAAATGAAGGCGGCATATCTTGCTTCAAATCATAAAAGTGGCTATTCATAAATTTTAAAAAAAATGATCATAATCCAAGATCGGTGAAGGAGGTTTATCTGCCATACGATGAAAAAGTTGGCCTACAAAATGAATAAAAATTAGATTCCAAGTTCACTGGGCATTGAACATGATCTATATCACACGGGTACGATACATTTTCCTAGTGCATGGCAAGGAAAGGAGAGGTAAGATCCTGAGAAACAGATAAGGGAAAGACAGTGTAGAAAAATTAAGTAAGGAGAAATAACTGGAAGTATGGATAGATATATAATGCAGTGAGTAGCCTCAAAGTTCAAAACTGTAACAATCAACATGTGAAGCACATAGAGAATTATTGTTAAGCACTGTTGACACATTGACAAGTACATTAAGTGATGCATAATAAGCCTTTATCACATCAACCTCTGGGCTAGAGAACCAAATATCTCAAAATATTTTCCATCAGTTGCCTTCCTGATGCCAAGGCTCTATGGGGTAGCTCTAGAATCATTAAGGGGGACTTCAGATGGAAGGATATAAAAAGAAGTCCCATCCAGCCAGTTGCAAATAGGAAACTACCTTCTTGGTTGTGCAATTAATATGTAACCAGGGACCAAACCTTGGCCGGGTAACCAGAAATGTATGTGAAGGAGCTTCAAAAGGCGGTGTGGTATTCACTCAAATGAACCAAGGAAATAGGTAAGAACCTCAAGGAGAAACTGCAGGAATGAACAAAGGTCAATCCCAACTCCCAAGCATGCAAAAGCTTCCATAAAAATAGATTGTTGACCAAATTATAACAGAGAAAGGTTCACTCAACTAAGCCAATAGAAGGGTAAGAGGAGCATGCGCTGCCTACAGATACAAAGACTTCAAATCATATACATGTACATCTATTGAAGTGCATCATGCTCTTAGCTGCTTTTGTGGAGGGACCCAAACTCTACGGATAGAGGGACTCTGAACAGTGCATGCACACATCTCCTGCTAGATAATTAGCTCTTTGGCTTCATTATTTACATGTCAATAACTGGAAAACAGATAACTAAGCTCCATTAATAATTCAGACACCTTCAATCAATAAAAAGGCCACAAATGTACCATGTTCGTACTGCCCCTTAATTTACCATTTCTGACTAAGGATAACGCATGAGCACCAACCTTTTTGTGCAGCTAAGAGCGAATAGAACAGAGTAACTCAAAGAACAACCAATTCTAACAATTCAATGGAAACAGAAAAATAGACCTGAATCAACAAATATTTTCATGTTCATAGATTCCCGAACTCTCGGATCATGGAATACTAGTATCCCCTCCAAAATAATGACATCTGATGGATTGACCTGATGAATTCAAATTGAACAGCATCATTACATAAAATGTAATTAACCATTTAAAATAAACAAGGAGAAATAAGAAGCTGGAAGAGAGGAGTCACAGACATTTAAATAACAAAATAATAGCTGGAAGCCTGTCTCAGAAGAAGGCATAAAAATTAGCAAGCCAGCCATTGGCATAATGCAGATGACAGTTAGAACAAACATGATTTTAAAACTATTTTTACCATTTTACTTAGATAAGAAGATGCTGATGAATACTAAAAATGGAAAATATGTGTCGAGAAAGACAGAGAAACAAGTGCCATATGAAAACTGTATGCCTTGTGCTTTCTATCTGCATGAAGCTGGTCTCAGACTCTCATGTATTTGAGCCTCAAAATCAACTAAAACACAACAACTGGAAGAGGAACATAGTAAACAACTGCCAGAGTGGCATATTTTGCTTTAAAAATTAAAAAATAACTGCATGGAAATATCATGCCATTGGCTTTTCATTTCAAGACAAAATGAATAAAGATCAGAGTAAAAAGTGAGAGGACTGGAACATTGTTAAAAGCACTAGTAGAAAAATCATCTGCAATTTGAAACAATGTTCCATCCCATGTAACTTTCACAGACATTTAGCAAGTATTGTACCTTTCTTGGAGGCAATACACTCCTGTGGGTCTTGAAATCATAGTTTGGAATGTCAACAGCCTTCCCACGCTTTAAATTCTCCATGCAAGAAAGAAGTTGCTCAGTATTAAATGCATCTGAAACAATACCGGAAACCCTTATAAGAACCGGGGAAAGCGCTATGACGGTTCAAAATTTGAAATATGTTGTTGCAATTTATATTCAAAATATAAGGGTTATGAGCGTCATATTTGGGGGGCCAATGTAACAGGAAAATCCAAAAAGAACTAGGTCCAAAGTGCCTAATATCTATATAAATTATACCATGAATCTCTTGCTCCCTTACCGGATGGCAGTGCCCTCCCCTAGCACTGGTTTCCCCATAAAATCTCTCTCCTTCCAAAAGAGGCAATTAGAAATCACTAGTTTTGTTTCCCATTTTGAGCATCAAGATTCAAGACCCAAGATCATTCTTGAAATCTTTGTCGAATCTGTGGCTTGCACCAATAACGTGCCTGGCAGCCATGCAAAATATCCAGAATCCAAGAGTTGCCTGGGATTTGCATCTTTTTACACTAGAAATAGGAGTTGTCTGATATGACCTCACTTCCCACCCCCAATATTCGATGTCTAATGCGAATTCGCAAGAAATGCACCTCTCATATATTTTTCCTCTTTTATTCCTCCATCTCTGACGCAATTTATTGTTTGCTCAATGCATTTGCCATATGTATTAAGACCCAATCACCTAATTCCAGAATTTGTAAGAAAAATCACATTTCGTTTCTCACAAATTTTTGCAGTTCTCATTACTTCATGTCTAGTGCTACATTTAGTGTTTGCTCATGGCTTTTGATGCATGTGTAATAGAATTTAATTCCAATATTTTCCAAAAGTTTTCAAATTTTTCCATTTATGATAATAATACTATAAACAACATATTCTCAATTATGTGCTAATTTTAAAACTTTCATTTACTTAAACAATTAAGGCCCCTTGGGCCTCACCGGCCTAAAGGACCCAAGGCCAACACAAGCCTAATGAGGCTTCGGCTTTTCAGCATGACTATTGGCCCATAAGCTGGAAAGGGACTGATGGCCCAGCACCTTTTTTTTTTTGGAAGGTGACTGTTGCACCTGAAATTTTCTCAAAATATTTTGAGAATTTTATTATGCAATAACCGACGAAAAATACGACGTAACGTCGACATCGTCGGATCGCAGAGTATCTCCGCAATTTAGGGCCCATCGGCCCGACCATACAATTACAATCGGCGTCGCAGCAAGGAGGTTAAGGAGGAAAATACATGCGCATACCCATCAAGGTGGCCGAGCAAGTGTATCACACGGCGCAGACGAACGCAAAAAATTTCTCCCCATGCGGCGACGCACGACTGAACAACAAACGAGACGCTCCTCCACTCCCGCACAAGTCTCCACCGATGGACGGCTGCCACGCGGCAAGACACGGGCCTCCACGAACTATAAGGGCTCCACCTTGGCTTCTCTCCAACCCAGGGCAACAGAAATGGAGCAAAACGGCGCACATGCAAGATTCTTGTCATTTGTATGCTTTCTCATCATAGCAAGAATCCTTGTGTGCCCATAAATAAATGTAGTTACCAATTTGGCTCTACGAATGGTTTCTTTCATTGGAGACAATTTGGAAATGTCCTCCAACATCAAGTCTAAACAATGGGCAGCACATGGTGTCCAGAATAAATGAGGATGGGCTGCCATCAACATTTTCCCGGCTGTCACATAACTAGACTCATTGTCTGTCACAATTTGGATGACATGGTGAACACCAACTTCGTTAATAACCTTGTCCAATAAATCTGCCAACAATTTGGCATCTTTCACATGTGCAGAAGCATCAATTGATTTCAAGAAAACAGTCTCACCTAGAGAAAGAGAGTAAGACATAATGACATTAAGAGACAGAGAAATAAAAATAGAAAATATATTGAATAGTCGATAGTGAGAGACAGAGAAAGAAAATATCTCACCTGGAGAGTTCACAAGAAAGCTGATCAGTGTCCGTCCCTTCCGATCTGTCCATGCATCGGACATGATGCTACAACCATATCTCACCCAATTTTCTTTTTGGGCATCCACCAACTCTGGAGTTGATTTTATCTCCTTATGTAAAAGAGTCTCACGAATCTCCTGATAGCTAGGCCATTTATATCCCTGACCGTATTGTCCTACAGCTTCCAACATTGTTTGAAAGCTAGGTAGACGCACAGTATTGAATGGGATGCCAGCTTGATAAAACAATCTACCTACATATTGGGAAACCCTATCACGATGTTCCTTTTCCCATTTTTTATCTCTTACTGTCTTAACTTGTTCGGATCAGGAGTGCAGAACTTGTCCATAGGACCCTTCATCCGTGGTGGCTTTGAAATAATGTCATCAAATATATTCACTTGACAGGCATCCAGAGATTGAGGTTGAGATTGACATGAATCGTTCAACAAATTATCTCTACCTTCCGTCTCCCTCACCATTTGTAGCTTCTCAGTTCTAGCTTTCTTGGCATTTTGCATATATTCTCGGATTTCTATCTTCACATCCACGGGAACCTTATGGCAAGCTGTCACATTTGTACCTAGGCCGCCTAAATGTTGCTTCAGCCGATAAATCCCTCCTTTCGTTACCTTTTTACAATAATTACATGTTATCTCATCTCTATTTTGTGGATTGGCAGAGATTCCATATTTCCACCCAATGTCTTTTGGTCTGCCCTTTTCTACATTGGGCCCTTGAGTGCTTGTATTTGACGATGCACCACCAGAAACAGACACAGAAGTAGGTGGTGTAGGCGTAGACATCTTAAAAAAAAATCAAACAACAAATTTAAAAAATAAATCAAACAACAAATGTAAAAAAAAATTACTGACTATTTATTGCCGATGTCGATTACCCTGCACGAATGACGAATCACGATTGAGAGTCACTGTGGAGTGTGGTCTGTGAGAGATAAAGAGAGAGGGTCAGATACAGTGACTAGTGAGAGGGGGGATTAGCCCCTCTACCATTCCAACTGTGCATGCATAGACTAACAGAGAGACAGGGCGAGAGACAGAGAGTTGAGAGAGAGAACAGAGAGAGTGAGAGAACACTCAAAACAGAGAGTGAGAGAGTGGAGAGACAGAGAGTGAGAGATCAGAGAGAGTGAGAGAGTGGAGAGACAGAGAGTGAGAGATCAGAGAGAGTGAGAGTGGAGAGACAGAGAGTGAGAGTGAGAGATCGGAGAGAGTGAGAGATCGGAGAGACACGGCGGGAAGGAGTTACCGGACGGATGCCGCTCGCCTAACGCCGCTCGCTTAACGCCGGACGCCGAACGTCAGACGCAGCTCGCCGCTGCCGCTCGTGGAGAGACACAGAGTGAACGGATGTCGCAGTCCGCTCGCCGCAGTCTGCTCGCCAGACGCCGCAGTCCGCTCGCCGCTCGTGGAGAAACAGAGAGTGGACGGATGCCGCTCGCCGGACGTTGCTCACCGCTCGCCGGACGCCGCTGCCGCTCGCCTCTGCCGCTCAACTGCTACCGCCGTTGGAGGGGGAACGAGGGAACGATCGGTTGAAGACGGTGCAAAACCCTCGCGGGTTTAAAAGATCCAGCTCGGCATTTTTAACGGGTATTAGGGGACCCGATACGCGGATCTGAGGCTCCGAGCGGGCTGCCGGGCGAGCAGGCGGGCGGGCGGGCGGCCGAAGCGCGCCGAGGCAGGCGAATCGCGCCGAGGCGGGCGAGGCGCGTGAGGCGCGCGCGAGGCATTCGCCTCGGCGAGCCGCGACGACGCGAGGCGGCCGGCCGTCGCCTCGCCTCGCCTCACCGCCTAGGCGCGCTTTTGACTACACAGGTCCCACTAGGGCTGCCAAACCTATCTTTGTCCCATCATGAATGGCCTCAGTATGCCCTCTCGGGCTGCCAACCCATCTCGCCTATCGGCTTTCGAGTTTGAGTCTCACGTCCCACTAGGGCTGTCAAATCCACCCTTTTTCTTCTTCTGGGTCTGGCCTCTGCATGCCCCTTTCGGGCTGTCAACCCATCTCGCCTCTTGGCTTCAGACTTGACTCATCTATCCCACCGGGATTGTCAAATTCATTCTTTTGTCTCCTCGGGCATGGCCTATGTGTGCCTCCTCAGGCCGCCAACCCTATTCGCCTATCGGCCCACGGATTTGATTCATACGTCCCACCCGGGCTGTCAAATCCATTCCTTCATCCTACTGGGATTGGCCTATGCATTCCTCTACTGTCCCAACCGGGCTTGGCGCATGCACACTCCTTTTGGGTCGCCAGCCCGTTCAACTTTCGGCTTTTGGATTTGGCTAATTGCATCCCACTAGGACTGTCAAATCCACCCACCTTGTCCCACCAATGCGACACACACGTCCCTATGGGAGTGCCACTTTCTCCTTGCCTTTTGGCATTTTAGGTTCCAAAAAAAATGGGGTTAAAAATATTGATGCCCCAGCGGACTTGGTTGTTTCCGTTAGGGAAACAATCAAGGGAAAAAAGGCTTTAACCCGACTAAGGTGAAAATCCGAAAGGGCGCCTTAGGCAAAAATGGGTACCCCTCAGTGTGAAAACCCGCAAGGGCGCACTGGAAAAAGCTAAAGGGGGCCAGTCCTGGCGAAAATCCGAAAGGGCGGTAGGGCTGGTAAAGTGATCAAAAAAAATAAAAAAAATAAAACAAAAAAGGAGCTCCTGCATAGCCAAGAAAACACTAAAGAGTTAGTGATGCTCAGTTCTTCATGTATCAATGAAGAGACAAGGCTGAGTATGTTACCTGGAGCCTGATCATCTATGGTCCCTACTGCAAGAGGCGAGGGAGAATTAGCCGTCACCGGCATGTAATCGTCTATGGGAGAGATCAGTTCTTCAAAGCTGAAGGTAACATTCGGCGCAGACTCGTCCAATGGCATGTCATCTCCCGCCGGAGGAGGAGAGAAGCTCGCATCGGCCCTAGCTACCGTGGGAGGTGCATTTAACAGAGCAAAAATGTGTTTATAACACTGCATATATGCTCAAAAACGGCAGGTATCTGGATGTATTACTTACTGGACACAGCCTCAATCGCGGGGGATTCCTCCTCAAGTCGGGGACGGGACGATGACCTCACGTCCCCCTCCCCAGGACCCTCAGTGCGGGGCCTCTTTGAGGCGGTAGTATCTCTCCCAGTCTCAGCATCGGGAGGACCCTCTAATGGCCCAGTGCCACTTACCCTAGCAGCCCCACCTGCAGTTGTCAAAGGAATATGTCAAAATACGTGTTCCGAAATATGAAGACACATATGCACATCAAAGCTAGCGAAGATGATTACCCGTAGCCTCTATCGGCCTTACGGGTTTCAATATTATCTGCTCCGGCTTTACTTGGAGGACATGTGCAGCTGCCTTTACAGTGTCAAATATGGCAAGAGAAGTCGTCGCCATCTCAAGGCCAGAAAGGTACTCCAACGGACCTACACAGCCCACGGCATTGATCACATAGGCCCTCCACTCGGCAAAGGTGCTGCCTCCGAGTGCTCCATCAAGTATCGGCTGGAACAGCTGGGACTTCCTCCTCACCCCACAAGATACATGCAAGTCCTCCCACCAAGAATAGGCCTTTGAGGGGCCTGGGGCTACTCCTGAGGTAGAGGAAGAAGAAACTCTGGAAGCTGCTGCTGGCTTGCTTTTCAAGGGCTTCAGCGCCCCATTATATTGGCTCCTGTCGACCGAGACCGTCCAGCCTTTCTCTCGCCATTGCTCCTCAATGTCGCTCACAACCCGGGCTGCTCCTGAAAAATGGGACCTGATGAAGGCTTGGGTCCACAAGCAAAGGAGGCAGATCCTCCCTCCTCAAATGTTGTTCCTCAACTACTCGGATGGCGTCGCGATGCTCTCGAAAGACATTGCTAGCTTTAAACTACCAGCGGGCATAGTGAATATCAAACTGGCCCCTGCGCTCATGCTCTGGGACGGGGTACCCTTGTCCCACCTCGCGGCAGAGAAAATCCTGCCAGGCTGCTGCTACTAAATGCACGTCCCTGTGCCTGTATAACCGGAGGGCCAAGGAAAACTCCGCACCCGAAGGGATACCCTGATCATACCCGAAGTTCCTGGCAAACCGGTGCGGGTAATAGGGCTCAAGTATCGCCGTGTTGGAGCGCCGGTACACAAGAACACTAGGACGAATGCTGACAACCCACTCTACTAGGCTCCGAGGGGAGAGTAAAGCATGGGTAGAAACTCTGCTAACCACAGCGTCTCCCTCTTGCCTAACATAGGGGTGGTAAAGGTAGGAGAAATAGTCAAGGGATAGGCCCTCTCCTCTCCTCACAGGGACAAAAGACAAGGCCCGCCGGGCCCCCACAAGCTGAACTACCGAGTCCTGTGATGGCTGCCCTATGAACCAGAAAATCAACGGCGCCGCCGAGTTTTCAACTGGAGCCCTCCTGGATAGCTTTGGAAATAATAACCCTGCCCAAGCACTCAAATAATGAGTGGGCAACAGAATGCACTTCTCTCGGGATGATGAATGGGAAGACAGCCCCGAGCGAATAGAAAATATTCGCCAAGGCCGCTGGTGCAATAGCAAGTCTCTGTCCACAAGCAAGCAAACAGGCCGGGTATATCACCTCCGGTCGCAGAAGCCCCTCCTCCCCATGGGGAATCACAAAACTGGCCAACCAGTAGGCCAGATAAGCTGCCAGATATGTAACAGCAGGTAGCTTCCGTGAGTTCCATCCCTGTGTCGATGCAGGCAAGTGACGAGGATGAAGAGGAACGTCTACTCTGACCTCCCTGCACTCCTCCTATGACGTGCCGGACTGTGCAAATTCCTCGTGAAAGCAGAAAGGACCACTATAAAAATGACTCACCCACGCATTCAAAGTCACCCATGGCATGCGAGGAGTACGGTCTGTGCCAACTCGGGATAAATCCCTCCAAGTCTTCATCAAAAATCTGAAGCAGTATGGCAGGGTGTACCGTCCTGCGCCGTCGGTAGAGCTGAGGTGCAGATCGTCCAGTGACAGCTCCTCATATGGCCTCCCGCAGATCGATAGACCAGAAATCCTCTGGAAAGCCCAGAGGTCCAGAGAGGTCTCTCCACTAGCCGTGACAAGAGTGTTCTACCGGCGATTGAACCTCTCTACTAAAGCCTGCAGCAAGCCTGTGTGACAAGGGTAGGAATACAAGACGGCCATCACTGCACGACGAATCCCTACCCTGTCCAATACTGTAATGCCCCGGATTTTTCGGATATTTATCGGATCAGGATCTGTGGGTTTCGGATCGCTTTTTGTGGGTCCCGGAGTGTGTTTTGTGTTTTACGTGTGTTTTTCCCTGATATGCCTTCGGAACACTGTGCAGGGTGAACCGTGGCGTTCTCCGACCCCGAGACGTGACCGGCGCGTTGTGCTCCTCCTGAGGATCGCGGAGGTAATTTTTAGTATTTTTCTGAATTTCTGAAATTTTTAGGTTTTTCTTTATATATTAACCCCCTTTTTCTCTCTCCCCATCTCTCACTCTTTCCCTCTCTCTTCTCTCTCACGTTCTCTCCTCTCCCCCTCCTTTCTCTCCGGACGGCCGACGGCGATGGACGAGGGTGAGGTGGCGGTTCTCGTGGGGCGAGGAGCGGCGTGGACGGGGCGAGGATCTAGGCGTGGTGGCGAGGTGAAGCCGGTTCGTGAGCGTTGGATACCGGCGGGGTTTCACAGCGTTTTCTTCGTGGATCGGCGTCCGCGGCGCGTCAAATCTTCGGTGGAGGTAGGGAGATGGATCCCCAGCTCATGTACTTCTTTTCCCGCGAATTTGGTAGGCCGTGGTGAGCCGAGCGGGCTTATTCTTGCGTTTTGGGGAAAATGCATATTTTTGGAGAGTGAGCCGGATCTAGCGTTTTAACGCGTTATTCCGTGGTTTGATGGCATCATTGGATGCCTTGGGGCTTAGGGAAGGGTTTCCCCTTTGTTTCCCCTTCACGTGGGCGTGAACGGGACGTGGAACGGAGTTTTTCACCGAACTCGCCATTTTCGGGTTGCCGGAATAGAAACGGTCCTAACAGGAGCCGTTATTAGATGAAGCGGCCCTCGGGGAGGCCGCTACTTGTCCGTCTCACCGTGCTTTGGGGCTGCGGTCCTGCCATAGACCGCTATGCATGTCTTAGCGGTCTAAGGCAGACTGTTTTCTTGGTTGGGCGGTCATGATCTGGCCGCCACTTGCCCCCTTATGTCGGTTGGCTAAACGGTCGCGTGATAGACCGCCTGACGAGTTCAGCGGTCTGGTGTGGACCGCCTGGCACTATGAAGCGGCCAGGGCCAGACCGTTTTTCCTCTGGGGGTCAGCGTGACTCCCGAGGATGCATTTGACCGTTGAACGAGTCCTGTCGCTTTGCGGTCACGGGATGACCGCCACATTACCTGTGCGGTCCTAGAGTGACCGTTTATCCCTTTTCAGTGCTGCATAGTGGTGCGGCTTGGAGGTAGACCGTTTTATCCCTGAGCGGTCTGGGAGTGAGTTCCAGAGGTGCCCAGGGCTGTGCAGTCCTAGCCAGACCGCCTAGTTCCAATGCGGCCCATGAGAGACCGTTTTTCTTCTCCTAGCGGTCCGGGGTTTGACCGCCTTTGTCTTAGACGGTCCAGGGAGGACCGCCTATTGGTTTTCGTGTTGGTCTCCGATCGACCCGGTTGTGACCCAGTGGTCGACCATCGGCCTCGTGAGTGTCCCGGACACCCCGTGGGTTCCGTGTCCGTGTGTCTGGGGTGTCAGGAGGTCCCGTGTTACCTCGATTAGCGTGCACGTGTTCAGGGATCCGATGACCCTGTGTGTGTGTTCCGGGCTTTGTGTTACGCTTGATCGGGTCACTGTGTATCAGCATGAGTGCGGTGGGGGTTCGGAAAGCAGTTTTTGAGCCGGCCATGCGTAAGGCCTTGGACTGCGAGTCCAGTTACCCAGCCTGGGGCTGGAGGGTTCCCGCTTTTCCCTGGGATGGGGAATCGGCGTGACGGCTTGTGAGCTGCCTTGGGAATCGTGCTTCTGTACTTTCCGCGTGGGCCATGTGTGTGGCCTTGGACTGTGAGTCCAGTCACCCAGCCTGGGGCTGGAGGTCGCTTGAGTTCCCTTTTGAGGGGATGGTCTCGGCAGCTCGTGAGCTGCCTCGGTATTCGTGCTACCGTGGTTTTAGACCTAGGGATTAGGCTAGATTAACGGCATTGTGCCGTTGCGTACGATGGTTTTGACCCCGAGTCTTGTGACTCAAGGACTGTTGGATTTTGTGAGTTTAGAGAACTGTCCAGAGTCCAGTGGCTCGGCGCCACTTGGTTCTTCTCGACTTTCGCGCAAGGTGCGTGTGTGGTTCTCGGAGTTTCTCTTCGAAGAGTGGTCACATCAGTGACTCCCCACTAGTCGTAGCCTTCCGACACGCTAGTGGTCCCACCAGGGAGTGGTGGCGAGGCTGTCCTAGAGAGACGGTTTTTAGGCTGGTTACCATCAGGCCCCACGTCTTGCAGCCAGAGTCCGGCTGAGGGGAAAATCAGTCAAAGGATAGACCTAGGACGCATGGTCTGTGTGTGCACACGTGGCTGGGGGCAGTTGGACCCGCGCCCCAGCTAGTTCTTGTTTTGTGGTTACTTGTACGGGTCCCCGTTCCGACAGGGTGCGTTGAGGGGGACACCTGAGGCGCTGACTAAGTCGTCAGTGGGCGCATCCGGCCTTACTTCTGGTGGGCAGGTACTCTTGTCACGTGAGACGTGACTCTCCTGTTTTCCAGTTTCGTTTCCCGTCTGCGAGACATGGTTCCCCCGACAGTTTCAGGGAGCGTTCCCGAGGTAGAGGTCTAGGGGTTTTTCCGGTGAGCGTCACCGAGGGTTTCCCTGGGCAGTGTTAGGTCCACGACTGTGAGGTCGTGATCGTATCTTCTGGCGGCGTAGCCAGAGGTTCTTCCGTTAGTTCAATAGTCCCCCGACTGTGAGGTCGGGGCGTGTTTTCCTGATACAGTAGGAGTAGCTGTAGTGCCGAGTTTTGACCGGCCACCAGTTCGCTGTTCCTATTGTAGTTATAGATGTTTTTCCTTTCCGCTACCGCCGTTGTTCTCGATTGGGGTTCCGCGGGATCCCTACTGAGCCAGTGACAGAAGGCTCACCCCTGCTTTTCAGGTGCGGCGGTTCTTCCTCGAGATTCGAGGGTGCTGTTCGGAGGTTCTTAGTTGCCAGCTTGCCGGGCCGAGTGTTCACTCGGTGTTGGGTACGTTTCCTGCCTTAGACTGTACTTTCTGTTAGACTGGACTCTGTTGTAGTAGTTGTTTATTTATTTCTGTTAAATTGTTGAATTGTCCTGCCTTATTTCCTATTTCTTTGTACCTCCACACTCCTTTCAGCCCTTCCGAGCCCTCCCGGCTGGTGGGCGGCGGGCCAGGATTCGAATGGTATCGGGTTCTTCTCGGTATCCGGATCTTGGGTCGTTACAAATACCGACTGGTAGACAGTTAGAACGCCCTAGAGCCACTCTGTCGCGCCCCGGTGATAGCTATTAGACGGGACAACACACCACTTCCCGTACCAGCTGGGAGTCTTCAATGACAAAACCCTCTCAATCATGCAGTCATGGACATACTCCTCCTGCGCGAAGCTCGCCCCAGTGGGTGTCAAGAAAAGACCATCCACAACCTGATCCATGGTCTTGTGCTGCCCATGCATGTGCCAAGCTGCTGGAGATAGTGGTGCAGTCCGGAAAGTAAAACTCTCGTGCCGCTGAAAAGAGCCCAGACTCTGCTGGTCGGGGTATTGCCTCTACCGAGTGAAGCCCTCTGGGTAACTCGGATAAGTCAAAGAACACAACCCATGCATGCTGTCTCTCCCTGCCAGTATCACCCTCTCAAGACGACGTCTCTCCTCAGGAAGTAAAGGATCATCGGCCTCCATGCCGATCGGTGCGAAACTCTGGAGGAAACAGTAGAGATGACGGTCCAAGGGGTAGTGGCGTGGATAACCCCCCCTGAGCGGTCATAAGTATAAAGACCGTCCCTCCGAGTAATGCGGGATATGTCCACGAGGCCTTCAGCCTCCCCAGCACTCTCAGTAGGGCCCTCAGCGACCCATAAATAGCCGAATTCAAGCTGGTTGAAACCACCATCTTCAATGACACTGGGAGGGAAAGGCGGCATCTGCCGATCCGTGCGCTCAACTCGGCATTCGTCGGTGCCCCTAGCCCTCGACCTCCTCGACCGACTCCCGTCTCCGCTACTACAAGCCATGCCAAGAAGCACAAGAGGGGAAGAAAATAGAAAAGAAGCGTCAGGCAAAAATATTCTTGGGCAGCAATATCAATATTGAATGCAGTCCCACAAAGCCCAAGGTCTATGCACAGGGGACATAATTACATTTCCCTTCAAAGGGCATGGGTCATCCGCCTCCGCCTCCGGCCGTGACGGACGTCCCGTGGGGGGCATTTGTTGCACCCGAAATTTTCTCAAAATATTTTGAGAATTTTATTATGCAATAACCGACGAAAAATACGACGTATCGCCAACATCGACGGATCGCAGAGTATCTCCGCAATTTAGGGTCCATCGGCCCGACCATACAATTACAATCGGCGTCGCAGCAAGGAGGTTAAGGAGGAAAATACATGCGCATTCCCGTCAAGGTGGCCGAGCAAGTGTATCACACGGCGCAGACCGACGCAAAAAATTCCTCCCCACGCGGCAACGCACGACTGAACAACAAACAAGATGCTCCTCCGCTCCCGCACAAGTCTCCACCGATGGACGGCTGCCACGCGGCAAGACACGGGCCTCCACGAACTATAAGGGCTCCACCTCGGCTTCTCTCCAACCCAGGGCGACAAAAACGGAGCAAAACGGCGCGAAGAGGAGCCAAAAAGCATGCACGGGGGTCAAATGACCCCTCTAGCTGCGCAGCCCAAGAGGGGGGGTCGTGGCAGCTCGGGGGGCCCCGCGGGTCGGCGCGCCCGAGCGGGGTCGCGCGACCCCGCTGGGACCCCCAGCGGGGTCAACCGACCCCAGCAGGGCCGACTGACCCCACTGGGTCGCGGCCGCCCGCGGGATCATTTGACCCCTCCGTGTCCCGTGTTCCAATAAAAAAGAAAGAGAAGGAAAGAGAAGGAAAAGAAAAAAGAAAAAAGAGGAGAGGAGTCATTTAACTCCTCCGGAGGCCATTTGACTCCTTTGGTAGCCAGAGGAGTCATTTAACTCCTCCGAAGGCCATTTGACTCCTCTGGTAGTCAGAGGGGTCATTTTAACTCCTCCGCCGTGTTCAAAAAAAAGAGGAGAAAAAGAGACAGAGGAGTCAAAAAAACGTTTTGCCACCCCACCTTGACAGAAATGGAGGTTTTTGCACCCCACCTTGACAGAACCGGAGCATTTCTCCACATTTCTGTCAACCTGAGTCCTCCCGCCTTCTATAAATAGACCCCCAAGGGTCCAAGTGGAGAACGAACTACACACACACGGACATCGGACATCTACAAGAAGAAGACCGCCTGCGCAAGGAGTTGTTCTGTTCCGTTTTGTTTGGCCTCTGAGGGGTAAGTCCCCGGGCCTTATGGATATGCCCCTAAGGGGTGTTTTTATAATTACGCCCCTCAGCGGGCCATGTTTGTAATTATACCCCTCAGCGGGCCATGATTTGTAAGTCTTTACATCCCGGGACGACTAAGTTATGTGGTTCTGTCCCTACAATGACGGAATTTCAAGAATGTCCTCCCCAGGACCGTAAGAAACAAAAGTCCTGTAATTTGCAGTTCTACCATGCAATCTTTTGTAATTGAGACTACGTCCCTACCTCCCGCGTTAATGCGGATCCTTGTACAGTCGACAATTCGCCGACAACCCTTGTATCCAGTTGGGTCATAAAAACATCCAATGTACTCCACATATTGTCTTTGTACGTCGATCAGGAAAATTACAAGAAAACCCTTCGACTTGTGAAAATTGTGTACATGCCCCTCCTTTGGCGATGTTAACACAAATGAGTCTTCTATGAAGTCCTTTACTACCCTTTTGACCAAGGGTCTTTGTCAGCCTTGTCCGACACTCGGGGTACCACCTCAATTCAGGTCCATGCAGGATTTGATAAAATTACCAAAATACCCTTATGACCCAGAAATGGCCTGGTCGCCCCTAAAACCCTCCAGAAAGAGCCTCAGTGCCTTGGGAAGTCAGGAACCTGGTCCTATTTCCGTTCCGGTGCAAAAATTTCAGAAATACCCCTGGCCTGGAAAAATTACCAAAATACCCCTGGGTTGGTAAAATTACCAAAATACTCTCGGGGTCCAGAAAACCTCCCTCTACTTCAAAATTGTCTACGGCTTCCACATATTTGCGTCTTTACTCCTAAATCTTAGGGTTTTGCTCAGACTTAGCCCTAGCCCTATTAACATGTTGGTGGTAAACGAGTGGTAGTGGAGAGTCTCTTGAATGAGTCTGCCCTCAACATCAGAACCCCTATGGAAGGTTTTGGAATTTCTTTGACAGTCAAACAAAGGTGTTCGGACGTTAGGCCGATGTAAATCAAAACTGACTACGGTCAGTGGGGAAAGGTCCAGCACTCGAACCCAAATCGTCTGAGATATTATGCGCACCCACAGAATAACCCTCTCTATGTAGAGGAATGTCTCTTTTCAAAAAGAACATTTTTTATGTTCATTTTTCCTACGTGAAAGATTCCGTGTCTCACAGTGACCAACAGGTTGAAGTATAAAAACAGGAAGACAGTACAAAGAAGCAAAAAGGAGGCTCTATCAAGACAGTAGAGAACCAGATCCCCTCCCCCCCCCCCCCCCACTAGCCACTACAAGGTGGGAGTTCTGTTACAAGGTTACAAAGTTAATCGTTTCCAAACCCTCATCTTATTCAGTAGACTTGACTGCCCAATAGACCCATATACACTAACATTCCAATCAGAAACACATTTAATGCAGTTGCTGATGATAGTAGCTGGATGACTAAATTTCTGTCTAAAGATTCTGAAATTTCTCTCTCTAGATTGACCACATCATAGCTGGCAGACAAAACCTTTATGTATCTTTCTCACCATCCACCAAATAGTACTTTTCCCATTCCCTGGAGAGTTCATCGGCATTATTGATGTTTGTCCACTTCACATCTAAAGTCTTGAAGAGTTGCATCCACAGTTTGTATAATACCATACTGCAGGCAGAGGTGGGCTGATGTTTCCCTGTAATATCCACAGAAAACACACCACTCTCTGATATCTGGCCTGAACCCGAGAACCCTATCAGCAGTTGAGATCCTGTTCCAAGCTACTTTCCATAAGAAAAGCCTTATCTTGATTGTCAGTCTCCTATTCCAGACCTGTTTATGCAAGGCCACTATCTGACCACCAAGCATAAGCATTCTAATTGCTGATTTAACTGAGAATCTACCTGATTTTTCCCATCTCCAAGTTCTACCGTCCATGTTGCCCTGATATATGTTCATATTATCTAGCATGGCAGATAGGTGCATAAATTCATTGAATAATGACCCCATATTTCTAGATTTCCTTTTAGTTTCTTGTATTATTTATGCTTTTGTATGAAATTATTTTTCTCCTACCCATGATATTGTGTTTGTCTCTGCTAGGTAACAAATGTTGAACAAGGCTTATTCCTTAAACCGTGAAGCCTACTCCTCGACGAAGGATCAGAACATCAGACTTTATACCCCCTTTTTGACCGTGTAAAGTGGGGTACTATTAATATTTTAGCCAGGTTCAGACTAGGGACAAATTGACCATGCCCACTCCTGATCCAAACTGGTTTACTGGATATGGTCAGTCGAATCAGCCCATCCAGCTCAAATCTAACTCATCTATGATCTGTTTAAAAAAATGATAAAATGATAAAAAATAAAAAATAGAAATATTACATAAAATTTTAAAAAATAAAACTAAATATGTGTACATTTAGATTTGACAGATAAGGGTTGAGCCCATTATTTTTCTCAAATTAATCGAGATAAATAAAAATTAAATCGGTCTGGTAACGGTTGATAAATAGCACAAAGCTATCAACGTCACCCCGGCAGACCGTTCATACACTGCAGGAGCCCTTGTCGGATGTCTCGTCATTTTCTCGAATTAATTGAGATAAATAAAATTAATTTAGTCTGGTGATGACCGAAAAAACGGCACAAAGCCAGCGCCATCGTGATCCCAGACTAATTGCAAGTCTCAGGGACTCCCACTAGATGTCTGGCATTAAAGGAAGAACCCTCACAGTAAAGAAACGAGCAAATGAAGTTCTATGTTGCACCTGCGGAATGTCCGGCACATGTCAGCAAGTCGTCCCAGCAAGACAGAACCTCCCACCCTCGATAAACGGTGTGGAAGGAGCAAGAAAACCAAGCACAAAAACACAACGGCGAAGTCGTTTCTCCCATCCACATGGCAAAGCACCAAATCCAAAGAGAAATTTAAAAAAAAAAAATGGGAGGCCTTTTATAGGGGCCGCCCCCCTCTCCCACCTCTCATAGCCTAATGGGACCAGGTAGGTCCCTTCAGGGACTTACCCGGTCCGGATAGACCCCCTTAAGGGTCTGTCTACACCAGATAGGCCCACGGAGCCTACCCGAGGCCGATGGCCCCCCGCGGGCTTGACCGGTCCCTAATAGGTCCCCAAGGGAGCCTATCTGATCTGGATAGATCCTCCCAAGGACCTCTCTGATCCCATTTTACTCCCAATGCCTATAAATAACCCCCGTGGTCCCCACTAGGAGCGGGATCCCATAAAAAAAATAACACTTCGAGGAGCAACTCAAAGAGCACTTGGAGGCTTGTGTTTTGTGTTGTGTGTTTTTGTGAAGACCTAGATAAAATTATGTTCTATAAATATCGTTAGGTCTACACTTATTCCCCTATGGGGTTTGTTATGTAATTTTTTATGCGATTGGGTGGGAAGAGCCACATAATTTCTTGAATTAATCAAAAATTACAAAAAATACCCCCTAAATTACAAGAAAACTTCCACAGTGTCTTGTAATTGCAGAAATGTCCCATAAATTCCAAAAAATTGTAGATGCGTCCCGCATTTTAGCAAAAAAGTCCTGTAAAGTTTGCAATTTGTCGACAAAGTCTTGTATTTATAGAAAAGTCTTGTAAAGTTTTATATTTGCACAGGTGTCCTGTATTTTCTTAAAAATTTTCAGAGTTTGCAAAAATACCCTGAATTTCTATAACTTGTGTAAGCGTGCCTACTACATGTGGATGTCTTGTATACACGCCCCTACCTCAAGGGGAGAACATCCACTGGTCCGACATAGATCATCTCGGCGATCCGACGGTTCAATTGAGATGAAGCCTGGAACTGACTCTTCGACGGTGATCCATTGACTTCAAACCCTGGCCAGTATCAAACTACAACCAAACCCTAGCCAGTATCAAACTACAACCAAACCCCGAGTCAGTACAAAATCGCAAACATGTCCCTGCTCCTACCAAATTACAATTGAATCCTTAGACGTTATTAAACAGTGAAACAACCCATAACCAAGGGCCAAATCCTTAAATTCCAGACCTACCCAATCTCCGTAGGACCATCCCAACTCAAACCAAAATTGTAATTTTATCCCCATTATGGCATAAGTGCCCTCATCTTTTCAAAGGTTTGGTCGACTCCAAACATATGGTTATGGCGGATCGACCGTATGTCCCAACATATTTACCAAGCCCTTTTGAATAAGCTCTTCCGCTATGTTCTTGAAAACATAACAGTCCCCAACAGTGTGACCCAACCTTCGATGATACACACAATAAGTAGGATCATCTATTTTATCCACTTCTGAGGGCTTCCATGGATCAGGTAGGGTGATGAGCTTTTCTTTCATGCACAAATCAAAAAGCATCTGGCATGCTCCTTTCTGAAGGAATAGGGCGCCCTCATACACTCTGCTAACAGAGACGCATTGCCTTGGCCTCGGACTTTTTGCCATTGCCATTTGATTTTCCTTCCCCTATGTCTCCATTCGTCGAGGAGAAGTCCACAACATTTACCTCCTTACCGCTAGCCAGGTGGTCCTCTGAGGATTTGCCTTTGGCAGAAGCATGTGTAGGATGGTCAGCGAAGAACATCTTAATCTCCGCCACCACCGTATTCAGCTGGTCGAAGCTTCTGATGTTTAAGCCCAAGAACTTTTCACTGACTTCTGCCGCTAGACCCCTACGGCATATAGTGATCACGTCTTCGGGCACCGGAGGATTATCACAGTGCATGCTGACGTCCCTCCACCGCTTGATGAAGTCCAATGCGGTCTCATCTTTCCTCTATCTGAGGGCACAGAGTACCGCCAGAGAGACCTTGCGTTCGGCCGTCTGGAAATAGTCGACGAACTTTTTCTGCATATCAACCCAATCGGCCACTGAATTGGGTTTCAGCTTAGAATACCACTAGAAGGCGATGCCTGTCAGGGACGTAGCGAAGTACCACAACAGATATGACTCTTCCGGCACCAGTTCACCCATGGCCGTCATGTAATAGGACAGGTGTTCATATGGCGAGCCCTTCCCATTGAACTTCTGGAGTTTCGGGGCCTTCGAGCAATCAGGCGGAAGTTTCTTGAACTGATGGTGAAGGGGATAGGGCATACAAATCGACAGTAGCCACACCCTCAGCATGTTGAGCAAATTTTACCTCCACAATTCGCTCAATCATCTGCCTTTGCGCCATGAGAATTTCCACGGCAGAAGTGGCAGAGGACCGCGCATTGGCTTCATGTTGCGACACTTCAAATTCCTCTGGCATTGGTAACTTTGCAGCAGTGACAGAGGCGTTGGCCGTGACTAGAATAGGAGGAGGCTGTTGTTCCATCCCAGTGGGCGCCACTTGCGGTTGAACATGAATCTCCTTTTCACGCAATAATGCTTGGAAGAGGTTCTTAAGCTCTTGATTTTCGCGTCGGAGCTCTTCCAACGTGAGGGTCTGCGCCTCTCTTCCAAGATCTTCCTCGTGTCCGGGACTGCTGTCCCCATCGACACTATGGACATCTTCTTAGTGTTCTTCTTGCCGTGCCAGCTCAGGCTGAGATGTTCCAGCAACCGACGTCTGCTGCATATGTGCAAGGACTCGAGAGACAGGCCTTGACCTCCTCAAAGTTTGGAGAGGTTGATTCATTTCTCCCGAGGTGTCCTCCAACTGCTTATCGGCGGAGGTTGTGTAACAGGTGAACACTTTGACAGCGTCATTGGTCACCTGAACCACCCGCTTCTTCCTGGGCAGTTGTCTTCCAGGCTTGGGTGCCATCCCTAATCTGTCAAAAAACAGACTCTGGCCGAGTAATCCTCGTTCGTGTGCGTTGAACTGGCCCACGGACAGGTCGACCGCAGCTTTTTGCCTGCTCCTCGGCGCTTCTGCCTACGTGGGGGCTGGGTTGTGAACCTCGGAGATGCCGAGGTCTCAATGCTTGCCAGACTTCGCATTTGTTGCAGGTCCGACATGAGGAAGGGCCCTTTCGCCCTTGCTCGTTTGATGATTCGGGCCTCCTCCTTGGTGATCCATATTTTCTTCGGGCGGAGCTGGCGCTCCTCAATTGGGTTGCCCCCAGACTTTGATCAGGGAGGGGAGCTATTGGTTTGGGTCGTTGGATTGGGCCGTGGTTTGCCGCCGGTACAGCGGACTTTTTCAATTTCGCTCCGTCCTCCCGGACATGCCGAAGAAGCTCAAAGCGATTGGAGGTGGAGATGGTCGGGATGTGTCGGCCCGAGGCATAATCGGCTCGCCTCCATCGAGCTAGATGCGAAGATCCCCGACAATTATAGTCTTGCCGGAGCGAGATGCTACCGTTGCAGACTTTGTGCCCTTACGGCTATGATGCTACCCCCGTTGAGCAGGCGACGTGTAACGACCCAGAGCTCCGGATACCGATATACCGATAACATCGATACACCGATACCAAAAACTCGGGACGCCACCCAAGAGGCTGATGAGGCCCCGTAAGGGTTAAGGGAGTTTGTCGGGGGGATGCATAACGAATTGGAATTACAAACGCGCAATATTAAATTAGAACAGTAATTAATAAATTTAATGCGGAAGCAATTTAAAATATCAGAGTGGTAAAATATATACACTAGTCCAGATTTACAAATAAACAAGTCCCAAGAAAATAAAAGTCCATGTACAACTACACAGGGCATACCCCGATCAAAAGTACACAAAAGGACGAACCGACTACTGCTGGCTCGACTAAGGACGGTCGCCGAAAACAAGGGAACCACCAGCAGACGACTGGGGCGGCTCACCTGAAAGAGGAAGGGGTGAGTCACAGCCAGACTCAGTAGGGGTCACGCGGATCCCTACCTCGAACTAAACATGCAGTATTGCAAATATAAAAGCAATTAGAGCATGCATTTAAACAATAAACAGACAATGACATAATTAAAATACAATTAAAGTAAAGCTGTAAACCCTATCTAAGCAGTTTGAAACGGCTAACTATATGCGAATTTAATTAAATAATAGCGTCAGGAGCTAAATCTACCAATAGAATAAACCTCAACTAACCGAGTGATAGTGAGAGAAAGGAAGACCCACTAGAAAGTAGAGACCAGATGCGTCCACTGACGGCTTATACTGCATCTCGAGCAACTCACGTGGCTAGAGTCTCCAAGTGAGAGGCGTAAAAGGACCAAACTAAGTACTAGTCAGAGCAGCACTCATCAGTGCCAGTCCTAATCTCTGACCACATGTGCACACACTGACTCCTGCCTAGAGCCAGGCCTCTAGCTAGTTTCCCCCCCCCCCCCCCGTTGGACGCTACGGTAGAAAGAGTTGGGCGCCCACGGAACTAGCTTAAAAACCGTACAACGGGAACGTCCCTCCACCTCTCCCGGGTGGGCCAACACTGGACGTCGCTGGGCTACGACTAGTGGTTCCATCACAAGGAGAGAGATAGCAACTCTACTGGGATCTAAAAGTAAGCCATAATTTTATAAAATAACTTAAACACGGCGTAAATGTAACATGGAATGCCTTAAGAATTGAATATGCAACTATTGAAATCATAAGGGGTGTGACGGTCGAGAGCTACCGCGTCACAGTGTGACGGTCGAAGGGTGGTGCGCTACACAAGCTATAACGCGTCCCCATTGGGCCGTTAAAGTCACCCGAGGGTATAAACCCACAGTTTTTCTACAGGATGTAACGCACCAGGAGTGGTGCGCTACACGGCTCTGACGGTCATACGATAGACCGTCAGGCCAACCGCCCTATAAGGTCAACGGTCATGTAACGGTCTATAGGTCGACCGCTACACAGAACGTGACGCACCTAGAGTGGGCCGTCACAAGGCGTGTAACGCACCCTTTAAGGGCCGTTAGAGTGTGACAGTCACTGGAAGGACCGTTACACGAGCGGGAAACCGAAAGGGCGAAGTTCGAAACCGAACTTCCTCCAAACCAAGTAGGATCGACGGGAAAACGTGAAAAACCTGTAACCCTGTCAAACCACAACATTCTACAGCTAATCTATACATCAAAACATAAAAACAATGCCCATGGAGTGATTTTAAGGAAATAAGGCTAAATTACACTAACATGGGGATTTTCATGGAAATAGAGGAAAACGACCGTGCATGGCGGTGCAAGTGGTGTCAAAACGATCCTAGCGAGGCGAGGATTCCATCCCCCTACCTCAATCGTGACGAGAACCAAGTTTGGGCCACATGCGAGCAAAGGGACGCCGCGGCTCCTCTCGCCCCGTCTCGCCTCCCCGCCCCACGAACTGCGACGAGGTCAGCACCCACGCGTTCCTCGCGACGAGCCGGTTCCGATGGTACCTCCCACGCCTCGATCCGCGGCCGATGGCGCCAAAATCGAGAGAGAGGGAGAGTGGGTGCGTGGGAGAGAGAGAGAGAGAGGGTGAGAGAAAGAGTGAACACGAGAGAGAGAGAGAGAAATAAATTTTTTATAAATATATTTTTTTTGAATTTTAAACTCAAATTACATTTTAACCTTAAAAGAATCAAAATTGTATAAATACCCAATAAATTTATATAAATCTTTAACTAATTCGATTAAATACCCGAAAAAACCCTAAAAATCCGTAAAGATAGCCTAAATTCGCAGAATAAAATCTAGATCCGAACTAATAAGACTCCGATAAGACACGGGTCTTACAGTCCCTCCCTCTTAAAAGAAATTCTGTCCCCGAAGTTTAAACGGACGGAAAAGGAGGAAACTGAAAGGAAATTACACCCAAAAGCAGAAATAATCGAACAAGAAAAACAAGAGCGGATACCTTGGAAATAGAAAGCTAGTTTTCCACGTGGCTGAAAATAGACTCGCTTGAATCTGCAGTCAACCACGGCACCATACTGTTCTAACCAGTTCATGCCCAGAATAGCATCATAATCAGCTAACCGCAATGCATAGTCTTGCTGGCAACTGCCGATCACTGATGACAATGGGGGATTCTTCTAGGCACAATGGAGTGAACATGAAATCTCCAGACGGTAGATCGACAAGCAACTCACAGGATAGCTCAGTTACCGGCTCCTCAATGCGAGCAATGAAATCCTCGGAAATAAAAGAGTGAGTAGCACCTGAGTCGAAAAGAACACGAGCTGAACGACCAAAAATCAAAACCGTACATTCCACGAGATTGGATGCCACAGCTTCTGCACGAGTGATATGAGTAACCTTGCCTCTCGGCTGACGGCTAGCTGCAGAAGACTGCAGGGAAGAAACTCGAGCTTGCGGATAAAACGGCTGAGGTTGAGGTGGCGGAGGAAGACGAAACTGAGACTGCTGCGGCTGGGTAAACTACGAGACCTGCACCGGCTTCGGCCTCAGCGGATAGTCTCGAACTACGTGACCCGACTGATCACAGCGGAAACAGACTATCGGCAATGAACACGGCGCGCCTGGATGACTACCACCACACCTCGAACATGGTTTCAGTTGAGTCACAGAAGAATCTTGACGCTGCTGGAAAGAAGGAGCTGATAGCTGATTCGAATCAGAAGACGCCGAATGATCAAATTTCCTCTTAGACCCCTTGAATTTCTTAAACTTGGGCTTCGAAGAAAAAGACACGCCGCTGACATTAGGAACGGCAGAAGGAACTCTCGGTACCGACTGCTGATAAACCTGCTGGAACTGCATAGTCGGATGAACCGACCCGACCTGAGAAAACTCTTGAGGTCTTGCCCTGTCAAGTTCTAGTGCTGCAGCCGCCTGATATGCCGCATCCATCACCGTCACTCGAGTGGCAATCAAATGCTGCCTCAATTCCGGTCTCAGTCTACACAGAAATTGCTCAGTCTTGAGGGCTTCCTCTGCAAGAATATGCGGTGCATACCGACCCAATTCCATGAACTTGTTGCGGTACTCCAGCACAGACATCGTACCTTGAGTCAACTCCATGAATTGGTGCATCTTAGCCATTCGGAGATACGCAGGACTATAGGTGCGCTCGAAGGAAGTAACGAACTCTGCCCAGGTGATCAGACGAAGCAGACGAGAACGAAACGCAACCTCCCACTCGGTGGTCCACCACACGAGTGCTGCTCCCTGAAGCTGAAAAGTAGCCAGCATGACTTTATCATCCCCGGCGCAGTCCATGGAACGGAACACGCGCTCGGTTGCATCAATCCATACTCTGGCTGCATCTAGATCCGCTTGACCTTCAAATGTCGGTGGGTGGAACAGCAGAAATTCCTTGAGTGCTCTGCCACGACCACCAGGCAAATCATCTTGAAGAACTGGAACAGGCACAGCTTGAGCTGGAGCTGGCACAACAGGAGGAGGAGCGGGCACAACAGGAGGAGGCAAAGTGCCACTCTCTTCCTGGGGAACAGGAGCTCTTCTTTTACGAGGCGGCAACTAGAAAACACACGACAACGGAAAACCCATTAGTAATGACGGAAAACATCCTAAGCCAGCAATAGACGACTCAAGTGGACTTGCTCTGCACCCGCAAATGCAGTTTCAATTCCTTATACAAATCCCCAACATCGCTCTGATACCAACTGTAACGACCCAGAGCTCCGGATACCGATATACCGATAACATCGATACACCGATACCAAAAACTGGGGACGACACCCAAGAGGCTGATGAGGCCCCGTAAGGGTTAAGGGAGTTTGTCGGGGAGATGCATAACGAATTGGCATTACAAACGCGTAATATTTAATTAGAACAGTAATTAATAAATTTAGTGCGGAAGCAATTTAAATTATCAGAGTGGTAAAATATATACACTAGTCCAGATTTACAAATAAACAAGTCCCAAGAAAAGAAAAATCCATGTACAACTACACGGGACATACCCCGGTCAAAAGTACACAAAAGGACGAACCGACTACTGCTGGCTCGACTAAGCATGGTCGCCGAAAACACGGGAACCACCAGCAGACGACTGGGGCGGCTCACCTGAAAGAGGAAGGGGTGAGTCACAGCCAGACTCAGTAGGGGTCACGCGGATCCCTACCTCGAACTAAACATGCAGTCATGCAAATATAAAAGCAATTAGAGCATGCATTTAAACAATAAACAGACAATGGCATAATTAAAATACAATTAAAGTAAAGCTGTAAACCCTATCTAAGCAGTTTGAAACGGCTAACTATATGCGAATTTAATTAAATAATAGCGTCAGGAGCTAAATCTACCAATAGAATAAACCTCAACTAACCGAGTGATAGTGAGAGAAAGGAAGACCCACTAGAAAGTAGAGACCAGATGCGTCCACTGACGGCTTATACTGCATCTCGAGCAACTCACGTGGCTAGAGTCTCCAAGTGAGAGGCGTAAAAGAACCAAACCAAGTACTAGTCAGAGCAGCACTCGTCAGTGCCAGTCCTAGTCTCTGACCACGTGTGCACACACTGACTCCTGCCTAGAGCCAGGCCTCTTGCTAGTTTACCCCCCCCCCCACTGGGCCGTTAAAGTCAACCAAGGGTATAAACCCACAGTTTTTCTACAGGATGTAACGCACCAGGAGTGGCGCGCTACACGGCTCTGACGGTCATACGATAGACCGTCAGGCCAACCGCCCTATAAGGTCAACGGTCAAACGGTCATGTAACGGTCTATAGGTCGACCGCTACACAGAATGTGACGCACCTAGAGTGGGTCGTCACAAGGCGTGTAACGCACCCCTTAAGGGCCGTTACAGTGTGACGGTCACTGGAAGGACCGTTACACGAGCGGGAAACAGAAAGGGTGAAGTTCGAAACCAAACTTCCTCCAAACCAAGTCGGATCGACGGGAAAACATGAAAAATCTGTAACCCTGTCAAACCACAACATTCTACAGCTAATCTATACATCAAAACATAAAAACAATGCCAATGGAGTGATTTTCAGGAAATTAGGCTAAATTACACTAACATGGGGATTTTCATGGAAATCGAGCGAAACGACCGTGCATGGCGGTGCAAGTGGTGTCAAAACGATCCTAGCGAGGCGAGGATTCCATCCCCCTACCTCAATCGCGACGAGAACCGAGTTTGGGCAGCATGCGAGCGAAGGGACGCCGCGGCTCCTCTCGCCCCGTCTCGCCTCCACACCCCACGAACCGCGACGAGGTCAGCACCCACGCGTTCCTCGCGACGAGCCGGTTCCGATGGTACCTCCCACGCCTCGATCCGCGGCCGATGGCGCCGAAAACGAGAGAGAGGGAGAGTGGGTGCGTGAGAGAGAGAGAGAGAGGGTGAAGAAAGAGTGAAAACGAGAGAGAGAGAATTAAAATTTTTATAAATATATTTTTTTTGAATTTTGAACTCAAATTACATTTTAACCTTAAAAGAACCGAAATTGTATAAATACCGAATAAATTTATATAAATCTTTAACTAATTCGATTAAATACCCGAACAAACCTTAAAAATCTGTAAAGATGGCCTAAATTCATAGAATAAAATCTAGATCCGAACTACTAAGACTCCGATAAGACACGTGTCTTACAGTCCCTCCCTCTTAAAAGAAATTTTGTCCCCGAAGTTTAAACGGAACGAAAAGGAGGAAACTGAAAGGAAATTACACCCAAAAGCAGAAATAATTGAACAAGAAAAACAAGAGCGGATACCTTGGAAATAGAAAGCTGATTTTCCACGTGGCTGAAAATAGACTCGCTTGAATCTGCAGTCAACCACGGCACCATACTGTTCTAACCAGTTCATGCCCAGAATAGCATCATAATCACCTAATCGCAGTGCATATAGTCTTGCAGGCAACTGCAGATCACTGATGACAATGGGGGATTCTTCTAGGCACAATGGAGTGAACATGAAATCTCTAGACGGTAATTCGACAAGCAACTCACAGGATAGCTCAGTTACCGGCTCCTCAATGCGAGCAATGAAATCCACGGAAATAAAAGAGTGAGTAGCACCTGAGTCGAAAAGAACACGAGCTGAACAACCAAAAATCAAAACCGTACCTTCCACGAGATTGGATGCCACAGCTTCTGCACGAGTGATATGAGTAACCTTGCCTCTCGGCTGACGGCTAACTGCAGAAGACTGCTGCGAAGAAACTGGAGCTTGCGGATAAAACGGCTGAGCTTGAGGTGGCGGAGGAAGACGAAACTGAGACTGCTGCGGCTGGGTAAACTGCGAGAACTGCACCGGCTTCGGCCTCAACGGATAGTCTCGAACTACGTGACCCGGCTGATCACAGCGGAAACAGACTATCGGCAATGAACACGGCACGCCTGGATGACTACCACCACACCTCGAACATGGTTTCAGTTGAGTCACAGAAGAATCTTGACGATGCTGGAAAGAAGGAGCTGATAGCTGATTCGAATCAGAAGACGCCGAATGATCAAATTTCCTCTTAGACCCCTTGAATTTCTTAAACTTGGGCTTCGAAGAAAAAGACGCGCCGCTGACATTAGGAACGGCAGAAGGAACTCCCGGTACCGACGGCTGATAAACCTGCTGGAACTGCATAGTCGGATGAACCGACCCGGCCTGAGAAAACTCTTGAGGTCTTGCCCTGTCAAGTTCTAGTGCTGCAGCCGCCTGATATGTTGCATCCATCACCGTCACTCGAGTGGCAATCAAATGCTGCCTCAATTCCGGTCTCAGTCCACGCAGAAATTGCTCAGTCTTGAGGGCTTCCTCTGCAAGAATATGCGGTGCATACCGACCCAATTCCATGAACTTGTTGCGGTACTCCAGCACAGACATCGTACCTTGAGTCAACTCCATGAATTGGCGCATCTTAGCCATTCGGAGATACGCAGGACTATAGGTGCGCTCGAAGGAAGTAACGAACTCTGCCCAGGTGATCAGACGAAGCGGACGAGAACGAAACGCAACCTCCCACTCGGTGGTCCACCACACGAGTGCTGCTCCCTGAAGCTGAAAAGTAGCCAGCATGACTTTATCATCCCCGGCGCAGTCCATGGAACGGAACACGCGCTCGGTTGCATCAATCCATACTCTGGCTGCATCTAGATCCGCTTGATCTTCAAATGTCGGTGGGTGGAACAGCAGAAATTCCTTAAGTGCTCTGCCACGACCACCAGGTAAATCATCTTGAAGAACTGGAACAGGCACAGCTTGAGCTGGAGCTGACACAACAGGAGGAGGAGCGGGCACAACAGGAGGAGGCAAAGTGCCACTCTCTTCCTGGGGAACAGGAGCTCTTCTTTTACGAGGCGGCATCTAGAAAACACACGACAACGGAAAACCCATTAGGAATGATGGAAAACATCCTAAGCCAGTAATAGACGACTCAAGTGGACTTGCTCTGCACCCGCAAATGCAGTTTCAATTCCTTATACAAATCCCCAACATCGCTCTGATACCAACTGTAACGACCCAGAGCTCCAGATACCGATATACCGATAACATCGATACACCGATACCAAAAACTGGGGACGCCACCCAAGAGACTGATGAGGCCCCGTAAGGGTTAAGGGAGATTGTCGGGGGGATGCATAACGAATTGGAATTACAAACGCGCATTATTAAATTAGAACAGTAATAAATAAATTTAGTGCGGAAGTAATTTAAAATATCAGAGTGGTAAAATATATATACTAGTCCAGATTTACAAATAAACAAGTCCCAACAAAAGAAAATTCCATGTACAACTACACGAGGCATACCCCGGTGAAAAGTACACAAAAGGACGAACCGACTACTGCTAGCTCAACTAAGGACGGTCGCCGAAAACACGGGAACCACCGGCACACGACTGGGGCAGCTCACCTGAAAGAGGAAAGAGTGAGTCATCGCCAGACTCAGTAGGGGTCACGCGGATCCCTACCTCGAACTAAACATGCAATCATGCAAATATAAAAGTAATTAGAGCATACATTTAAACAATAAACAGACAATGGCATAATTAAAATACAATTAAAGTAAAGCTGTAAACCCTATCTAAGCAGTTTAAAACGGCTAACTATATGCGAATTTAATTAAATAATAGCGTCAAGAGCTAAATCTACCAATAGAATAAACCTCAACTAACCGAGTGATAGCGAGAGAAAGGAAGACCCACTAGAAAGTAGAGACCAGATGCGTCCACTGACAGCTTATACCGCATCTCGAGCAACTCACGTGGCTAGAGTCTCCAAGTGAGAGGCGTAAAAGTACCAAACCAAGTACTAGTCAGAGCAGTACTCGTCAGTGCCAGTCCTAATCTCTGACCACATGTGCACACACTGACTCCTGCCTAGAGCCAGGCCTCTAGCTAGTTTCCCCCCCCCCCCCGGTAGGACGCTACGGTAGAAAGAGCCGGGGGCCCACGGAACTAGCTTAAAAACCGTACAACGGGAACGTCCCTCCACCTCTCCCGGGTGGGCCGACACTGGAGGTCGTTGGAGTACGACTAGTAGTTCCATCACAAGGAGAGAGAAAATAACTCTACTGGGATCTAAAAGTAAGCCATAATTTTATAAAATAACTTAAACACGGCGTAAATGCAACATGGAATGCCTTAAGAATTGAATATGCAACTATTGAAATCATAAGGTAAGTGACGGTCGAGAGCTACCGCGTCACAGTGTGACGGTCGAAGGGTGGTGCGCTACACAGGCTGTAACGCGTCCCCATTGGGCCGTTAAAGTCACCCGAGGGTATAAACCCACAGTTTTTCTACAGGATGTAACGCACCAGGAGTGGCGCGATACACGGCTCTGACGGTCATACGATAGACCGTCAAGCCAACCGCCCTATAAGGTCAACGGTCATGTAACGGTCTATAGGTCGACCGCTACACAGAATGTGACGCACCTAGAGTGGGTCGTCACAAGGCGTGTAACGCACCCCTTAAGGGCCGTTACAGTGTGACGGTCACTGGAAGGACCGTTACACGAGCGGGAAACAGAAAGGGTGAAGTTCGAAACCAAACTTCCTCCAAACCAAGTCGGATCGACGGGAAAACATGAAAAATCTGTAACCCTGTCAAACCACAACATTCTACAGCTAATCTATACATCAAAACATAAAAACAATGCCAATGGAGTGATTTTCAGGAAATTAGGCTAAATTACACTAACATGGGGATTTTCATGGAAATCGAGCGAAACGACCGTGCATGGCGGTGCAAGTGGTGTCAAAACGATCCTAGCGAGGCGAGGATTCCATCCCCCTACCTCAATCGCGACGAGAACCGAGTTTGGGCAGCATGCGAGCGAAGGGACGCCGCGGCTCCTCTCGCCCCGTCTCGCCTCCACGCCCCACGAACCGCGACGAGGTCAGCACCCACGCGTTCCTCGCGACGAGCCGGTTCCGATGGTACCTCCCACGCCTCGATCCGCGGCCGATGGCGCCGAAAACGAGAGAGAGGGAGAGTGTGTGCGTGAGAGAGAGAGAGAGAGGGTGAAGAAAGAGTGAAAACGAGAGAGAGAGAATTAAAATTTTTATAAATATATTTTTTTTGAATTTTGAACTCAAATTACATTTTAACCTTAAAAGAACCGAAATTGTATAAATACCGAATAAATTTATATAAATCTTTAACTAATTCGATTAAATACCCGAACAAACCTTAAAAATCTGTAAAGATGGCCTAAATTCATAAAATAAAATCTAGATCCGAACTACTAAGACTCCGATAAGACACGTGTCTTACAGTCCCTCCCTCTTAAAAGAAATTTTGTCCCCGAAGTTTAAACGGAAGGAAAAGGAGGAAACTGAAAGGAAATTACACCCAAAAGTAGAAATAATCGAATAAGAAAAACAAGAGCGGATACCTTGGAAATAGAAAGCTGGTTTTCCACGTGGCTGAAAATAGACTCGCTTGAATCTGCAGTCAACCACGGCACCATACTGTTCTAACCAGTTCATGCCCAGAATAGCATCATAATCAACTAACCGCAGTGCATATAGTCTTGCTGGCAACTGCCGATCACTGATGACAATGGGGGATTCTTCTAGGCACAATGGAGTGAACATGAAATCTCCAGACCGTAATTCGACAAGCAACTCACAGGATAGCTCAGTTACCGGCTCCTCAATGCGAGCAATGAAATCCTCGGAAATAAAAGAGTGAGTAGCACCTGAGTCGAAAAGAACACGAGCTGAACAACCAAAAATCAAAACCGTACCTTCCACGAGATTGGATGCCACAGCTTCTGCACGAGTGATATGAGTAACCTTGCCTCTCGGCTGACGGCTAGCTGCAGAAGACTGCTGCGAAGAAACTGGAGCTTGCGGATAAAACGGCTGAGGTTGAGGTGGCGGAGGAAGACGAAACTGAGACTGCTGCGGCTGGGTAAACTGCGAGAACTGCACCGGCTTCGGCCTCAACGGATAGTCTCGAACTACGTGACCCAGCTGATCACAGCGGAAACAGACTATCGGCAATGAACACAGCACGCCTGGATGACTACCACCACACCTCGAACATGGTTTCAGTTGAGTCACAGAAGAATCTTGACGATGCTGGAAAGAAGGAGCTGATAGCTAATTCGAATCAGAAGACGCCGAATGATCAAATTTCCTCTTAGACCCCTTGAATTTCTTAAACTTGGGCTTCGAAGAAAAAGACACGCCGCTGACATTAGGAACGGCAGAAGGAACTCCCGGTACCGACGGCTGATAAACCTGCTGGAACTGCATAGTCGGATGAACCGACCCGGCCTGAGAAAACTCTTGAGGTCTTGCCCTGTCAAGTTCTAGTGCTGCAGCCGCCTGATATGCTGCATCCATCACCGTCACTCCAGTGGCAATCAAATGCTGCCTCAATTCCGATCTCAGTCCACGCAGAAATTGCTCAGTCTTGAGGGCTTCCTCTGCAAGAATATGCGGTGCATACCGACCCAATTCCATGAACTTGTTGCGGTACTCCAACACAGACATCGTACCTTGAGTCAACTCCATTAATTGGTGCATCTTAGCTGGAGAGAGGGATTTCCGCAGCCCACCACAAAGACAGCCCAACAAGACCTACAAGGTCCAACCGGGCGAGCCCACCCAAGTGATAGCCCACAGGGCCCACTTCGGGAGAAAAGCCCAATAAATAAAGACTCGAGGAACCAACTCTCCCCGGCGACCTTCTAGGCTCGGAGGGCCCGAGACAACGGTCAGGTCGCATGGAAGGTCCGGTCTAAAGCCCACTCTCCGACCGAGAGAAAGAGGCTCCAGCCGACCTCTCCGACCCCACCTTCGTCGGGCCATGCCTATCGCTCGGACACGAGCTAGCATCCCCGTAGCTCGGTGAGACCGCTTGATTATCTGCAGGTGCGGCCGTTCAGAGTCCTCCGCCAGCGGGAGAGTCATGGGAGCTGCCGAACTCCAAGGGGATAACGCCCCCACGATCCGGCCATGAAAGCCCCCGCTGAAGACGTAACTCCCGCCGGGAAACCCTCAGCTCACCGGACTCTTAAAAGGCGACGCACTATTTAAGCCAGGGATACCCTCCGGAAGATGGTAAGATGAACTAGCCATTCACACACCCTAAGCTCCTGAGCACGATTCGCTTCACCCTTGGTGGAGAGGATTCTCGCGCATCAGCTCTCTCCTCCCCCCATTATCGCTTCCACCATCGCTCTACTGACTTAGCCATCGGAGGGTTTTACCCCAGGGAGATCTCCTGGGCCCTCTGATACGTTTCCCTTCTCTTGCAGAAACATCTTCTGGTGATCTACAGCCCGCTCAGGACACAGCGCGAGATTCCGCCTCTTCATCTGGCGCCGTCTGTGGGAAACGCACGAAGAGTCAAGATGGTGAGAAAAAGCTCAGGGAGGAGATCCGCCGGCGGGGCAGGTAAGGCTGTGGCAGCGGCGGGAGGCGTCCCCCCTAGGGTCTCGCAGAGCCCCCCCTCCAACGCCAGCGTCCCCACTAACGGACCACCACCCCCCCCGGCGGAGACAGGGGCACCCCTCGACGGTGGCGCCAACGCCAAGATGGACGTCCTCGTGGAGCTCATGAGGGCCCAGGCGGCCCGGGACGCGAGGTCCCGCGCCCCGTCAGGAAGTCCCCCTCGAAGGAGTGCAACGCAGCACACCGCCGGAGGCCGCTTCACCCTCCGCGGCCGACAGCTCCTCCGCAACGACGTCGGAGGACCCTCGCAAGCTCCGCCTGCGGAGCAAGAGGCTTCCTCCACGCCGAGGAGAGGGAAGCAGGGGGCGAGGCCGCCGCACCCGGGCACCAGTGCTCCGGGAGATCGCCACGACGCCCCCCCCAGCCCCACGGCGCGGCCACAGCCGGAACTGTCCCTCCGGCTACGAGATTTTGAAAGACGGTTCGCAGAGCAAGAGCGCGCTCTCCGCGCCCTGCAGAAAACCTCTTTCCCGGAGGACGAGGAGAAATCCCCTTTCTCCGAGTACATCTTGAAGGCAGAGGTCTCTCCTAGAGCCTCCATCCCAACCTTCAAGCTCTACGACGGCCAGGGCGACCCAGCCGACCACTACGACAGCTTCGACGCCCTGGTGACCCTGCATGGAACGTCGGATCCCATCAAATGCCGAGCCTTCGCGGCCACCCTGGTCCAGGGCGCTCAGGCATGGTTCCGAGCCCTCGCCCCGGGGTCCATCCGAGACTTCAGGCAATTCGGGCGAATTTTCAAGGAGAGCTTCGCCGGTAGCGCCCCCCCAAGGTCAGTAGCGGGGCTCCTGGCTCTCAAACAGGCGCAAGGGGAGAGGCTCCGGACTTACGTCCACCGATTTAAATCGGAAGCCCTTAGGATCCCCCGCCTGGATGTGGCCTCAGCCACAACCGCACTGACCGGGGGCACCCGGGACGAGAATCTCCGCCGCGAGCTTGTCCTCCACCCTCCCTCGACCCTTGCCGAGCTAGTGACTCTGGCACTGCGCCACGCCGAGTGCGAAGAAGTACTCAGCGCCTGCCGAGACACAACCGGCTCGGGTCGGGAGGGGGACAAAAAGCGGACCTCCGAGCCAAACCCTGGCTCGAGTAAGAAGCGCGATCGAGAAGGAGAGCGCAAGAGAAAGTACGAGCGGTATACCCCCTTGACCGCACCAGTCTACGAGATCTATGAAGACATCAAAGATGATGGGACTTCTCCGCCAGCCCGAGCCGATGAGGTCGAAGAACCGCAAGCGGGACAGGCATTGCCTGTTCCACGGCGACCACGGGCACCACACCGGAGATTGCCATCAGCTCCAAGACGAGATCGAGCGCCTCATCCGTCTGGGGCATCTAGCCCGGTTCACAACCGGGCACAAAGAAGACCGAGACGCCGCAGAGGAGATCGACAACGCCCCCCGAGGGGTCCACATCAACGTCATCTCCGGAGGAGCGGCATCGGGAGGCGACACCAGTCGAGGAAGGAAACGTCATGCCGAGCGGGCCAGCCGAGCCTTAGAGCCCCCCAAAGGCCCGCCAATGGAGCCCCAGGTCATAGTCTTCTCCGACCAAGACCTGGAAGGGCTGAGCACCCCGCATGACGATGCCCTCGTTATCTCGGCCACGATAAATCACTGCAATGTAGACAGGATTTTGGTTGATAATGGGAGCGCCCCCGATGTATTATCTTATGACTGTTTTCTCAAGATGGGGGAAGACCCATCCAAGCTCCGCCCGACCCGAACACCCCTGTGCGGGTTTAATGGCCTGGCCACCTACCCCGAGGGAGCCCTAAGCCTGCCGGTCACTATCGGCACCCCACCCAAAACCGTTACGGTCATAGTGGACTTCATAGTGATTAAAGGTATGATAGCGTACAACGCCATTTTCGGCTGAAAAATTCTCAGCCGAATAAAGGCCGTACCATCTACCTATCACCAAAAAATGAAGTTTCCCACCAAAAACGGGTTGGGGGAAGTCCGAGGTAACCAGGCCACGGCTAGAAAGTGCTACAATATCTCGGTGGAAGTCTCAAGGCCGGACGGGAAGGATAAGGGCCCCAGGGGAGTCGAAGGAAAAACCGTGACCACCGAGCCCGGTGGCGAATTATTAACGGTATTCCTGAACGACGACCCGGCCCTTGGAGTGAGGATCGGTTCCGACCTACCACCGAAGGAACAGCAGCAATACAAGGAGTTTCTTTCTGGGTACGTCCGGGTCTTCGCTTGGTCCGACGATCAACTCCCTGGTATACCAGAGGAAACTGTGATGTACAAGCTTAACCTCGATGCCACCGTGAGACCCGTACAGCAGCGGAGGAGGAAGCATGCGCCCGAGAAACAGGCGATCATCAAGGCGCAGGTCACCAAGGGACAAGAGACTGGTCTTTTCAGACCGGTCCTGTACCCAACGTGGCTAGCCAACGTCGTCCTGGTGCCGAAGACCACCGGCAAGTGGCAAATGTGCGTAGACTTCACCGATCTGAACAAGGCCACCCCCAAGGACTGCTATCCGCTACCGAGCATCGACCAACTGGTTGACTCAACCTCGGGCAACGAGATACTCAGTTTCCTGGATGCCTATTCGGGTTATCATCAGATCCGAATGAACCCTGAAGATGTCGAGAAGACCGCCTTCATCACCGACTACGGCGTGTACTGCTACACCCGGATGCCCTTCGGATTGAAGAATGCTGGAGCCACATACCAGCGACTGGTCAACCATATGTTCGAGGGACAGTTAGGTCGGAACGTCGAGGCCTACATCGACGACATGCTCGTCAAGACCCCGAGGGCTCACGATCACCTCACCGACCTGACCGAGACTTTCGGCACCCTCATGAAGTACAGCATGAAGCTCAACCCCGCCAAGTGTGCCTTTGGAGTAAGATCCGGGATGTTCCTGGGTTTCCTGGTCACTCAGCGGGGGATCGAAGCAAACCCTGACAAGGTCCAGGCCATCCTGGACATGCGCCCGCCCACGTGCATTAAAGACGTCCAGCGTCTGACGGGGCGTGTCGCCGCTCTCAGTCGTTTCCTGTCCCGTGCGGCCGAACGATGCTTGCCCTTCTTCAAGCTAATGAGGGGGCCTAAATAGCGTCTGCCACGTTCGCATGGGACGGGGAATGCCAGACAGCGTTCGCCGAGCTCAAAGAGCTCCTAGCTTCACCCCCGGTGCTTTCCAAGCCCGTTGCGGGCGAGGTTTTGCTGCTCTATCTCTCGGCGACGCCATCAACGGTCAACTCGGTCCTAGTCAGAAATGACTCGGGAGTCGAGAGGCCGGTCTACTACACCAGCAAGGTGCTCGGCGAGGCCGAACGGAGGTACCCCGCAACCGAGAAACTCGTGCTAGCGTTGGTTACCTCCGCAAAGCGCCTCCGACCCTACTTCCAGGGGCATCCCATCACCGTGCTAACCGGCGAGCCACTGAAGAAGATTCTGGCCCACCCCGAGGCCTCGGGGCGACTTGTCAAATGGGCCATCATGCTCGGGGCATACGACATCTCGTATCGGCCACGATCAGCTATCAAGGGGCAAGCGCTCGCCGACTTCATCGCCGAGAGCACCGTTCCGGTCGAGGACAGGCCTCCGACAGCAACCGGGCCAACCTGGGAGCTGTTCGTCGATGGATCGTCCAACTCGGTCGGCAGCGGCGCAGGGATCCTCCTAAGGTCCCCCGAAGGAATAGAGTTGCAGTACGCCCTAAAGTTCAACTTTCCGGCATCCAACAATGCTTCCGAGTACGAGGCCCTTATCTCGGGGGCCCGCATGACCCGACGGTTGGGGGCTGAGCGAGTCAGGATCCACACCGACTCCCAGCTGGTCGCAAGCCAGGTCAGTGGCGAGTACGAAGCTCGGGAGGCACCTATGATCAAATACCTCCAGTTGGTCCGGAGCCTGGCCCAGCAGTTCGAGGAGTTCGAGGTAGTCCGAATAGCTCGGGAGCAAAACTCTCGGGCGGACGCCCTCTCCCGACTGGCCTCCTCCCTAGACCCGGAAGGTACACGATCGGTCCTCCTAGAAGAGCTAGAGCGCCCGAGCATAGACTCGGAGCTCCTCGCCATTGACTCGGCCACTCCCGACGACTGGCGCTCCCCCTACCTATCCTGGCTACGAGACTCCCAGGAACCCTCCGACTCTCGAGAAGCCCGCCGGATGAAGTACCAAGCTCGGCGCTTCGTCATCCTCGACAACGTCCTCTACCGAAGATCGTTCTCCGGGCCCCTTCTGAAGTGCCTCGGCCCCGACGAAGCGAGCCAAGCTATTGAGGAGATTCATCGAGACCTGTGCGGAGCACATTCAGGAGGTCGGTCGCTGGCCAGAATCCTGCTAAGGCAAGGATACTGGTGGCCGACCCTCCAGCGCGACTGCACGGCTTACGTACAACATTGCGACCGTTGCCAGCGGTTCGACCATTTGGTCCACCAGCCGGCCACGGAACTTGTCACCCTTACCGAGCCCTACCCTTTCGCTCGGTGGGGGATCGACATCCTTGGGCCATTCCCAACGGCTCAATCCCAGAAGAAGTTCATCATCGTCGCCATCGACTACTTCACCAAGTGGATCGAGACTGAAGCAACAGCGAGGATCACCGAGACAGTCGTCTGGGGTTTCGTATGGAAATCGATCATTTGTCGCTTCGGCATCCCCCGAGTGATAGTGAGCGATAACGGGCGGCAATTCGACTCTCGATACTTCCGAGATAGATGTGCCGACCTAAATATCCGCAACCACTTCACTTCGGTCGCCCACCCTCAGGCCAACGGGCTGGTTGAAAATGCCAACAAGACCATCTTGAAGGGCATAAAAACCAGACTCGGCAAGGCTAAGGGTAGCTGGCTCGAGGAACTGCCTAGCGTACTATGGTCGCACCGAACGACCCCCAGAACGGCAACCGGTGAGACCCCTTTTCAACTGGTATATGGCACCGAAGCCGTCGTTCCATTGGATATCGCCAATCCGTCTCTCCCAGTGATCAGCTTTTTGCCCGAGGCAAACGAGCAGAAGCTGCTCGAGAACCTCGACCTGGCAGACGAACTCCGAGAGATCGCGAACGTCCGAGCTACGGAGTACCAGCGCCGCCTCACTCGGTACTACAACGCCAGGGTCCGAGGCAGACAATTCCGACCAGGGGACTTCGTCCTCAGGAAGGCAGAAGCCTCTCGACCACTAGAGGCGGCGGGCAAGCTATCCCCCAATTGGGAAGGCCCCCACCGAGTGATCGAGACGCTCGGGAAAGGTGCGTACAGGTTAACCACAATGGAAGGGGAACCCATTCCCCGGACATGGAACGCAACCACACTACGCAGATTTTATTTCTGAATACTGTATCAACAAATTGGGTAAAATAAACCCCCTTATCTTTCGCATTCATTCAAGATAACTGTTGGTACATCAGAAAGGCAACTGCCAATACATTACATAACAAAAAGCGAAAATCCATCTGGCACCGCAGCAAACGGCCATCGCCCGGTCGACCCGGTCTTGACCTTCTCGCATCCAGCCACTGACTCTGCCTCGCGTAGAAACTGGCTCGGACAAGAGATGGTCGACCCAGTTGGCTCGGGTGGTCCGTGACAAAGGTGACAGAGAGACGGCAAGGAGAAGGCCACCTTTCACGCAAGGAAGGCTACCTTCCAAGTTGGCAACAACCTGGAAAAAGGGCACGCCGCGAAGGTCCCCTTTCTTCCAAACTGCCAACTCTTTGGAGGCGAACAGAAAGCAAGCAGCCCCCGAAGAGTGAAAGAAATGAAGAACAAAAGAGAGAGAAAGAGGCTGCGGACAGGGATAAGGAAGGGACTGGAGCCGCCTCCTCCCCTCCCGCGGAGGGGAATGGCGGCCGGCATCCCTAACTCCCCCGTCCACCCTCCATCTCGGCGTCCGCCCGGAAGCCTCGCCGGAGCCAAGAGAAGGCAAACGGCGTGCCCCCGCACGTCGAAGCCCTCTCCCGATCCGCGCGGCGACCGTCGGACCCGTCTCATGCACGCGCGGCGACCGTGGGACCCGACCGATATTCCAGGACAGCTGGAACCGGCCGCTCCCCGTCGTCTGCAGCATCACCTTCTGAAGGGTCCTCCATGCTCCGATCGCGGCGGCGCAACGCAAAGCGAAGACGAGGGAATAAGAGCAGACCGCCGGCGAAAGTCCTAAGTGTTAAGAGAGAAGGAGCACCCTTCGGTCCTTTTTATAGGCCAAGGGAGGCCACGCGCCTTAAATGACTCCCCCCTCGAAAACACGCTACAGGACCTCCCTGGGAAGGTCACCTCAAAATCCTTGCCCCCCGCCCTAGCGGGATTCGCGAAGCACCTCGACTTTCAAAGCATGGTAATACGGAAGGACGCCCGCCAGAAGTCTCCCGAATCGACGTGCCAAAACGGCGCAAAAAATATCGGCACTTTCCAACTGCCCCGATACGCCAACCAAATCACAGCAAAGATAGCGATCAAATAAAGTAAGTTATTTATTGCCTCCCATAAAAGCCTCTTACAGCAAGGAAGACGAACAAAAAGAGGAAGGGACAAAATAAAACAAAATACATCAGGCCTCGGGCCCACTTTGAAGCTCGGGAACCGCAGTGGGGGACGCGTCACCCCCGGTACCCTCGGCGACGGCCGGCCCGGACACTGACCTCGCCTGTGCGAGAACTGTCCCGGTCGCGAGCCCTCCCGAGGCCTCCGGAGCTGGTGACCCCGCAGGGGGCGACTCCTCCGGTGCTTCCCCGGCCGAAGATGAGGAGCTGGAATCTGACTCGTCCGAGTCATAACGTTGGCCATAAGGAAAATCACCTCCGGCCAGGTGCTCATTAGCATAGTTCATCGCCCGGCGATAGCCCTGCCTGAACCCCTTTCGAGCACCCCGGCGGAGCGCTACCTCGTAGTAGGGTAGGGCGGCTGCAATCAGGTCGGCCGAGTAAGCTTCCGAGCCTTTATAGCGCTCGATCGCCTCCGCCTCGACCTGCCCGTCCCGAGCCCGCTCCGCCTCGGCCGCACGCTCTTCCGCCCTCGCCAGACGCTCCTCCAGCTCGGTCATCCTCCGCTCGGCCTCGGTCATCCGACCCTCCGCCCGGGCTCGGTCCGCCTCGACCTCGGCGCGAAGGCGCTCCGCGTCCTCCTCCCGATCCTGCAGCTCGCCGCGCTCAAGCTCCCAGAGGCCATCCAGCTCGATGTGACGTTGACGCTCGTCTTCTAGACGTTTGCTCTTCCTCTCGAGCGATTCTTGGGCCCTTGTCAGCTGCTCGGCCAGTACCTCGGCTTCCCGTCGGCTCGACCGCGCCAACTCCCTGAATGCAAGGAACTCCCGCCGGAGCCCCTCGTGCTCCCCCTCGAGCCGGGCCAGTTTCCCCTCGCATCCACCAAGGGTCCAGGCGAGCTTCGACCGCTCCGCCTCTGTCCGGGCGTGCGCCTCTGCCATCACGGCCGCTGTCCGAGCTATAACCAGGCCGCCCTCCATCAGGATGTCAAGGACCCCGGCAGGAGTGCTGCGCTTTTCTCCTCCCCTCGTCCTATCGGCGATCGACCGGCAGATCCGGTACAGATCACCCGAGACACCAAGCCTGACCAGAGCTTCCGGCAAAGGGGACCGCTCCACCCCGGGCACCCCGCCAGAAGGCCCTGTTGTGGCGGCGAAACTAACCGCCCCGCGCACCACGGTCGGTTGGGGTTGCAACGCCTCCCCGGGCGAACCCCCACCCTCGACCGGCGGCGCGGGATCAACGGCACCAGAAACTGCCGGCACTTGGGGTTGCGACGCCCCCGCGGGCACACCCCCATCTGCGCCGACCGAACTCCCGGTCCCAGCGCCGGCCACGCCGGCATCGGCCCCTTCTGTCCCTACAGAGGGGAGAGCCGACCCATCACCTCCCTCTGCGGGGCCCCTGGTCTCCTCGACCCCCTCTCGCTCGGCAGATGGGAGAGCCAGCCCAGAAGGGTCGGCCCCATCCTGCCCCCGAGAGGGGAGCGCCGCCGAGCCAGAGTCGCCCCCGACGGCGGTAGGAAGACCGGCTTTCCTGGCCCTCTTCCTGGCCTTCGCGGCCTCCTGCAATTTCCCCACCAGGGGATCCTTGCGCTTCAGGCCGGTCGATCGAGAAGTCCCCTCGGGGGCCGCCCCCTTGCCCTTATCTCGGGCATGAGCGCGACCCGCCGAGACCTCAGGTTCGTCGGCTGCCGAGTCTTCTCCCAGATCGATGACCTCGGCCGCCTCCTCCAGAGGCTCCCGCCTCACATCTGCAACAAGAAGAAGCCCCGGTCAGGAGGAGGAAAAAGAGTTACCACCCCAGAAGAAAAGCCTCAAGAGCCGTACCTGACGACGTCAACCGCGAGAGAAGACACCGTTCGATGTTCTCCGGCGTCACCAGCTCCTCGGTCGATTGGCGATTCTCCAGCAGACGGGCAGCTGCTGCTCCACGTGGGGAGGGAACTCCTCCTGGCGAGGGGGCAGATTCGGGTGAAAATTGGGCGAGGTCCGGCATCTCCAGATCTCGTCCGTCGCCACCGCCTTCACCCAGAAGAATTGAGTCTTCCACCCCTTGTGCGAAGAATCCTTCGCCGCGAGCGAGATGCAGCTCCTGTTCCTTCGCGCCTGGATGAAGTAAAAACCTTTCCCAGCCGATGGATGTGCCTTCAATTCGAAGAAGAAGTGGAAAAGGTCCAGAGACGGGAAGATGCCGCGTTGATGGCACAAGATCCCAAAGGCAGAAAGAAGAAGATAGGAGTTGGCCACCAACTGGATAGGCGCCAACCGGAAAAAAGTGAGAAGCTGCAGTACGTAAGGATCGAAAGGAAGCCGAAATCCACTCTTCCAGGCCAAAAGGACGGTGCAAATGTGCCCATCGCGGTCGTCCAGACTCGTCTCATATGGAGTGGCGGCAGCAAAGCTATAGCGGAGAGGCAGACGGAAACGGTGCTCCAGCCTCCGCACCTCCGCTTCTCCCAACTCGCTACAGTTGGGGACGGGATCGCGCCTCACGGGCACAAGCTCCGGACTCTGATCCGCCATCGGATCGGGAGAAGATCCCTCGTACGAGCTTGAAGACTCCGGGGGAGAAGGAAGCTGCCGGACCGCCTCCGCGGTTATCCTCGCCAACTCTTCAAACGCCGCCGCAAGGCTCCGCGTCTCCGCTGTGCTCTCACGGCGCATCAAGAAGCAAGGAAAGCCTAAAACCCTGGAAGCCTAGAACGATGAACAGCGCCCCCTATAAACCCCTGAGGGTGGCGGCGCGCCGTTCCGTGCTCCAAGAAAAAGGGGGGCCCCTTCGTTTCAAATCCGTCAGGATCATCATTACGGGCCTCGGCGACCGCTATAAGCGGCTACATAACGCCAACGGAATTCCACCCACCTGAGCCACGCCGGTCCAAAGCCTCGAAAAACTACTCATCCGAGCCTCCTTGGCTCGGGAGTAGGAGGGGGACAAGTGGAGAGGGGGATTTCCGCAGCCCACCACAAAGGCAGCCCAACAAGACCTACAAGATCCAACCGGGCGAGCCCACCCAAGTGATAGCCCACAGGGCCCACTTCGGGAGAAAAGCCCAATAAATAAAGACTCGAGGAACCAACTCTCCCCGGCGGCCTTCTAGGCTCGGAGGGCCCGAGACAACGGTCAGGTCGCATGGAAGGTCCGGTCTAAAGCCCACTCTCCGACCGAGAGAAAGAGGCTCCAGCCGACCTCTCCGACCCCACCTTCGCCGGGCCATGCCTATCGCTCGGACACGAGCTAGCATCCCCGTAGCTCGGTGAGACCGCTTGATTATCTGCAGGTGCGGCCGTTCAGAGTCCTCCGCCAGCGGCAGAGTCATGGGAGCTGCCGAACTCCAAGGGGATAACGCCCCCACGATCCGGCCATGAAAGCCCCCGCTGAAGACGTAACTCCCGCCGGGAAGCCCTCAGCTCACCGGACTCTTAAAAGGCGACGCACTATTTAAGCCAGGGATACCCTCCGGAAGATGGTAAGATGAACTAGCCATTCACACACCCTAAGCTCCTGAGCACGATTCACTTCACCCTTGGTGGAGAGGATTCTCGCGCATCAACTCTCTCCTCCCCCCATTATCGCTTCCACCATCGCTCTACTGACTTAGCCATCGGAGGGTTTTACCCCAGGGAGATCCCCTGGGCCCTCTGATACGTTTCCCTTCTCTTGCAGAAACATCTTCTGGTGATCTACAGCCCGCTCAGGACACAGCGCGAGATTCCGCCTCTTCATTAGCCATTCGGAGATACGCAGGACTATAGGTGCGCTCGAAGGAAGTAACGAACTCTGCCCAGGTGATCAGACGAAGCGGACGAGAACGAAACGCAGCCTCCCACTCGGTGGTCCACCACACGAGTGCTGCTCCCTGAAGCTGAAAAGTAGCCAGCATGACTTTATCATCCCCGGCGCAGTCCATGGAACGGAACACGCGCTCGGTTGCATCAATCCATACTCTGGCTGCATCTAGATCCGCTTGACCTTCAAATGTCGGTGGGTGGAACAGCAGAAATTCCTTGAGTGCTCTGCCACGACCACCAGGCAAATCATCTTGAAGAACTGGAACAGGCACAGCTTGAGCTGGAGCTGACACAACAGGAGGAGGAGCGAGCACAACAGGAGGAGGCAAAGTGCCACTCTCTTCCTGGGGAACAGGAGCTCTTCTTTTACGAGGCGGCATCTAGAAACTGTAACGAGGGAACAGTTTCAATTCCTTATACAAATCCCCAACATCGCTCTGATACCAACTGTAACGACCCAGAGCTCCGGATACCGATATACCGATAACATCGATACACCGATACCAAAAACTGGGGACGCCACCCAAGAGGCTGATGAGGCCCCGTAAGGGTTAAGGGAGTTTGTCGGGGGGATGCATAACGAATTGGAATTACAAACGCGCATTATTAAATTAGAACAGTAATTAATAAATTTAGTGCGGAAGTAATTTAAAATATCAGAGTGGTAAAATATATATACTAGTCCAGATTTATAAATAAACAAGTCCCAACAAAAGAAAAGTCCATGTACAACTACACGGGGCATACCCCGGTCAAAAGTACACAAAAGGACGAACCGACTACTGCTGGCTCGACTAAGGACGGTCGCCGAAAACACGGGAACCACCGGCACACGACTGGGGCAGCTCACCTGAAAGAGGAAAGGGTGAGTCATCGCCAGACTCAGTAGGGGTCACGGGGATCCCTACCTCGAACTAAACATGCAATCATCCAAATATAAAAGTAATTAGAGCATGCATTTAAACAATAAACACACAATGGCATAATTAAAATACAATTAAAGTAAAGCTGTAAACCCTATCTAAGCAGTTTGAAACGGCTAACTATATGCGAATTTAATTAAATAATAGCGTCAGGAGCTAAATCTACCAATAGAATAAACCTCAACTAACCGAGTGATAGTGAGAGCAAGGAAGACCCACTAGAAAGTAGAGACCAGATGCGTCCACTGACAGCTTATACTGCATCTCCAGCAACTCACGTGGCTAGAGTCTCCAAGTGAGAGGCGTAAAAGTACCAAACCAAGTACTAGTCAGAGCAGCACTCGTCAGTGCCAGTCCTAATCTCTGACCACGTGTGCACACACTGACTCCTGCCTAGAGCCAGGCCTCTAGCTAGTTCCCCCCCCCTGTAGGACGCTACGGTAGAAAGAGCCGGGGGCCCACGGAACTAGCTTAAAAACTGTACAACGGCAACGTCCCTCCACCTCTCCCGGATGAGCCGACACTGGAGGTCGTTGGAGTACGACTAGTGGTTCCATCACAAGGAGAGAGAAAGTAACTCTACTGGGATCTAAAAGTAAGCCATAATTTTATAAAATAACTTAAACACGGCGTAAATGCAACATGGAATGCCTTAAGAATTGAATATGCAACTATTGAAATCATAAGGGCTGTGACGGTCGAGAGCTACCGCGTCACAGTGTGACGGTCGAAGGGTGGTGCGCTACACAGGCTGTAACGCGTCCCCATTGGGCCGTTAAAGTCACCCGAGGGTACAACCCACAGTTTTTCTACAGGATGTAACGCACCAGGAGTGGCGCGATACACGGCTCTGACGGTCATACGATAGACCGTCAGGCCAACCGCCCTATAAGGTCAACGGTCAAACGGTCATGTAACGGTCTATAGGTCGACCGCTACACAAAACGTGACGCACCAAGAGTGGGCCGTCACAAGGCGTGTAACGCACCCCTTAAGGGCCGTTACAGTGTGACGGTCACTGGAAGGACCGTTACACGAGCGGGAAACCGAAAGGGCGAAGTTCGAAACCGAACTTCCTCCAAGCCAAGTCGGATCGACGGGAAAACGTGAAAAATCTGTAACCCTGTCAAACCACAACATTCTACAGCTAATCTATACATCAAAACATAAAAACAATGCCCATGGAGCGATTTCCAGGAAATTAGGCTAAATTACACTAACATGGGGATTTTCATGGAAATTGAGGAAAACGAGCGTGCATGGCGGTGCAAGTGGTGTCAAAACGATCCTAGCGAGGCGAGGATTCCATCCCCCTACCTCAATCGCGACGAGAATCGAGTTTGGGCAGCATGCGAGAGAAGGGACGCCGCGGCTCCTCTCGCCCCGTCTCGCATCCACGCCCCATGAACCGCGACGAGGTCAGCACCCACGCGTTCCTCGCGACGAGCCGGTTCCGATGGTACCTCCCACGTCTCGATCCGCGGCCGATGGTGCCGAAATCGAGAGAGGGAGAGTGGGTGCATGAGAGAGAGAGAGAGAGGGAGTGAGAGAGAGTGAAAACGAGAGAGAGAGAGAGAGAATAAAAATTTTAAAAATATACTTTTTTTTAATTTTAATCTCAAATTACATTTTAACCTTAAAAGAACCGAAATTGTATAAATACCTAATAAATTTATATAAATCTTTAACTAATTCAATTAAATACCCGAAAAAACCCTAAAAATCCGTAAAGATAGCCTAAATTCGCAGAATAAAATCTAGATCTGAACTACTAAGACTCCGATAAGACACGGGTCTTACAGTCCCTCCCTCCAAAAAGAAATTCCGTCCGCGAAGTTTAAACGGAAGGAAAAGTAGGAAACTGAAAGGAAATTACACCCAAAAGCAGAAATAATCGAATAAGAAAAACAAGAGCAGATACCTTGGAAATAGAAAGCTGGTTTTCCACGTGGCTGAAAATAGACTCGCTTGAATCTGCAGTCAACCACGGCACCATACTGTTCTAACCAGTTCATGCCCAAAATAGCATCATAATCAACTAACCGCAGTGCATATAGTCTTGCTGGCAACTGCCGATCACTGATGACAATGGGGGATTCTTCTAGGCTCAATGGAGTGAACATGAAATCTCCAGACGGTAATTCGACAAGCAACTCACAGGATAGCTCAGTTACCGGCTCCTCAATGCGAGCAATGAAATCCTCGGAAATAAAAGAGTGAGTAGCACCTGAGTCGAAAAGAACACGAGCTGAACAACCAAAAATCAAAACCGTACCTTCCACGAGATTGGATGCCACAGCTTCTGCACGAGTGATATGAGTAACCTTGCCTCTCGGCTGACGGCTAGCTGCAGAAGACTGCTGCGAAGAAACTGGAGCTTGCGGATAAAACGGCTGAGGTTGAGGTGGCGAAGGAAGACGAAACTGAGACTGCTGCGGCTGGGTAAACTGCGAGAACTGCACCGGCTTCGGCCTCAACGGATAGTCTCGAACTACGTGACCCAGCTGATCACAGCGGAAACAGACTATCGGCAATGAACACGGCACGCCTGGATGACTACCACCACACCTCGAACATGGTTTCAGTTGAGTCACAGAAGAATCTTGACGATGCTGGAAAGAAGGAGCTGATAGCTAATTCGAATCAGAAGACGCCGAATGATCAAATTTCCTCTTAGACCCCTTGAATTTCTTAAACTTGGGCTTCGAAGAAAAAGACACGCCGCTGACATTAGGAACGGCAGAAGGAACTCCCGGTACCGACGGCTGATAAACCTGCTGGAACTGCATAGTCGGATGAACCGACCCGGCCTGAGAAAACTCTTGAGGTCTTGCCCTGTCAAGTTCTAGTGCTGCAGCCGCCTGATATGCTGCATCCATCACCGTCACTCCAGTGGCAATCAAATGCTGCCTCAATTCCGATCTCAGTCCACGCAGAAATTGCTCAGTCTTGAGGGCTTCCTCTGCAAGAATATGCGGTGCATACCGACCCAATTCCATGAACTTGTTGCGGTACTCCAACACAGACATCGTACCTTGAGTCAACTCCATTAATTGGTGCATCTTAGCCATTCGGAGATACGCAGGACTATAGGTGCGCTCGAAGGAAGTAACGAACTCTGCCCAGGTGATCAGACGAAGCGGACGGGAACGAAACGCAACCTCCCACTCGGTGGTCCCCCACACGAGTGCTGCTCCCTGAAGCTGAAAAGTAGCCAGCATGACTTTATCATCCCCGGCGCAGTCCATGGAACGGAACATGCGCTCGGTTGCATCAATCCATACTCTGGCTGCATCTAGATCCGCTTGACCTTCAAATGTCGGTGGGTGGAACAGCAGAAATTCCTTGAGTGCTTTGCCACGACCACCAGGCAAATCATCTTGAGGAACTGGAACAGGCACAGCTTGAGCTGGAGCTGGCACAACAGGAGGACGAGCGGGCACAACAGGAGGAGGCAAAGTGCCACTCTCTTCCTGGGGAACATGAGCTCTTCTTTTACGAGGCGGCATCTAGAAAACACACGACAACGGAAAACCCATTAGTAATGACGGAAAACATCCTAAGCCAGCAATAGACGACTTAAGTGGACTTGCTCTGCACCCGCAAATGCAGTTTCAATTCCTTATACAAATCCCCAACATCGCTCTGATACCAACTGTAAGGACCCAGAGCTCCGGATACCGATATACCGATAACATCGATACACCGATACCAAAAATTGGAGACGCCACCCAAGAGGCTGATGAGGCCCCGTAAGGGTTAAGGGAGTTTGTCGGGGGGACGCATAACGAATTGGAATTACAAACGCGCAATATTTAATTAGAACAGTAATTAATAAATTTAGTGCGGAAGCAATTTAAAATATCAGAGTGGTAAAATATATACACTAGTCCAGATTTACAAATAAACAAGTCCCAACAAAAGAAAAGTCCATGTACAACTACACGGGGCATACCCCGGTCAAAAGTACACAAAAGGACGAACCGACTACTGCTGGCTCGACTAAGGACGGTCGCCGAAAACAAGGGAACCACCGACAGACGACTGGGGCGGCTCACCTGAAAGAGGAAAGGGTGAGTCACAGCCAGACTCAGTAGGGGTCACGCGGATCCCTACCTCGAACTAAACATGCAGTCATGCAAATATAAAAGCAATTAGAGCATGCATTTAAACAATAAACAGACAATGGCATAATTAAAATACAATTAAAGTAAAGCTGTAAACCCTATCTAAGCAGTTTGAAATGGCTAACTATATGCGAATTTAATTAAATAACAGCGTCAGGAGCTAAATCTACCAATAGAATAAACCTCAACAAACCGAGTGATAGTGAGAGAAAGGAAGACCCACTAGAAAGTAGAGACCAGATGCGTCCACTGACGGCTTATACTGCATCTCGAGCAACTCACGTGGCTAGAGTCTCCAAGTGAGAGGCGTAAAAGGACCAAACCAAGTACTAGTCAAAGCAGCACTCGTCAGTGCCAGTCCTAGTCTCTGACCACGTGTGCACACACTGACTCCTGCCTAGAGCCATGCCTCTAGCTAGTTCCCCCCCACCCCGTAGAACGCTACGATAGAAAGAGCCGGGGGCCCACGAAACTAACTTAAAAACCGTACAACGGGAACGTCCCTTCACCTCTCCCGGGTGGGCCGACACTGGAGGTCGCTGGGCTACGACTAGTGGTTCCATCACAAGGAGAGAGAAAGCAACTCTACTGGGATCTAAAAGTAAGCCATAATTTTATAAAATAACTTAAACACGGCGTAAATGCAACATGGAATGCCTTAAGAATTGAATATGCAACTATTGAAATCATAAGGGGAGTGACGGTCGAGAGCTACCGCGTCACAGTGTGACGGTCGAAGGGTGGTGCGCTACACAGGTAGTAACGCGTCCCCATTGGGCCGTTAAAGTCACCCGAGGGTATAAACCCACAGTTTTTCTACAAGATGCAACGCACCAGGAGTGGCGCGCTACACGGCTCTGACAGTCATACGATAGACCGTCAGGTCAACCGCCCTATAAGGTCAACGGTCATGTAACGGTCTATAGGTTGACCGCTACACAGAACGTGACGCACCTAGAGTGGGCCGTCACAAGCCGTGTAACGCACCCCTTAAGGGCCGTTACAGTGTGACGGTCACTGGAAGGACTGTTACACGAGCGGGAAACCGAAAGGGCGAAGTTCGAAACCGAACTTCCTCCAAACCAAGTCGGATCGACGGAAAAACGTGAAAAACCTGTAACCCTGTCAAACCACAACATTGTACAGCTAATCTATACATCAAAACATAAAAACAATGCCCATGGAGTGATTTTCAAGAAATTAGGCTAAATTACACTAACATGGGGATTTTCATGGAAATCGAGGAAAACGACCATGCATGGCGGTGCAAGTGGTGTCAAAACGATCCTAGCGAGGCAAGGATTCCATCCCCCTACCTCAATCGCGACGAGAACCGAGTTTGGGCTGCATGCGAGCGAAGGGACGCCGCGGCTCCTCTAGCCCCGTCTCGCCTCCACGCCCCACGAACCGCGACGAGGTCAGCACCCACGCGTTCCTCGCGACGAGCCGGTTCCGATGGTACCTCCCACGCCTCGATCCGCGGCCGATGGCGCCGAAAACGAGAGAGAGGGAGAGTGGGTGCGTGAGAGAGAGAGAGAGAGAGAGAGGGTGAGAGAGGGAGTGAAAACGAGAGAGAGAAAGAGAATTAAAAATTTTATAAATATATTTTTTTTGAATTTTAAACTCAAATTACATTTTAACCTTAAAAGAACCGAAATTGTATAAATACCGAATAAATTTATATAAATCTTTAACTAATTCGATTAAATACCCGAACAAACCTTAAAAATCTGTAAAGATGGCCTAAATTCATAGAATAAAATCTAGATCCGAACTACTAAGACTCCGATAAGACACGTGTCTTACAGTCCCTCCCTCTTAAAAGAAATTTTGTCCCCGAAGTTTAAACGGAACGAAAAGGAGGAAACTGAAAGGAAATTACACCCAAAAGCAGAAATAATCGAACAAGAAAAACAAGAGCGGATACCTTGGAAATAGAAAGCTGATTTTCCACGTGGCTGAAAATAGACTCGCTTGAATCTGCAGTCAACCACGGCACCATACTGTTCTAACCAGTTCATGCCCAGAATAGCATCATAATCAGCTAACCGCAGTGCATATAGTCTTGCTGGCAACTGCCGATCACTGATGACAATGGGGGATTCTTCTAGGCACAATGGAGTGAATATGAAATCTCCAGACGGTAATTCGACAAGGAACTCACAAGATAGCTCAGTTACCGGCTCCTCAATGCGAGCAATGAAATCCTCGGAAATAAAAGAGTGAGTAGCACCTAAGTCGAAAAGAACACGAGCTGAACAACCAAAAATCAAAACCGTACCTTCCACGAGATTTGATGCCACAGCTTCTGCACGAGTGATATGAGTAACCTTGCCTCTCGGCTGACGGCTAGCTGCAGAAGACTGATGCGAAGAAACTGGAGGTTGCGGATAAAACGGCTGAGGTTGAGGTGGCGGAGGAAGACGAATCTGAGACTGTTGCGGCTGGGTAAACTGCGAGAACTGCACCGGCTTCGGCCTCAGCAGATAGTCTCGAACTACGTGACCCAGCTGATCACAGCGGAAACAGACTATCGGCAATGAACACGGCATGCCTGGATGACTACCACCACACCTCGAACATGGTCTCAGTTGAGTCACAGAAGAATCTTGACGCTGCTGGAAAGAAGGAGCTGATAGCTGATTGGAATCAGAAGACGCCGAATGATCAAATTTCCTCTTAGACCCCTTGAATTTCTTAAACTTGGGCTTCGAAGAAAAAGACACGCCGCTGACATTAGGAACGGCAGAAGGAACTCCCGGTACCGACGGCTGATAAACCTGCTGGAACTGCATAGTCGGATGAACCGACCCGGCCTGAGAAAACTCTTGAGGTCTTGCCCTGTCAAGTTCTAGTGCTGCAGCCGCCTGATATGTTGCATCCATCACCGTCACTCGAGTGGCAATCAAATGCTGCCTCAATTCCGGTCTCAGTCCACGCAGAAATTGCTCAGTCTTGAGGGCTTCCTCTGCAAGAATATGCGGTGCATACCGACCCAATTCCATGAACTTGTTGCGGTACTCCAGCACAGACATCGTACCTTGAGTCAACTCCATTAATTGGTGCATCTTAGCCATTCGGAGATACGCAGGACTATAGGTGCGCTCGAAGGAAGTAACGAACTCTGCCCAGGTGATCAGACGAAGCGGACGAGAACGAAACGCAACCTCCCACTCGGTGGTCCACCACACGAGTGCTGCTCCCTGAAGCTGAAAAGTAGCCAGCATGACTTTATCATCCCCGGCGCAGTCCATGGAACGGAACACGCACCCGCTTGCATCAATCCATACTCTGGCTGCATCTAGATCCGCTTGACCTTCAAATGTAGGTGGGTGGAACAACAGAAATTCCTTCAGTGCTCTGCCACGACCACCAGGTAAATCATCTTGAAGAACTGGAACAGGCACAGCTTGAGCTGGAGCTGACACAACAGGAGGAGGAGCGGGCACAACAGGAGGAGGCAAAGTGCCACTCTCTTCCTGGGGAACAGGAGCTCTTCTTTTACGAGGCGGCATCTAGAAAACACACGACAACGGAAAACCCATTAGGAATGACGGAAAACATCCTAAGCCAGCAATAGACGACTCAAGTGGACTTGCTCTGCACCCGCAAATGCAGTTTCAATTCCTTATACAAATCCCCAACATCGCTCTGATACCAACTGTAACGACCCAGAGCTCCGGATACCGATATACCGATAACATCGATACACCGATACCAAAAACTGGGGACGCCACCCAAGAGGCTGATGAGGCCCCGTAAGGGTTAAGGGAGATTGTCGGGGGGATGCATAACGAATTGGAATTACAAACGCGCATTATTAAATTAGAACAGTAATTAATAAATTTAGTGCGGAAGTAATTTAAAATATCAGAGTGGTAAAATATATATACTAGTCCAGATTTACAAATAAACAAGTCCCAACAAAAGAAAAGTCCATGTACAACTACACGAGGCATACCCCGGTCAAAAGTACACAAAAGGACGAACCGACTACTGCTGGCTCAACTAAGGACGGTCGCCGAAAACACGGGAACCACCGGCACACGACTGGGGCGGCTCACCTGAAAGAGGAAAGGGTGAGTCATCGCCAGACTCAGTAGGGGTCACGCGGATCCCTACCTCGAACTAAACATGCAATCATGCAAATATAAAAGTAATTAGAGCATGCATTTAAACAATAAACAGACAATGGCATAATTAAAATACAATTAAAGTAAAGCTGTAAACCCTATCTAAGCAGTTTAAAACGGCTAACTATATGCGAATTTAATTAAATAATAGCGTCAGGAGCTAAATCTACCAATAGAATAAACCTCAACTAACCGAGTGATAGCGAGAGAAAGGAAGACCCACTAGAAAGTAGAGACCAGATGCGTCCACTGACAGCTTATACTTCATCTCGAGCAACTCACGTGGCTAGAGTCTCCAAGTGAGAGGCGTAAAAGTACCAAACCAAGTACTAGTCAGAGCAGCACTCGTCAGTGCCAGTCCTAATCTCTGACCACGTATGCACACACTGACTCCTGCCTAGAGCCAGGCCTCTAGCTAGTTTCCCCCCCCCCCTCGTAGGACGCTACGGTAGAAAGAGCCGGGGGCCCACGGAACTAGCTTAAAAACTGTACAACGGCAACGTCCCTCCACCTCTCCCGGGTGAGCCGACACTGGAGGTCGTTGGAGTACGACTAGTGGTTCCATCACAAGGAGAGAGAAAATAACTCTACTGGGATCTAAAAGTAAGCCATAATTTTATAAAATAACTTAAACACGGCGTAAATGCAACATGGAATGCCTTAAGAATTGAATATGCAACTATTGAAATCATAAGGGGTGTGACGGTCGAGAGCTACCGCGTCACAGTGTGACGGTCGAAGGGTGGTGCGCTACACAGGCTGTAACGCGTCCCCATTGGGCCGTTAAAGTCACCCGAGGGTATAAACCCACAGTTTTTCTACAGGATGTAACGCACCAGGAGTGGCGCGATACACGGCTCTGACGGTCATACGATAGACCGTCAAGCCAACCGCCCTATAAGGTCAACGGTCATGTAACGGTCTATAGGTCGACCGCTACACAGAACGTGACGCACCTAGAGTGGGCCGTCACAAGCCGTGTAACGCACCCCTTAAGGGCCGTTACAGTGTGACGGTCACTGGAAGGACCGTTACACGAGCGGGAAACCGAAAGGGCGAAGTTCGAAACCGAACTTCCTCCAAACCAAGTCGGATCGACGGGAAAACGTGAAAAATCTGTAACCCTGTCAAACCACAACATTCTACAGCTAATCTATACATCAAAACATAAAAACAATGCCCATGGAGTGATTTTCAGGAAATTAGGCTAAATTACACTAACATAGGGATTTTCATGGAAATTGAGGAAAACGACCGTGCATGGCGGTGCAAGTGGTGTCAAAACGATCCTAGCGAGGCGAGGATTCCATCCCCCTACCTCAATCGCGACGAGAACCGAGTTTGGGCAGCATGCGAGAGAAGGGACGCCGCGGCTCCTCTCGCCCCGTCTCGCCTCCATGCCCCACGAACCGCGACGAGGTCAGCACCCACGCGTTCCTCGCGACGAGCCGGTTCCGATGGTACCTCCCACGCCTCGATCCGCGGCCGATGGCACCGAAATCGAGAGAGGGAGAGTGGGTGCATGAGAGAGAGAGAGGGGGTGAGAGAGAGTGAAAACGAGAGAGAGAGAGAGAGAATTAAAAATTTTAAAAATATACTTTTTTTGAATTTTAACCTCAAATTACATTTTAACCTTAAAAGAACCGAAATTGTATAAATACCTAATAAATTTATATAAATCTTTAACTAATTCAATTAAATACCCGAAAAAACCCTAAAAATCCGTCAAGATAGCCTAAATTCGCAGAATAAAATCTAGATCCGAACTACTAAGACTCCGATAAGACACGGGTCTTATAGTCCCTCCCTCCAAAAAGAAATTCTGTCCCCGAAGTTTAAACGGAAGGAAAAGGAGGAAACTGAAAGGAAATTACACCCAAAAGCAAAAATAATCGAATAAGAAAAACAAGAGCGGATACCTTGGAAATAGAAAGCTGGTTTTCCACGTGGCTGAAAATAGACTCGCTTGAATCTGCAGTCAACCACGGCACCATACTGTTCTAACCAGTTCATGCCCAGAATAGCAACGGAAAACACACGACAACGGAAAACCCATTAGGAATGACGGAAAACATCCTAAGCCAGCAATAGACGACTCAAGTGGACTTGCTCTGCACCCGCAAATGCAGTTTCAATTCCTTATACAAATCCCCAACATCGCTCTGATACCAACTGTAACGACCCAGAGCTCCGGATACCAATATACCGATAACATCGATACACCGATACCAAAAATTGGGGACGCCACCCAAGAGGCTGATGAGGCCCCGTAAGGGTTAAGGGAGTTTGTCGGGGGGATGCATAACGAATTGGAATTACAAACGCGCAATATTTAATTAGAACAGTAATTAATAAATTTAGTGCGGAAGCAATTTAAAATATCAGAGTGGTAAAATATATACACTAGTCCAGATTTACAAATAAACAAGTCCCAACAAAAGAAAAGTCCATGTACAACTACACGGGACATACCCCGGTCAAAAGTACACAAAAGGACGAACCGACTACTGCTGGCTCGACTAAGGACGGTCGCCGAAAACAAGGGAACCACCGGCAGACGACTGGGGCGTCTCACCTGAAAGAGGAAAGGGTGAGTCACAGCCAGACTCAGTATGGGCCACGCGGATCCCTACCTCGAACTAAACATGCAGTCATGCAAATATAAAAGCAATTAGAGCATGCATTTAAACAATAAACAGACAATGGCATAATTAAAATACAATTAAAGTAAAGCTGTAAACCCTATCTAAGCAGTTTGAAACGGCTAACTATATGCGAATTTAATTAAATAATAGCGTCAGGAGCTAAATCTACCAATAGAATAAACCTTAAGTAACCGAGTGATAGTGAGAGAAAGGAAGACCCACTAGAATGTAGACCAGATGCGTCCACTGACGGCTTATACTGCATCTCGAGCAACTCACGTGGCTAGAGTCTCCAAGTGAGAGGCGTAAAAGGACCAAACCAAGTACTAGTCAGAGCAGCACTCGTCAGTGCCAGTCCTAGTCTCTGACCATGTGTGCACACACTGACTCCTGCCTAGAGCCAGGCCTCTTGCTAGTTTACCCCCCCCCCCTAAGGACGCTACGGTAGAAAGAGCCGGGGGCCCACGGAACTAGCTTAAAAACCGTACAACGGGAACGTCCCTCCACCTCTCCCGGGTGGGCGGAAATTGGAGGTCGCTGGGCTACGACTAGTGGTTCCATCACAAGGAGAGAGAAAGCAACTCCACTGGGATCTAAAAGTAAGCCATAATTTTATAAAATAAATTAAACACGGCGTAAATGCAACATGGAATGCCTTAAGAATTGAATATGCAACTATTGAAATCATAAGGGCTGTGACGGTCGAGAGCTACCGCGTCACAGTGTGACGGTCGAAGGGTGGTGCGCTACACAGGCTGTAACGCATCCCCATTGGGCTGTTAAAGTCACCCGAGGGTATAAACCCACAGTTTTTCTACATGATGTAACGCACCAGGAGTGGCGCGGTACACGGCTCTGACGGTCATACGATAGACCGTCAGGCCAACCGCCCTATAAGGTCAACGGTCAAGTAACGGTCTATAGGTCGATCGCTACACAGAACGTGACGCACCTAGAGTGGGCCGTCACAAGGCGTGTAACGCACCCCTTAAGGGCCGTTACAGTGTGACGGTCACTGGAAGGACCGTTACACGAGCGGGAAACCGAAAGGGCGAAGTTCGAAACCGAACTTCCTCCAAACCAAGTCGGATCGACGGGAAAACATGAAAAACCTGTAACCCTGTTGTTGCACCCGTAATTTTCTCGAAATACTTCGAGAATTTCATTCCAAACCAACCGACGGAAAAGATACGGTGTAGCGCTGATGTCGTCGGACCGCGGAGTACCTCCGTGATTTAGGGTCTATCGGCCCGATCATATTATCACAAGTGGCATCGCGGCAATGGAAGTTAAGAGGAAGACATGCATGCACGCCTGTCAAAACGGCCGAGCAAATGTATCACACGGCACGGACGGACGCAAAGATTCCTCCCCACGCAACGCCACCACGGCTTCTTCTCAACTCAGGTTGACAGAAACGGAGCAAAATGACGCGAAGAGGGGCCAAAACGCATGCCCGAGGGTCAAACGACCCCTCCCGGAAGCGAAAGGGGGCCGCGGCCACTCCGTCGTGGTCGGCGGGGGTCGCGCGACCCCGCCAGCCACCTGGCGGGGTCGCGAGACCCCACTAGCATCCCAGCGGGGCCGCGCGACCCCGCTGTGGACTGGCGGGGTCGCGCGACCCCGCTGGCATCCCAGAGGGGTCGCGCGACACCGCTGGCATCCCAGAGGGGCCGCACGACCCCGCCAGGACCTCCGGGGTCGCGCGACCCCCCCCCCCTCTCTCTCCGGTGTTCAAAAAAAAAGGGAGGGATTTTAACCCCCTCAGAGGGGTCATTTGGCCTTTTTTGATGGCCAGAGGAGTCAAAATAGCTTTTTGCCACCCCACCTTGACAGAATCGAGCAAATTTGTTCGTTTGACCCCTCTAAGCCCTCCCGCCTTCTATAAATAGACCCTAAGGGTCCAAGTGAACAAGGAGGAGAAGAAGAAGGACACAGAGCATTACGAACGTACGGAGCATCCAGCATTTGGAGTTTGTTCGTTTGTTTCGGCCCGTGTGGGGTAAGTCCCCGGGTCTTGTATTTATACCCCTACGGGGTATATTTACATTAACGCCCCTCAGCGGGCCATATTTGTAATTATGCCCCTCAGCGGGTCATGTTTTGTAAGTCTTTACGTCCCGGGACGACTAAGTCACGTGGTTCTGTCCTTACAATGGCGGAACGACAAAAACGTCCTCCCCGGGATTGTAAAAGACCCAACTCCTATAATTTGCAGTTATACCCTTGCAATCTTTTGTAATTGAGACTACGTCCCTATCTCCCGCTCTAACGCGGACTTTTGTACGGTCGACAACTCGTCGACAATCCATGTACTCACTGGAACTATAAAAGCACTCAGCATGTTTTATGCATGTCCTCGGGTGGGAAAATTATAAGAAAACCCCCGACTTCTGGAAATTGCATATATGCCCCTCCTTCGACCAAATTGACAGATGTGTGCCTTCTATTGAGCCCCTTGTCCCTCCTTCGATCCGGGAGTGTTGTCAGCTCAGTCCGACACTCGAGTATTACTTTAAACCAAGGTCTAGGGTATGGTAAAATTACCAAAATACCCCTGTAACCTAAAAAATGGCCTAGTAACCTCCTAATACCCTCTAGAAATGGCCTCAACGCCTTGGAAAGTCCGGAATCCAGTCCCACTCCCATTCCAGCCCAGAAATTTCAGCAATGCCCCTGGCCTGGAAAAATTACCAAAATACCCCTGGGTTGGTAAAATTACCGAAACACCCTCGAGGTCCAGAAAACTCCCTTTTTCTTCAAAACGCCTATGGCTTCCGCATATTTGCGCTTCTATTCCCAAATCTTAGGGTTTTGTTCAAGCCTAGCCCTAATTCTATTAACTTATTGGTGGTAAATGAGTGGCCATGGAGAGTCTCTCGAGTAAGCCTGCCCTCCACATCAGAACCCCTGTAAAAACCTTTTGGGACCTCTTTGACAGTCAAACAAAGGTGTTCGGACGTTAGGCCGATGTAAATCAACACTGACTCCAGTCAGTGGGGAAAGGTCCAGCACTCGAACCCAAATCGCCTGATACGATGCGCACACACGGAATCACCCTCTACACAGATGGAGGGGGAATGTCTCTTTTCAAAAAGAACATTTGTTCATTTATATTTTCCCACGTCGAAAATATTTCCGTGTCTCACAGACTGGCACGCCCGATGGGACGTTTCCCGCCTTTCTTCTTTCTGTCAAAGAAAGTCCTCTAAACCTTCATCAAGGTTCTGATTGCCCCTCTTCCTCTTAAAGGACGGGAAGAGGATGGCACATCTCTCTGTTCATTTGAGAGTTCTTTGTGCATTTGCACGCCACTCCGTTCGTGCTACGCACCACCACCACCAACACCAGCAACCGCGATGGCCGCCGTTACCTACGGCCCCGAGATCGTCGCCAATCATGCCAGGCTTGGATTCCTGGCGACCCCACTGGCCTTCGGCGACTTCCCACCTGTCGTCGGCTCGCCCTTCTTCTTGGGCGTGGTACCGGTGGCTGAGGCCAATTCAGCCATGCCTGCAACAACTGTCGGGGGCGTCAAGCCCTCGGCCCCTTCAACTGGCCGGGTCCGCCCGGTCAAGAAAACAACTGTCGGGGGTGTTAGCCCCTCGGCCCTAGCCACTGGTCGGGATAGTCCGGTCAACAAGGTTGCTACTGGGGGTGTCAGGCCCTCGGCCCCATTAGCTGGCCGGGTCAGTCCGGTCCACAAGCCAACTATTAAGGGCGGCAAGTCCTCCGCAACAGCCGGCCGGGCTCGCCCGGTCAACAAGACCATCACTGAGAGTGTCAGACCCTCTACTGCATCAACCGGCCGGGCTCGCCCGATCAAGGGGACCGTCCTCAAGGGTGTCAGACCCTCTGCTGCGGCATCTGGCAGGGTCCAGCCGGTCAACTCCCCAACTGTTAAGGGTGTCAAGCCCTTCATCCCAACAACCAGCCGAGCTCCATTGGCTGCTCCGTCAACGGCCGAAGGTGTTAGGCCTTCTGCCCCAACTGTCGGCCGAGTCTTCTCGGTCAATCAAATCGCTGCTGGCGTCGCTCATACTCAACGTGGGCAACGCCGCCGCCACAACGGCGCCAACTCCAATGCGGCCACCCTCAGAGCTGCTGCCCTTGCTCAACGGGGGCAACGCCGCCGTCGTCAGGGTGACGCCATGCCTATGGCGGGGGCCACGCCTATGGCGGGTGCCACCACTGCCACCCCTGCTCAACGGGGGCAACGCCGTAGCCGCAAGGGTGCAAAGCCTGAAGCGGCTGTCTCTCGCTCCGGCAAGACTCTAATTGTCGGAGACATCCGCATCCGGCTTGATGGAGGTGAGCCGATCCTGCCCCGAGATCGTCATGTCCCGACTATTTCTACCTCCAATCGCTACGAGCCCCTTCGGCAAGTCCGGGAGAAAGGAGCGAAGAAGAAGAAGTCTGCCGTATCGGCGGCAATCCAGGGCCCTCTGCAACGGCCCAAGCCACGAGCTCCCCGTCCAAGAACAGGGGGCAACCCAATTGAGGAGCACCAGCTCCATTTCAAGAAGATCTGGGTCACCAAGGAGGAGGCCCGAATCATAAGGCGCGCGAGGGCGGAGGAGCCCTTCCGCATGTCAGAGCTTCAGCGGATGCGGAGTCCACCAAGCACTGAGGCCTCGACGTCTGCGAGATTTACATCTCAAACCCTACGGGGACAAAAGCGCCGAGGAGCCGGCAAGAAAGTGCGACCGACCTCCCTGTGGGCTAGTTCTACACACACGGAGGAGGATCGCTCACCTCAAGCAGCCACATCCCGAGTGTCTGTCTTTGACAGACTTGGGAGGCCGCCCAAGCCGGAGCGACAACCGCCCAAGAAAAAGCGGGTGGTCCAGGTGACCGATGACACTGTCAAAGTGTTCACCTGTTACGCCACCTCCGACGACAAACAGCCCGAGAACACCTCGGGAGAACTTGACCAACCCATCGAATATTTGAGGAGGTCAAGGCCGGTCTCTCGGATTCTAGCGCAGACGCAGCAGGCGCCGACTTCCGGTACATCTCAGCCTGAGCCGGCACGGCAAGAAGAGCGCCAGGAAGACGTCCACAGTATTGATGGGGACAGTCACTCCCGGCATGAAGAAGAGCTGGGGGAAGAGCCACAGGCCCCCACACTGGACGAGCTTCGACGAGAGAACCAAGAGCTCAAGAACCTGCTACAGTCGCTTTTGCGCGAAAAGGAGGTTCCTGTCCCGCCTCAGACGGCACCGGCTGGAGAGGGTCAGCAGCCTTCTCCCGTCCCAGCAGCAGCCAACGCCTCTGTCACCGCTGCAAGACTCCCACTGGCAGTGGACTTCGAAGTCCCGCCGCATGAAGTCAATGCGCGATCATCTGTTACTCCTGCTACAGAAAGCCTCATGGCGTAGAAGCAGATGATTGAACGCATTGTAGAGGCGAAGTTTGCTCAACATGGGGAGGGAGTGGCCACCGTTGATTTGTACAGTGTGCCTTATCCCTCCGTCATCAATTTAAGAAGCTTCCGCCTGATTGCCCTAAAGCCCCGAAGCCCCAGAAGTTTAACGGGCAGGGCTCTCCACATGAACATCTGGCCTATTACATGACGGCCATGGGTGAATTAGCCCTGGAAGAGGCATACTTGCTGCGGTATTTCGCCACGTCTTTGACTGGCACCGCCTTCCAGTGGTATTCAAGGTTAAAGCCCAATTCAATATCTGATTGGGCTGATATGCAAAAGAAGTTTGTCGACCGCTTCCAAATGGTCGAACGCAAAGTCTCCCTAGCAGAGCTTTGTTCCCTTCGACAGAAGAAGGGTGAAACAGCATTAGACTTCATCAAGCGATGGAGGGACGTCAGCATGCGCTGCGATAACCCTCCGACGCCTGAAGATGCAATCACCATCTGCCGCAGGGGTCTCTCGGCAGAAGTCAGTGAAAAGCTTCTGGGCTCCAACATCAGAAGCTTTGACCAGTTGAATACAGTGGTGGCGGAGATTGAGATGTTCATTGTTGACCACCCTACACAAGCTTCTGCCAAAGGCAAATCCTCCAAAGACCGTCTGACTAGCGGTAAGGAGGTGAATGCCGTCGACTTCTCCCCGACGAATGGAGATAAAGGGGAAGGAAAGTCTAAAGACAATGGCAAGAAGCCTGATGCCATGGCAAGCGCGTCTCGGTTGGCAGAGAACATGAAGACGCCGTATTCCTTCAGGAAAGAGCATACTAAAATGCTCTTTGATCTATGCATGAAAGAGCAGCTCATCACCATGCCAGATCCGCGGAAGCCCTCAGAGGTGGACAAGACAGAGGATCCTACCTATTGTGTGTATCACCGAAGGTTGGGTCACACCATCGGCGATTGCTATATTTTCAAGGACATAGTGGAAGAGCTCATTCAAAAGGGCTTGGTAAATATGTTGGGCCACGCAGTCGACCCACCTCAGCCTCATCACTGGAGCCGATCGAACCGGTCGGCTAACGTGGTCCATATGGTGGCGATGGCTTCAAGCTCCAATACCTCCGAAGCTGGGCCCTCAAGTCGACAGCCCAATGGTGGTCCCAGAGCCACTCCTCCTCCATTCCCAGAATGTTTAGCACTGCGGAGGACCATCCGGAAGATCCGAGGGGAAGTTCGGCAACTGCGACGAGAACAAAGGCGCCTACTGCAATTCCTGGAAACCATTGATCAGCAGTTGTCCACTTTCCCTTTTGGTCCATTTGCCAGGGGGTTAGCTCCAGCCCACATACGGGGGGCAGGTGTATCACCTGCCGGTCGAGCCCCGCTCAGGGGTTGGCTCTCTGAAGAGTCCTCGGATTCATCTGAAGACGAGGAGGACTCACCGGAAGACGTGGAGGCTCCACTTCAAGTTGAGCTCCCAGAGAAGTTATACTCCTTCCCTTTGGAGAAAACTCCCAATATCTTCTTCGCATGTCAGCGGGCAGGGTTGATTAGCCCGTCACCTCTGGAGCAGACACCAGGTGCTGCTTTTCATCAAGGCTATTGCCCATATCATGAAATTGTTGGCCATGTTATCCACAATTGTAAGCCGTTCAAGGACCTCGCCGAAGACTTGATCAGGCGAGGGAAGGTGGATATGGGCGAATTTCTAGTTGACCCACCGCAGCCGCATGCACGAAGGAGTCTTCACTTCTCCGTCAACGTCATTCACGCTGCAACAGCCTTCCAGTTCCCCGAGCCGCAGGAGGAGGGAGTTAGTTCCCAGGGAGCCAGTTCCCAATCGCCCAAGTCCACACTCTGGTATCCAGGGTGGCGACCCTCTCACCAGTGTTCTTTCCCCAAGGAGGACACTGAGAAGATTTTTGACAAGCTTCTGGAAGATGGCTGGGTGCTGACACATGACCCGCCGTCTTATTACAATGAGACGGCCAAGAGTCACCCCCGCTATTGCAAGTATCATGCAAGGGTGTCTCACCCCACTCGGCAATGCCCAGAGGTTCAAGACTTCATTGAAGCCCTCATCCAGAGAGGGGTTGTCGATACTCAGGGGAACTCCATGACAATGTTGCGTCTTGCAGAGGCCGCCAGAGAGACTCTCCAGCAGGCTCGGCGAGGAACTGAAGCTTCCTCCCGATTAGCCCGACCAAGTGAGCCTACGGAAAATGATGAATTTCCATTACTCACTAAAGGCAAGGCCACCTATAAAGGGCCTAAGGTCCAGAACTCAGGATGCCAAGCCGTGGGAGAGAGTGCCAGGGTCTGTCCCAGGTCGAATCAGCTTGGCATCGTCATAAGAGAGAACTCTCGGCCAGACAACAAAGGCAAGGCCAAGGCGTCAGAGCCTTCAACCAAAGCTCCTGCCAAGTCAGCAAGGCCATCAGTCGTGGAGAGGACTCAACCTCTTGAGCCCGCGAAGGCCCCAGTTAAAGCTTCTGTCAAGCTAGCGAGGCCGCCAATTGTAGAAAGGCCTCAGCAGCCCAAGCAAGCCCAGCCACCAGCCCAAGCAAAGTCGGTGGAACCGCAAAGCTCCCAGGGGCCCCATGGTGGACTGGCAGAGTTCCAGGAGTTACCTCCTGAAATAATTGCGCAGGCAATCAATGCCACCTTCCAGCCTCAGCCGGAGGAGGCTAATTGGACCAAGGTTGTCCCCAGAAAAAGCCGCGACAGTAAGGCCCCTAAAGAGCCAGCCCGGAGCAAAAAAAGGAATTCTGGGGGCAAGCGAGTCCCACTGCCGAAGCAAACCCCTCTCTCTTCTCAAGAGGCAGCACGGCAAAAGAAACAGGAGAAGAATCGCAGAAAGAATTTGAAGAGGAGGTTAAAGAAGCAAGCCGAGCAAGCCGCTGCTATGGAGGCTCCTAAGGAGCCAACTCCTCTACAAAGACTTCAAAAGCTCATAGATGAGCTGGAGGAGTACACTCCCCCTCATCCCACCAGGGTCGTCACTCTAGACGAATATATCCCCTGGGACAAGCTTGGGCGCAAAGCTCGTCTTCTGTAATGGCTCCGAGAAATGGTTCACCGTCTTGAAGAAGGTGAAGACTTCCCAATCCCGGAGGAGCTCTCCTTATTCTACAAAGATGAGGAGCTCACTGTCGAAATGCTCGAGGAAATGCTGCAAGAGCTCTCCTGCAACATGGTGGCGATCCCGCCGCCCGACAATATTTTCTGTCCCCCGGCTGATAGCACTGGAGGCCAGGCTCCTATGGCGACATATTAGCGCCGCTCGGCAAGAAATGGCCGGGGACGTGGCCGAGGTCGTAACTGAGGGCGTGAACGTGAAGGTCCTGGCTCCTGACCGAGTCATACTGTTCAGAGGGGAAAAGTCGGGTCCTGTCCCAGAAACTCAACTTCGGGGGATCCCTTTCATCCTCAACCCCTCAGAGAGTTCAGGCCCCATCTCAACGGCTAAGCCGGGTGGCGTCCCTTTTACAATCGCCTCCTCCAATGAAGAAGAGGAGCCGGCCAAGTCGCCGAAGTGCGAGAAGGCGTCAGAGCAGGCCGGCCCCTCCAACAGGGTCGAGCCCGCGAGCCAGGCCGGTCCTTCTAATGAAGACCAGCATGATGGGCCTTTGCCACCTCTAGAGGAATCCTTGGCTCCGCTATTCCAAGAAGATGCAGAAGGCCAGAATACGGAGGAGCGCCCTTTTAAGCGAGAGAAGCCTCGCCAGGCGTCAAAGACTCTGGCGGAGATTATCCCGCCATTTGATAAGACCCATGCTCGGGCAGACCGCAAAATCATTCATCATATGAAGCGGTTCCCAACAAATGTCACCATTTGGGAAGCCATTGCCTGGAGCAAAGACCTCAGAGAGGCTCTTGTCAAGATACTCAAGACCCGAGGCATATGAAGCCCATGTTGCAGAGTTGCAAGCCCAGGCATATGAAGCACTCACAGCCAACATCTCCTTCACGGACAAAGACATGTTGTTGTCCTCTCCGTGTCATAATCGCCCCTTATATATGAAGGGGACGATTAATGGACATGATGTGAATCGCATCTGGTTGACTCCGGAGCAGCTGTCAACATCATGCCTTTGAAGACTTTCAAGTCTCTATACTTGGCACCTTATTTGCAAAAGGTGACCGATGTCAAGATCTCGGGATTCAATCAGGGTTCCGAGGAAGCGCTTGGTCGGGTTAGGTCAAGCTAGCTTTGGGTGAGTTTGTCACCCAAGCGACATTTTATATCATCAACTCCGACACATCTTACAAGATGCTGCTTGGAAGACCCTGGCTTCATGAGAACTGGGTTGTTCCTTCAACTCTGCATCAGTGCATTAAATATGCCAAGTAAGGGGAGCAACATACGGTCTTCGCAGACCAGGCCCCATTCCACCCCAATGAGTGTCATCTGGCCGATGCTTCACTATATTTTGGGAAGCCCACTTTAACAATCCCCGAGTCTTTAAAAGACAAAGGGAAGCAAAAGGTGGACCCTGAAGTTGAAGAAGGGCAGCTCTTCACTGTCAACCAAGACATGGTAAAGCTGCACAAGCTAAGCCTCAGTGCCGCCTCCAAGCCAACACAACCAGAGAGGCGAAGTGTTGACTTTGAAGCCAACCTCATCAGCCGGGTCATTGATGGGAGTATCTCCTTACCGCCTAAGTGCCTTCAACTCTTGTCCCAATGGGAAGAACAGGAGGTGGAACAGTTGAAGACCTTTACAGTCTCCTATCAACGGAGAAGGAGACGCAACAAAGGCAAGAGGGACAAGCCGATCATCTTTTACAAAGGTGATTTAGTCCCACCGTGTCCTCCTGAAGATGATTTCGGCTGGGATGCTCCCGCCGATGTGGTGCCAGAGCCAGTCCAGGAGATGGACGATATGCCGAAGTACATCAAGGAGATGTGCAAAAAGCAGCACATCCCGCAAACTCTGGACCCTGCGCGAGCGGCGTACTTCCACCAGCTATGGAACCCTCCGCAAGTCCGCGGGCAGCCTCCCTTCTCCCGCAAAGATACAAGGGGCCTTGGCTATGACCAGGAGACGGACTTCGAGGTCCACTTTGCAGTCAACACCATAGAACTGCTACCTCTCCCTAATGGGCAAGCTGAAGTTGAGCCCAAGATTGATGACTCTGTAAGGGAGTCCGGTGATGTGTCTATGACACCCTCACCTTCATCAGGAGTCGACAATGATCGTCCTTCAGAGGGAAGAGCACCCAGCCTACTAACTGTCGGCAAGATGAGGCCAATCCTTCGACTTCAAGCCATGAGCTAGAGTGCCCTGAAGAATTTGAGGTATATGAAGCAAACACTGATGATGAGGGAGACTTCGTCGACCTCCAACCAGCTCCACCAGAGCTTGAAGACGGTGGTCAAGCGACTGTGGACGAGTTGATTGAAATCAATCTCGGAAGCAAAAATGACTACCGTCCCACCTTCATAAGTGCTCTCCTCAGCGAGGAAGAAAGGCAGTCGTATCGACAGCTTTTAGAAGAGTTCAGGGATTGTTTCGCCTGGACTTACAAAGAAATGCCCAGGCTCGACCCTTCCGTGGCTGAACATGAGCTGGCAATACTTTCAACAGTCAAGCCAGTCAAGCAAACTCAAAGGCGTATGCGCCACGAGCTGGAGCTGAAGGTCAATGCTGAGGTTGACAAAATGCTCAATGTGGACTTCATAGAGCCTTGCATGTACCCTGTGTGGCTCGCCAACATAGTCCCTGTCAAGAAGAAGAACGGCCAAGTCTGAGTCTGCATCGACTTCAGGGATTTGAATAAGGCATGCCCAAAGGACGACTTCCCTGTCCCAATCACTGAGACAATGGTTGATATGACCACTGGTCACGAAGCCTTGTCTTTTATGGACGGGTCGTCGGGCTATAATCAAATCCGCATGGCCGTCAAAGACAAAGACCATACGGCTTTCCGGTCTCCTAAGGGGATCTTCAACTACAAAAGGATGTCGTTCGGTCTGAAGAATGCCGGCGCAACCTACCAAAGGGCAATGACCAAGATCTTTGACGAGATGCTACATGACCTTGTCGAATGCTATGTCGATGATCTGGTCGTCAAGACGAAGAAGCGGGAGGATCACTTGACTGACTTGCGTCGAGTCTTTGAAAGGCTTCGACAATTTCAACTCAAGATGAACCCGATGAAATGCGCCTTCGGCGTCTCCAGCGGCAAGTTCCTCGGCTTCATTGTCAGGTACCGAGGTATAGAAATTGACCCTGACAAAATCAAGGCTATAAGAGGACTACCTCCGCCCAAGAACTTGACAGAGCTCAGATCTCTTCAAGGGAGACTCGCCTATATTAGGCGGTTTATTTCTAACCTCTCTGGAAGATGCCTACCTTTCGGCAGACTGATGAAGAAAGGAGCACCCTTCATATGGGACGAAGACTGTCAGAAGGCCTTCGAGCAAATCAAGGAGTACCTGCTGACTCCTCCTGTCTTAGGAGCACCTGTCAGAGGGAAGCCCCTTATCTTATATATTGCTGCCATGGATGCCTCTTTAGGGGCTCTCCTAGCCCAGATCAATGAAGAGGGCAAGGAGCAGCCACTGTACTACCTCAGCCGAAAGCTGATTGGGCCCGAGCACCGGTACGCTCCCATGGAAAAGGTGTGTCTAGCTCTGGTGTTTGCTGTCAAGAAGCTAAGGCACTATCTCCTAGCCCATCGGGTGGAGCTCATCTCAAAATGTGACCCACTCAAGTTTCTGCTCAGCCAGCCTGTCCTTTCTGGTAGGCTTGGTAAATGGGCACTTATCCTTATGGAGTTTGATATCACCTTTGTCCCACGCAAGGCGATCAAAGGACAAGGAATGGCGGAGTTCTTAGCAGCGCACCCTGTGCCGGAAGATTCGCCACTCAACTTCGAGCTCCCCGATGAAGAGGTGCTGGTACCTTCTCCAGAAACTGGAGAGCATTCTGAAAAAGCCCCACCGCAGATGGAGCCGATTGTCCTCGCCCTTGACCTCCCATTCTGGGAGTTATATTTTGATGGTGCCTCTCGGACAATCAAAAGGGCTGGCGGTCTTACAGACTATGTCTCAGGTGCGGGGGTAGTCTTTGTGTCTCCACAAGGCGGCATCCTCCACAATTCCTGTGCACTCATGAAGTCCCTGACTAATAATGAGGCAGAGTATGAAGCGCTTATTATTGGGCTTCAACTGGCACTGGAGGTGGACATCAAGTGCATCAAAGTGTACGGGGACTCTCAGCTCGTCATCCGACAAGTACTGGGCGTCTATGATGTCCGGAAGAAGGAGCTCGTCCCCTATTATGCAGCCGTCATGAGACTCAAAGAAAAATTTTATCTATTTGAAATAAGTCATGTCCCCAGAGGCAGCAACTCCCAGGCTGATGCTCTTGCAAAGTTGGCAGCAGCCCTAAAACTCCCGCCTGAGGGAGATTAAATATTACTGTCAGACACCGAAGGCTCATGCCAAGTGTGCTCGACGAAGAATCCGGCCTCACTGTTTATGAGGTCGACAACATTCAAGAGGAGAATGCTCCCGAAGAAGAGATTGGCGTGAGCCGATCATAAAGATAAAGAACGGCTGGCTCCCTCCTGATCGGGCTCAGAGGGTGCAACTGCTACGCAGGGCGACATCCTACCAGCTGATTGACGGTCTGCTCTTCAGGCTCATCCATGAAAAAGACCGATCGGTCCTCCTGCGGTGCCTTTCGCCCAAGGAAGCAAAGACCGTCATGCACGAGGTCCACTCCGGATTGTGTGGAGCTCACCAGGCAGGAGCTAAGATGAAAAATAGCATCAAGCTCAAAGGGTTCTATTGGCCTACCATGTACGAAGATTGCAATCAATGCTCGTACATGTCATCAACGCCAAGCATTCGGCCCAGTCCCTCGGCGGCCACCTAACCCGCTCCATCCAACAGCGCCTACTTGGCCATTTGCAGAGTGGGGTATGGATATTGTGGGACCATTCCCACCATCGTCCCAGGGGCACAAGTTCATACTTGCTGTCACCGATTACTTCTCCAGATGGGCGGAAGTCGTTCCACTACGGGAAGTTACAGGGGAGATAGTTGCTCGTTTTGTGCGGCACTATATCATATACAGATTCGGCACCCCCAGTCGGATTATATCTGATAATGACACGCCGTTCAAGAACAAGACTGTTTATGCTCTGGCGACCAAGTTCCATATTGACTGGAGAGCGTCGTCGGTCTACAATCCCCAGGCCAATGGGTTAGCCGAGGCCTTCAACAAAACCCTCTACAAGCTGCTGTCCAAGATAGTAGGTGGCCGCAAGCGGGATTGGGGCGAGAAGGTCCACGAAGCCCTATGGGCCTATCGTACCATCTACAAAACCCCCACGAGTTGCTCCCCATTCTCTTTAGTCTATGGAGCTGAAGCAGTGATCCCTGTGGAGATCGAGCTAGCATCTTACCGCGTTGCTGTGCACGCCGGATTGCCAGGCCAAGACCAATCTGAAATTGAAAGAAGGCTCGAGGAATTGTCCAACCTTGAAGGTCAAAGACTCAAAGCCTACAAGCACTTACACGTGTATCAAGCCCGCATGACACGTGCCTATGATAAGCTGGTCAAGCAACGGGCGTTCAAGAAGGGCGACCTTGTCATGGTCAAAGAAAAGGAGGTTCTCGCGGGAAGATCCAGCGGCAAACTCCAGCCTAATTGGCGTGGGCCTTACGTCATCCAGAAGGTCTACGAAGGAGGGGCCTATACGGTCCTTGACCACAAGGGAGACAATCCCTTCCCTCCTCTCAACGGCAAGCATATGAAGCTCTACCATGCGCCACCGCAGGAGTTTCCACAGCAGCCTCACAGGACAGTACCTCTCCTCAGTGAAGGTTCAAAAAAAAAAGAGAGAAAAAGAAAAGGGGTTAAAAATACTGATACCCCGGCGGACTCAGTCAGCCTTCAACGGTTGGCTGAGGGTAAAAAGGTCATAGACCCGGTCGAGGTGAAAACCCGAAAGGGCGTCTCGGGCAAAAATGGGCAACCCCTCGGTGTGAAAACCCGAAAGGGCGCACTGGAAAAAGCTAAAGGGGGCCAGCCTCGGCGAAAACCCGAAAGGGCGGTGAGGTTGGTAATGTGAAAAAAAATCCTCTCCCTGTCTATTTTAAGGGTGGCTCTAAGTCAATGACTCCACCCCATCTCGACCAAAACATCATATTGATGTCAGGGCTACACCTTAAGTGTCGTCCTATGACACCTAGTCCCACTGGCATTCTGATGGTATCATACTTTGTCCCATCGGGCTCGGCCTATGCATGCCTCTTCCGGGCTGCCAACCCATTCCGCCTATCGGCTTCCGGGTTTAGCTCACGTGTCTCTTCTGAGCAGTTAAACCCGCTTACTCTCTTGTCCCACTAGGGACCGGCCTCAGTATGCTCTCTCGGGCTGCCAACCCTTCATGCCTTTCGGCTCCTGTTTCATTCTAGGGAATGGCCTATGTATACTCTCTCGGGCTGCCACCCCTTCATGCCTTTCGGCTCCTTTTTCATTCTTGGGATTGGTCTCAGTACGCCCTCGGGCTGTCAACCCATCATGCCTTTCGGCTCATCTTATCTTCTTGGGATCTGGTCTCAGTATGCTCTCTCGGGCTACCAATCCATCGTGTCTTCTGGCACATGTCCCACCGGGTCTGGCCTCAGCATGTCCTCTCGGGCTGCCAACCCACCTACTCGCCTATCGGCTTTCGGGTTTGACTTTCACGTCCCACTTGGGTGGTCAAACCCATCTTTGTCCCACCGGGAATGGCCTCAGTATGCTCTCTCGGGCTGCCAACCTATCTCGCCTATCGGCTCTCGGATTTGACTCTCACGTCCCACTAGGGCTGTCAAGTCCACCCTTTTTCTTCTTCTGGGTCTGACCTCTGCATGCTCTCTCGGGCTGTCAACCCATCTCGCCTCTTGGCTTTAGACTTGACTCATATATCTCACCGGGATCGTCAAGTTTACTCCTTTGTCCCCACGGGCTTGGCCTCTGCATGCCCTCGTCAGGCTGCCAACCCTATTTGCCTATCGGCTCACGGATTTGACTTATACGTCCCACTCGGGCTGTCAAATCCATTCCTGTCATCGTTGTGGGTTTGGCCTATATATGCTCTTTCGAGCTGTCAACCCATCCCGCCTATCGGCTTCCAGGTTTAACCCGCATGTCCCTTTCGGACTGTTAAACCTCCTCCTTTGTTGTTCCAACCGGGCTTGGCTCGTGCATGCCCCCTTTCGGGTTGCTAGCCGGGTCAACCTTCGGTTTTGGATTTGGCTAATTGCGTCCCATTAGGACAGTCGAATCCACCCATCTTGTCACACCGGGCTTGGCCTCAGTATGCTCTCTCGGGCTGCCAACTCACTACACCTTTTGGTCTCACCGGGTTCGGCCTCAGTATGCTCTCTCGGGCTGCCAACCCATTATGCCTTTCAGCTCGTTTCGGTCCTCTTGGGTTCGGTCTCAGTACGCCCTCTCAGGTTACCGACCCGTTTCGCCTTTCGGCTCACATATTTGATTCGTTCGTCCCACCCGGACAATCAAATCTACCCACTTGTCCCACCTCTGCGGCACACACGTCCCTACGGGAGTCCCACATTTTCCTCGCATTTTGGCATTATAGGGTCAAAAAAAAAAAACGGGGTTAAAAATATTGAGACCCCAGCGGACTTGGTTGTTTCTGTTAGAAGAGCAATCAAGGGCAAAAAGGCTTTAACCCGGCTAAGGTGAAAACCCAAAAGGGCGCCTTAAGCAAAAATGGGTACCCCTCAGTGTGAAAACCCGCAAGGGCGCACTGGAAAAAGCTAAAGGGGGCCAGTCCTGGCGAAAACCCGAAAGGGCGGTAGGGCTGGTAAAGTGAAAAAAAAATGGCTTATCAAGCATCAGACTCGCTCCTCCTCAGCTCAGCAAGCTTCCTCCTGGAGCCCCTCAAGCCTACGGCGAAGAGTCTACATCGGCACGCGCAAGACTGCGCTCCTTCTCGGCCCCCGGACCTCTCACAAAAGCCCCTCCACTCTGTGGGAGGCCATCTGCTCGCGCTCACAAGTGGCCTTGACTTGGGCGCCCACCTCAGCCTGGGCTCTCTGAAGTCTGCAAAGTTGCTCCTCCTGCTGAATGATCAGCTGAGTCCTCCGCCTCCGTTCCTGAATAGCACGAAAGCGGGTGAACTCCTCCCATAAAGACGCAAGCTCAGTCATCCAGGCGTCCTGAGGGAGACCAAATGCACGCATCGGGCAATGCTACACCGAGTTGATGACCATTCGGGCCACTCCATCCCAAGGGTCAGGAAACTCTGAGGTAGCTATGAAGCCTCACCAGCTGAAGGGTGACACTGCACTTGAGTCTGTGCTACATAATATCTGCCTAGCTAGTGTACGGCCAACATCAAACCCAGACCAACATGTCCTAAGGGCTGGTCCACGTCAACTCTGGCTATCACGAGTCAACGATTAGCCACCTTCAACATTCGGCGACATACCTCAGCGGTCAGCCGAGACATCACATGTTCGGCTACACCTCAGAGTTAGCCGACACATCAACATGTTCAGCTACACCTCAGAAGTTAGCCGACACGTCTTCAGTGGCATCTCAGCGGTCAGCCGGCACAATGACTTTTGGCCAAACGCATCCCCAAGGGTCGGCCAATGTCAGTCTCTAGCTATCACAGCTCAACACTCAATCAACGACGACTCAGATGGATGCGCCTCTTCGAGACAGGCCTACATCAACTTCGGGCTAACAAGTCTCTCAGAAGTAAGCCCCCATCAACTCTAAGCCAACAAGTCTCTCAGAAGCAGGTCTACAGCAACTCTCGGGCCAACAAGTCTCTCAGAAGCAGGCCTACATTGACTCTAGGCCAACAAGTCTCTCAGAAGCATGCCTACATCAACTTTGAGCTAACAAGCCTCGCCGAGGCAGGTCCACCGCAACTCTAGGCCAGCAAGCTTCTCCGACACAGGCCTGCATCAACATTGGGCTAATATGCCCTAAGGGCCGGTCCGAATCAACTTTGGCTAATGCACCCTCAAAGATTGGCCAGCATCCGACTTCAGGCCAATATGTCCTAGAGGACGGTGTATATTAGCTTTGGCCAGTATACCCTAAGGGTTGGTCGACATCAGCTTCAGGTCAAAGTGTCTCGCCGAGGTAGACTTACGTCACTTCTAGCCTGGTGGGTCTCACTGAGACAAGCCTGCATCGACTCTCAGCTTTCTACAAAGCAATGAAGCAGTGAGGTGCAGTCCTACAACAATCTCCCCCTGTCATGAAGACTCAAGAGATATCAAAAATAATACGAAGGGCACGGGCCATCCGCCTCCGCCTCCGGCTTCGACGGACGTCCCGTGGGGGGCATTTGTTGCACCCGTAATTTTCTCGAAATACTTCGAGAATTTCATTCCAAACCAACCGACGGAAAAGATACGGTGTAGCGCCGATGTCGTCGGACCGCGGAGTACCTCCGTGATTTAGGGTCTATCGTTCCGATCATATTATCACAAGTGGCATCGCGGCAATGGAAGTTAAGAGGAAGACATGCATGCACGCCTGTCAAAGCGGCCGAGCAAGTGTATCACACGGCACGGACGGACGCGAAGATTCCTCCCCACGCAACGCCACCACGGCTTCTTCTCAACTCAGGTTGACAGAAACGGAGCAAAATGGCGCGAAGAGGGGCCAAAACGCATGCCCGAGGGTCAAACGACCCCTCCCGAAAGCGAGAGGGGGCCGCGGCCACCCCGCCGGGGTCGGCGGGGTCGCGCGACCCCGCTAGCATCCAGCGGGGCCGCGAGACCCAGCTGTGGACTGGCGGGGTCGCGCGACCCCGCTGGCATCCCAGAGGGGCCGTGCGACCCCGCCAGGAACCTCCGGGGTCGCACGACCCCCCCCTCTCTCTCTCCGGTGTTCAAAAAAAAAAGGGGAGGGATTTTAACCCTCTCAGAGGAGTCATTTGGCCTTTTTTGATGGCCAGAGGGGTCAAAATAGTTTTTTACCACCCCACCTTGACAGAATCGGGGCAAATTTGTTCGTTTGACCCCTCTGGGCCCTCCCGCCTTCTATAAATAGACCCTAAGGGTCCAAGTGAACAAGGAGGAGAAGAAGAAGGACACAGAGCATTACGAACGTACGGAGCATCCAGCATTTGGAGTTTGTTCGTTTGTTTCGGCCCGTGTGGGGTAAGTCCCTAGGTCTTGTATTTATGCCCCTACGGGGTATATTTACATTAACGCCCCTCAGCGGGCCATGTTTGTAATTATGCCCCTCAGCGGGCCATGTTTTGTAAGTCTTTACGTCCCGGGACGACTAAGTCACGTGGTTCTGTCCTTACAATGGCGGAACGACAAAAACGTCCTCCCCGAGATTGTAAAAGACCCAAGTCCTGTAATTTGCAGTTATACCCTTGCAATCTTTTGTAATTGGGACTATGTCCCTATCTCCCGCTCTAACGCGGACTTTTGTACGGTCGACAACTCGCCGACAATCCATGTACTCACTGGAACTATAAAAGCACTCAGTATGTTTTATGCATGTCCTCGGGTGGGAAAATTATAAGAAAACCCCCGACTTCTGGAAATTGCATATATGCCCCTCCTTCGACCAAATTGACAGATGTGTGCCTTCTATGGAGCCCCTTGTCCCTCCTTCGATCCAGGAGTGTTGCCAGCTCAGTCCGACACTCGAGTATTACTTTAAACCTAGGTCTAGGGTATGGTAAAATTACCAAAATACCCCTGTAACCTAAAAAATGGCCTAGTAGCCTCCTAAGACCCTCCAGAAATGGCCTCAACGTCTTGGAAAGTCCGGAATCCAGTCCCACTCCCATTCCAGCCCAGAAATTTCAGCAATGCCCCTGACCTGGGAAAATTACCAAAATACCCCTGGGTTGGTAAAATTACCGAAACACCCTCGGGGTCCAGAAAACTCCCTTTTTCTTCAAAAAGCCTATGGCTTCCGCATATTTGCGCTTCTATTCCCAAATCTTAGGGTTTTGTTCAAGCCTAACCCTAATTCTATTAACTTATTGGTGGTAAATGAGTGGCCATGGAGAGTCTCTCGAGTGAGCATGCCCTCCACATCAGAACCCCTATAGAAGCCTTTTGGGACCTCTTTGACAGTCAAACAAAGGTGTTCGGACGTTAGGCCGATGTAAATCAACACTGACTCCGGTCAGTGGGGAAAGGTCCAACACTCGAATCCAAATCGTCTGATACGATGCGCACACACGGAATCACCCTCTACTCAGATGGAGGGGGAATGTCTCTTTTCAAAAAGAACATTTGTTCATTTATATTTTCCCACGTCGAAAATATTTCCGTGTCTCACACCTGTCAAACCACAACATTCTACAGCTAATCTATACATCAAAACATAAAAACAATGCCCATGGAGTGATTTTCAGGAAATTAGGCTAAATTACACTAACATGGGGATTTTCATGGAAATCGAGGAAAACGACCGTGCATGGCGGTGCAAGTGGTGTCAAAACGATCCTAGCGAGGCGAGGATTCCATCCCCCTACCTCAATCGCGACGAGAACCGAGTTTGGGCCGCATGCGAGTGAACGGACGCCGCGGCTCCTCTCGCCCCGTCTCGCCTCCCCGCCCCACGAACCACGACGAGGTCGGCACCCACGCGTTCCTCGCGATGAGCCGGTTCCGATGGTACCTCCCACGCCTCGATCCACGGCCGATGGCGCCGAAATCGAGAGAGAGGGAGAGTGGGTGCGTGAGAGAGAGAGAGAGAGAGAGAGAGAGGGTGCGAGAGAGAGTGAAAACGAGAGAGAGAGAGAGAGAGAATTAAAATTTTTATAAATATATTTTTTTTAAATTTTAACCTCAAATTAAATTTTAAGCATAAAAGAACCGAAATTTTATAAATACCCAATAAATTTATATAAATCTTTAACTAATTCGATTAAATACCCGAAAAAACCATAAAAATCTGTAAAGATAGCCTAAATTCGCAGAATAAAATCTAGATCCGAACTACTAAGACTCCGATAAGACACGGGTCTTACAGTCCCTCCCTCCTAAAAGAAATTCCGTCCCCGAAAATTAAACGGAAGGAAAAGGAGGAAACTAAAAGGAAATTACACCCAAAAGCAGAAATAATCGAACAAGAAAAACAAGAGCGGATACCTTGGAAATAGAAAGCTGGTTTTCCACGTGGCTGAAAATAGACTCGCTTGAATCTGCAGTCAACCACGGCACCATACTGTTCTAACCAGTCCATGCCCAGAATAGCATCATAATCAGCCAACCGCAGTGCATATAGTCTTGCTGGCAACTGCCGATCACTGATGACAATGGGGGATTCTTCTAGGCACAATGGAGTAAACATGAAATCTCCAGACGGTAATTCGGCAAGCAACTCACAGGATAGCTCAATTACCGGCTCCTCAATACGAGCAATAAAATCCTCGGAAACAAAAGAGTGAGTAGCACCTGAGTCGAAAAGAACACGAGCTGAACGACCAAAAATCAAAACCGTACCTTCCACGAAATTGGATGCCACAGCTTCTACACGAGTGATATGAGTAACCTTGCCTCTCGGCTAACGGCTAGCTGCAGAAGACTGCTGTGAAGAAACTGGAGCTTGCGGATAAAACAGCTGAGGTTGAGGTGGCGGAGGAAGACGAAACTGAGACTGCTGCGGCTAGGTAAACTGCGAGAACTGCACCGGCTTCGGCCTCAACGAATAGTCTCGAACTACGTGACCCGGCTGATCACAGCGGAAACAGACTATCGGCAATGAACACGGCACGCCTGGATGACTACCACCACACCTCGAACATGGTTTCAGTTGAGTCACAGAAGAATCTTGACGCTGCTGGAAAGAAGGAGCTGATAGCTGATTGGAATCAGAAGACGCCGAATGATCAAATTTCCTCTTAGACCCCTTGAATTTCTTAAACTTGGGCTTCGAAGAAAAAGACACGCCGCTGACATTAGGAACGGCAGAAGGAACTCCCGGTACCGACGGCTGATAAACCTGCTGGAACTGCATAGTCGGATGAACCGACCCGGCCTGAGAAAACTCCTGAGGTCTTGCCCTGTCAAGTTCTAGTGCTGCAGCCGCCTGATATGCTGCATCCATCACCGTCACTCGAGTGGCAATCAAATGCTGCCTCAATTCCGGTCTCAGTCCACGCAGAAATTGCTCAGTCTTGAGGGCTTCCTCTGCAAGAATATGCGGTGCATACCGACCCATGTCCATGAACTTGTTGCGGTGCTCCAGCACAGACATCGTACCTTGAGTCAACTCCATTAATTGGTGCATCTTAGCCATTCGGAGATACGCAGGACTATAGGTGCGCTCGAAGGAAGTAACGAACTCTGCCCAGGTGATCAGACGAAGCGGACGAGAACGAAACGCAACCTCCCACTCGGTGGTCCACCACACGTGCTGCTCCCTGAAGCTGAAAAGTAGCCAGCATGACTTTATCATCCCCGGCGCTGTCCATGGAACGGAACACGCGCTCGGTTGCATCAATCCATACTCTAGTTGCATCTAGATCCGCTTGACCTTCAAATGTCGGGGGGTGGAACAGCAGAAATTCCTTGAGTGCTCTGCCACGACCACCAGGCAAATCATCTTGAGGAACTGGAACAGGCACAGCTTGAGCTGGAGCTGGCACAACAGGAGGAGGAGCTGGCACAACAGGAGGAGGCAAAGTGCCACTCTCTTCCTGGGGAACAGGAGCTCTTCTTTTACGAGACGGCATCTAGAAAACACACGACAACGGAAAACCCATTAGTAATGACAGTAAACATCCTAAGCCAGCAATAGACGACTCAAGTGGACTTACTCTGGACCCGCAAATGCAGTTTCAATTCCTTATACAAATCCCCAACATCGCTCTGATACCAACTGTAACGACCCAGAGCTCCAGATACCGATATACCGATAACATCGATACACCGATACCCAAAACTGGGGACGCCACCCAAGAGGCTGATGAGGCCCCGTAAGGGTTAAGGGAGTTTGTCGGGCGGATGCATAACGAATTGGAATTACAAACGCGCAATATTAAATTAGAACAGTAATTAATAAATTTAGTGCGGAAGCAATTTAAAATATCAGAGTGGTAAAATATATACACTAGTCCAGATTTACAAATAAACAAGTCCCAACAAAAGAAAAGTCCATGTACAACTACACGGGGCATACCCCGGTCAAAAGTACACAAAAGGACGAACCGACTACTCCTGGCTCGACTAAGGACGGTCTGTAAGAGGAAGAGGGGCAATCAGAACCTTGAAGAAGGTTTGGGGATTTCTTTGACAGAAAGAAGAAAGCAGGAAAAGTCCCACCGGACGTGCCAGTCTGTTGGCCACGGAATATATATATATATATATATTCAAATAGGTATTAGACAGGGATTCTCTTTAAAGAGAAACATTTTAATATAAAGGTTTATTCCGTGGGTGTGCATCGTATCAGACGATTCGGGTTCGGGTGCTAGACCTTTCCCCACTGACCGCAGTCAGTGTTAATTTACATCGGCCTAACGTCCGAACACCTTTGTTTAGCTGTCAAAGAAACCTTAAAATCCCCTCTATAGGTTTTGATGTTGAGGACTTGTTCACTTGGGCGACTCGCAGTTACTACTCGCTCACCACCGGTAGACTGATAGGACTAAGGCTTTATCAAAGGCCTCTTAGGCTTAGGCAAAAGCCCTAGAATTTTGGGGTATGGATGCAATTCTGCAGGAGCCGTAGGCATTTTGAAGTGTCGGGAGGTTTCCTAGACCTCGGAGATATTTTGGTAATTTTACATTTCTAGAGGTATTTTGGTAATTTTACTAGGCCAGGGATATTTCTGAAATATCTGGGTTGGAAAGAAGATAAGATAGGATCTATGACTTCCCAAGGCGCTGAGGCCATTTATGGAGGGTTTTGGGGGCTACTAGACCATTTCTAGGTCACAGAGGTATTTCGGTAATTTTACCAAACCGAACACGAACGTAGGTTTGAGGCGACACCCAAGTGTCGAACTAAGCTGACAGCATCCCTAACCTGAAGGAGTAACGAGGAGCTTCATAAAAGGCGCACGTGCGTCGATTTGCAAAGGAAGGGGTGTGTATATAATTTCCCGAAAGTCGGGGGTTTTCTTATAATTTTCTCTGACGGGTGTGCAAAGAAAATCTGCAAAGTACATTGAATATATTTAGGGCCCAAGTGAGTTGTCGGCGAGTTGTCGACTATACATCACAGAGATCCGTACTAATACAGGAGGTAGGGGTGTAGCCCCAATTACAAATGATTGCAGGGTAAAACTACAAACAATAGGACTTATGTTTCTCGCAGTCCTCGGGAGAACATTTTTGTAATTCACCCATTATAGGGGCATAACTACATAATTTAGCCGTCCCGGGAGCGTAGAAACTTACAAACATAGCCTGCAGAGGGACATAATTATAAACATACCCCTTAGGGGCATAAATACAAAACCCAGGGATCACCTACCCCTTAAGGGTCAAAACAACGAACAACGAACAATTTTCTTCTCAAGTACACCGGTGTCCTTGATCTCTCGTGAGTGTTGGATGCTTGATGCCCAATGCTTGATGTTAGATGCCTCCTTCTGGACCCTTGGGGGTCTATTTATAGAAAGTGGAGGGCTACCCGGAGGTGTTTGAACCCGTAAGGTCTGAATGGGCTAAGAATGACCCCGGGAGGGTCTTTTCTCCTTTTTCTTTCTTTTTTTTTTGCGGGAGAGAGAATGGGCGGGGTCAAAGGACCCCGGACCCACCTGAGGTCAAATGACCGCGGGCAGGCCTGCGCGGGACCTGCTCGGGCTCATTCGACCCCGGGCAAGTCCTGCCATAAATACTCAAGAAGGGTCCAAAATTATAGAAACACTTAGGAAGAGTCCAAAACTGCATAAATACCCTGGAAGGGTCCAAAATTGTGAAAATATCCCAAAAGGGTCAGAAACTACAGATATACCCAAAAAAAGGCCTAATCTCTATGAAACTCAAAATCAACAGTCTGTTTAGATGGTGAAATGAAAGTCAATTGTAAATCAAATGACATGACTATCTAATCGGGGTTTCATGTATTTTAAAAAAAAACGAATCCAAAGAATGAAATGTTTAGTTTTCTCCAGCAAATGTAAATCTCTAATGGGTGATCTCTTTGATCAAATCTATTAGATAAAACCCCAAATATCACAGCGGATATTGTAGAGGTCGAAAAGGATATCTTTGACAGTTAATCAAGGGTATTCGGACTTTATGTCGATGTAAATAAACATCAACTGCTGTTGATGAAAAATGTCCCGTACCCGAACTCAAATCGTCTAATAAACCTAAATTCATGGAAATAATAATGCGCACGCTACTTAATTAGCCACAAATGTGTATTTTCTTCAAAAATATTATTCTCCCATGTTCAACAAACTGGCACGCCCGATCGGACATTTCTTGCCTTTCATCTCTATGCTTTCATCTCTATGTCAAAGGATACTCTGACCTTTGCAAAGGCTGTGACATGTTTCATACTCTTGCAGGAGATAACCTATAACAACCCGGATAAAAATAATGCAATAAATAAATGACTACAATTTCTCAAGTATAATTTTGATATAATTAATATGAGTGAAATAAAATTTGTAATAATGAAATGGGCTAATAATTAAAAGCTTATTGGGCTTAATTAATGGAATAAATTCCTAAAATTTGTAATGCCCTAAATCCCAAATTCTAATTGGGCTAATTAAGCTAGAACTTAAGCTAATGGGCCTAAAATCGAATTTGAACCCTAATCCACTTAGATAGGGTCGATCTCTAGTGAAACCCTAACCTAATTGGGATAATCTCGTACTAGGTGGCCCTAAATATAGATAGAATTTAAAATTTTCGGAGTAAATATAAGCCCTAGACTAAGAGGTCGAATTAGGACTCTTTGGACCCCCAAACCCTATAAATAAAACCCTAGATCATTATAGCCAACCTTAATAGCTCGTGGCAGAGGCTGGAGGTCGTGCTGGAATGGTGTTGGGACGTGAAATCGAGGAGGAGCGAGGTCTAGGCGTCTGTGTTCTTCTTCCCTCTTCTACCCTAATCCGAATTTAAGATAGGTGTTCTCTCAAACTAAACCCTAATTGACCAAGCAAATATGTTTAACTGCATGTTAGATCGTTTCTATATTGTTTTCCCTAATTTTTATCAACTATTATGCATGTATTTTGAGTTTTCTTACATGAAGTATCGTTGTTTTTCTGTTTACTCGTTAGAACGAGTTTCTGTCTGAGATCACATCTGTCACAGGGACCACGTTCTGAACGCGGCCCTGTGATAGACCGCGTTCTCTTGAATGCTGTCCGCAGACCGACCGCGTTCTGATCTGAACGCGGCGTATGTCCCAGCTGCATTTAGCCTCGGGTTTCCTTGAAACCCTAGGTTTTCTAGTATGTTAAATACACTATTTTGGTGTCAAAATCGTGTTCTTTATTAAGTATAACTTCCGAGCAAATAAATTGATTAGGTAAACTATTGAACATGATTTAAAGTTCCTTAAAGTTCTTCCTTTTGAACTTTGCAACATATCTGAAGAGTCAATTGAAACAGCGCACTCGGTCCCTAGGGATGAACCCCAAATTGAATTTAAGACCTGTTGTACACATTTATTTTCTCGAAATAATCGAGAATAAAGGTTGGGACCCAATCTCGAACACCTTGCAGGCGCCACGACACCAACAACATTATAATAACCGGGCTCGACCCAAGACTCGGGACAACTCGTCGTATCACACGGCACCCTACAAACACGCGGTAACCACTCCCGAACACCTTGCAAGCGGCATCGTGCCAGCAACATTAGAACAACCCGGGGGGGGGGGGGTCGGTTAAGGCCTCCGCCAAGGGGAAAGCCCCAAAGCTTCTCTCTAGGAAACTGTAGAGGAAGAGACGACAGGGGGTTTTGCAATAGATTGCTAAAAAACTAACGGACAGTTTGAAGATGGAGTACAAGAAAATCCTTCTCAAAGAGGAGATATATTGGAAACAAAGATCCAAGGACAAACGGATGAAAGAGGGTGATAAAAATACTGCTTATTTCCAAAGAGTGGCTTCTGGTAGAGGGAGAGTGAACTGCATCAGATGTCAAAGATATAGGGGACAGATTTTCTCACAACCAGAATCAATGAGGAGGCACGCATAGAACTTCAACTCGATGCTTTTCTTAGAAGAAGACACTGAGACCCACAATTGTGAAGGACTTAGTCCCAAACATCACAAAGGAGAGAAGGAACATCTTAGCACCCTTCTCAGAGGATGAGAAAAGAAGGGTCACCTTCTCTCTTGCTGGTGACAACGCCTCAAGCCCATATGGCTTCACTGCGGTTTTACTAACATTGTTGAGAGGTGGTTAAAGACCTCCTTTGCAGGGCAATGTTGGAATTCCAGGAAGGGAGAGCCCATCTTCGGGGCATTAACAAGACTTTTATCGTGCTCATTCCGAAGGAGAGTGCTGATTGTTTATCTTCTTATAGGCCCATCTGCTTACTCAATGGTGTCTACCAGATCTTCACCAAGGTGCTTGCTTCCAAATTTGAATGAGTTGTGGATAGTTTGATAAGCTGCTACCAAGGAGCATTCATCAGAGTGAGGCACATCTAGGAGAATTTTCTAGTAGCTCATAAATGTATCCATGAACTGAAGAATCAGCGTCAACGGGGCTTGGTTCTCAAACTTGAATTTGAGAAGGCTTATGACAAGGTTAATTGGGGCAGCTTATTCTAGATATTCAAGAGGATGGGTTTTGGAGAGAGTTGGGATACCTGGATTTGGGCTTATGTTTCCTCTGCTACATTTGTTATCCTACTCAATGGCTCACCTAGCCCCTTTTTCCACAGTCCATGTCTCCATCACTATTTGTTTTAATGGCCCGTTTGTTGTGTAGGATGTGGAAGAGGGCTGAGACAGCAACTTTGATCTCAAGTTTCAGGATCTCTCCCCAGCGGAGTCAGGTCACCCATTTGCAATATGCAAATCATCTTACTCTTGTCTCATTACAACGAGCAATTGTGGTCAGATTGATGCTTGAATTCCTAGATGTAGTCAGTGGCCTCAGGGTTCACTTTCGCAAGAGTCAGTTGATTGGAATCAACATTGAAAGCAGAGATCTCAGGAAGACAGCTTTGATCTTGGGTTGTCAAGGCAGGGAGTTCCATATTACTTATCTTGGACTTCCACTCACACTAGTGCCCCTCCATTGTAGGGATTGACAAAGGGTCATTCAGAAGTTTCAATGGAGGTTGGCTGGCTGGAAAGGAATGCTTCTTTCTTATGGTGGGCACCTGACACTTTATACTTCGTCCTGGACAGCCTACCTACTTATTTTGTCTCCATCTTTAAAATTCTCAATTTCCCACCGTTGTGAGGAAGCTTGAAGCCATTAGATGTTGGTTTTTCTGGAAAGGTAGTGAGGAGGTGAGGAAGGGAAGCACCTGCAGCTGCACTGGGATCATCATCATCATCATCATCATCATCATCACCAGCATCATCATCACCATCAGAAACCAGTCACCTTTTGGCCTTTGGGGATGCTTCTCTCTGTTTTGGTGTGATTTCTTTAGCCACCCTTGACATGAATCCTCCTGCCCTTGGCGTGTGTCTCACATAAATCTGCTTCAACTACTCAATTACCGGATCCTCTCGAGCAACAGCACTTGTCCTCTCAGTTAGCCCATGCACTGATGTACTTCTTCTTAAGGATGCAGGTGGCTTGCCCATTCTAGGAGTGACTGACCTGCTATCTGAGTCTGAGTGTCTAGCTGGTTGAAAATCAGGCTGTTGCTCAGTGTCATCAACAACCCCAGGTGGGTCCCTTCTCTGGTGCGCATGAGTATCTCTGGCCCTCTTTGTTTTTCTTCTGAATTCGGGATCTCTTGCCTCATCTTCATCTAGTATGCCCTCTACCCATATTGTATCATCAATATCAAAAACGGGCTATCAACCTGCACTCGTGTCTCCACCCAAGACTGCAAGGGATTATCATCATCAAATAAGGCATCCACATCAATTTCTACAGTGGCACCTTCAGCGACGCGTTTGCCCCGCAGCTGTTGTCTCAACCTCATATTTTTTATTCTCAACCTCATATTGTAGTGGCAGTAAACTAATTTGTCTAACCGTTCAACCTTTAGCCGATTGCGAACCTTTGAGTGTATAAAGCTGAACGTGCTCCAATTTCTTTCACATTGGCTTGCTGATGTGGTTTGACTCAACACCCTGATTGCAATGAAAGTCAATGCAGAACTGCCCAAATCTCTATTATTCACCATTACCCACCAGTCAGCTGTTCCACCAACCATAAACAAATAAATATAAGTTGTAAATAAAAATCAATTCTCCGTGATGTAATTGCAAAGAAAGCACAAAGATAACCTCATACCTGGGCTCACTCTTCCCACTGCGTATTACAATTGGGAGTCAGAATACGTCCCAATTCTCATTCTATAGTAGTTCATCTACAAAAATAAAGTAATAGATTAGCATAACTACTTAAGTAAATTCTATACCTCTTATTCATGAAATCAAAAAGGCCAACCTCTACTTCCGCCTGAAGCCTCTTTTCTGGTGTCCTCGATAAACGACCAATGACTTTTAAAGTCCCTTGGAGCACCTCGCCATCAACATGTGCATTGGCATCGTACATAAATCGAGGGTTGAGAAAATAACCTGCATTTGTGTATAATTTTCTAAATGTTACATATAAAATAACCTAAACAATAATGTATCAATACAAATAATCACTCACCGATGCATGCAAGTCGTGGTGTAATGTGGTGTCCCATCTATGATCAATAATTTTCCACCACTTTGCATATTCTTTGGGAAGGGATTCCTGCAACTCCATTTTGGCATGGTCCATGGCCTTATACAGATATCCCATATCATTCTTCTCATCGTCATCCACCATTCTTAGGACCTTCACGAGGGGGGTGACTACTTTCATGTATCGTGAGACTCTGCCACAGAATTTGTTATCATCCACGATGTGGGAGACATCCAAATATTCCATCTGAGCATCAACATTAGACTTGTCGATGTATTCCAGCAGGGCATTGTGGTACATGAAAGCTTTCAGCTCAGTCTTATACCAGTGCAAAGAAATGAAATTTGAATCAAATACGGATCATAACTATAAGGATAAAGAAGTAAGAATTAAGTTCAATCTTATACCTGTGCAAAGACTCCAAAGAAATGAAATTTGAAGCAAATCTGGTTGGCCCTGCACGGATGATATCTCGCCCCCCACTTGCATGCTCCATGAACATGTTCAATATCCTAGAATGGCCATAAATATACTGGGTAATCCTTTGTGCCCCTTCAAGTGTCTTCTTCACATGATTGTCCTTCCCAATGTCTTCCAGAATCAAATCTAGACAATGTGCAGCACATGGGAGCCAGTATAAGTGACTGCACTTCTGCATCAATTTCTTCCCTGCAACCTTATAACTAGCTTCATTATCAGTCACTACTTGGACAACATTGTCCTCTCCAATTTGGTCTACCATGTTATCCATCAAATGAAAAAAATAATTGGCATTTTTTTCATAATTTAATGCATCTACAGATTTTACAAATACTGTACCTTCGATGCAATAGACCAAAAAATTAATCATGGACTTCTTCGTGGTACCAGTCCAGCCAACACACATAATAGTGCATCCTCTCTCCATCCATATATGTTTGAAGTTTTCAACCCAATCATGGAGCTCCTCAACCTCTCCCTCAAGGCCACGCCCGTATATGTCTCGACGTGATGGGACCTTCAAGACAGGGCCAGCATCTGCTATGACATCTAGCATAGGTTGGAAATATTCGCTTTCAGCTGCATGTGCAGGGATACCTGCATGAAAAAACCATTTGCAGATACTTTTAAATGCATGCCCTGCAACTTCTGCTGATTTTTTTACCCCTCTCAATGCAGACTTGATTTTAGGTTGTGTAGCATGAGGCCTTCTGTGGAGATAGCTGTCCATGGGGCCTGTTCTCTGTGTCTGTGGGACAGCACCAATGTCAGGACGTCGTGCAGCTGTACTTTCGTAGGTGCCTTCCCTTTCCTTCGAGCAGCTTGTTCACGCTCCCTTGCTTCAGTCAGCTCTGGATCTGAATCCTCAGTGCCTTCCTCATCATCATCTCTCCTAACCCTTCTGCCAGAAATCTCCTCAGCAATTTCAGCATCATCCTCAGCCCTTTGTTGCATCCTCTCCTTTTTCCCCAGAAGGCACTGGCGCATCTCTTCTCGCACCTCTCGGGGACAATGGTCACATTGTCTCACCTCTCCTCTTACCCCTGTCAAATGTTATTTTCCTCTAGTAATTCCGCCATGTATCTCCCTACCATAATAATTGCATTTCACCTTCCTTCTCTTAGCATCAACTAGGGAGAGGTGGGCCTACCCCGGATCCTCTTGCCCTTCCTGCTCCTGTGTTTGTTGACGTCTAGGCATGATGCTGCATTAAGACAGTCAAAGGTATTCTCTTGTAAGTACAATGAAAAGAAGGCAATTCAACACGATAGAGTTTCAAATTATTGAATGAAACTTAATTGAGCTTCAATTGACCCTTACTAAACCTAATTAGAGGAAAGTCCCAAATTTAAGGATGTAATTAGGGCCAAATTAACAATTTTAGCCTAATCACCCTTCATAAGAATTAATTACCAGCATGCTCCCGCTTAAAATTATTGAATGAAGCTTAATAGAGCTTCAATTGACCCTAACTAATGCTAATTAGAGGAAAGCCCCAAATCTAAGGGTGTAATTAGGGCTAAATTAACAATTTTAGCCGAATCACCCTTCATAAAAATTAATTACCAGCATGCTCCCGCTTAAAATTATTGAATGAAGCTTAATTGAGCTTCAATTGACCCTTACTAATGCTAATTAGAGGAAAGCCCCAATTAAGGGCATAATTAGGGCTAAATTAACAATTTTAGCCTAATCACCCTTCATAAAAATTAATTACCAGCATGCTCCCGCTTAAAATTATTGAATGAAACTTAATTGAGCTTCAATTGACCCTTACTAATGCTAATTAGAAGAAAGCCCCAAATTTAAGGGTGTAATTAGAGCTTAAGTAACAATTTTAACCTAACCACCCTTCATAATAATTAATTATCAGCATGCTCCCGCTTCAAATTAGTCAATGAAGCTTAATTGAGCCCTAATTGACCCTTACTAAACCTAATTAAATAAAAGCCCCAAATTTAAAGGTGTAATTAGGGTTTAATTTGAAGTGTTAAAAAGTTAATTATGGATTAAAATTAACCTACAACACAACATTTAACCTACAACAAAAAAACTTTCAACAACCCAACCAAAAAAACACAAAACAAAAAAAACCCCAAATTTACCTCGACAAAACTACTCACACTTCAAGCGGAGATGCAGTGGCGCAGTCAGAATGCAGCCCGCCAGCCCGCGGCCCAGGCCACCACCGGTCCACACTCCACAGCAGCAGGCCCCCGCGGCCCTGGCCAGCAGGCCCAACACAACAGCAGCAGCCCCCTGCGGCTGCCTCCTCCAGGCTCCAGCTGCTGGCAGCAACAGCAGCAGCCGGCCTGCGCAGCAGCAGCAGCACAGCAGCCTGCAGCAGCAGCACGGTCGCAGCAGCTGTACAGCAAGGAGGGGAGGGGGTTTCAGCCAAAACTCCCCGAAAAGAACACCAAGCGAACTCCATAGAGGGGAGTTCACGTGAGTTTACCGTCCGGTTTCGGGCGAAACCAATATCGGTTTCGCCCGAAACCAATAAACCTAGTAAGTGTCGGGTTGCTACAGTGAAAAGCCCCGTTTTCGTATCGGTTATGGCCGAAACGTAACAGTGAAAAGCCCCGTTTTCGTATCGATTATGGCTGAAATGTATCGGTTTCGGCCGATACTGACAACCTTGCCTCTGTGTGACAGATTTCTGTAGCTGTTTGCCCTTGCTTCTCAACCTCATGTTACTGTGGCGCAGGTTTTTGATGATTCGACGCCCCACAGGAATTGGAGCCCCCTTTTTAGACGGCAGTTCCAAGATGTTGAGCTTCATGATCTTAGGGAGTTGCTTAGCCTCCTTCAGCAGTACAGGGTACATTCAACACTAGGACAAGTGGTGGTGGACATGGGAGCCAAACGGTGCCTTCATTGTGAGATCGGCTTTTCGAGTCATTACAGACGGAGGTCTTCGACATGCCTTGATGAGACAAATCAGACACCCTAAGAGACCTCTGAAAGTCAAAGTGCTCCTATGGAGAGTGTTCCATGGCCGACTGCCTACAGCCAACACACTGGCTTGTTTCTTGGGGGACATTCCCATGGCTTTCTCTTGCTATCAGGAGGCAGATAAGTCTATTGCCCACCTTGTCACAGGTTGTCATTATTCGCGAGAGGTGTGGCAGTGGCTGTTCAGGAAGCTTCAGCACCCCTTACCTCCTGTTCACTCAATATAGTCTCCTTAGCAACTGGGGCAATCTTTGAGTGCCCAAGAAGGACCGGTGGATCTGGTGGTTCGTTCTTCATGCTACGGTTTGGACACTTTGGGGGAAACGGAATAGAAGAATCTTCAAGAAGGAAGCTCTCGTCCCCAAAAGGGTGGCTATGTTTGTGGCAGAAAGAATTAGGGAATGGGCTAGACTCCTTTGTAATGGCAATGTTTGTCCTTCTTCCTTTTTGGCCTTTTGTGGGGTGGGGGGGAGAGGTTGAAGCTCATGCCTTCTAGGTGGTGTGCTTTTGTGCAGGGAGGATTTTTGAGAGCTACACTTTTATACTTCTATATTCCTTCTTCATATTTTCCTTTAATATAATCATGGTACCATCCACTTTCAAAGAAAAGTCCTCTTACAGACCAAGGTCCGAGATTGTGTCTGACTAAAGCTGCCTCTGATGTGTAAAGTCCTGATGGATAGACCACTAAATAGTGAAAAGGGTGCCCGTTTATGTGCTATTTATATCATAAGATGCAGATGGCTGAAAATCAGGCTGATGATCTATTTCCATATCCCCGACCATGCACCAGATACTGGTGTTAGACATCAAATACTGCTGTAGAAGCCGTCCTGTAACAATCCTTTTCCCCAACCATGCAACAGACACTGGTGTTAGACATCATATCCTGCTGTGGAAGCCATCCTACATTCCCAATCCTTTCACCTCCTCAACTTTGTCCACCACAAGTCACTCCCCCCCCCCCTCTCACTCATCAGACGAGATCATGATTATGAGGTTTAATTGCATATTTTATATGTTCAAATGTTAATTCTTTATGGTGATCATGCCAATTTCAATGAAACTTTTATGTGATTGATGGTCGTTCACTATGATGTCATGGCTAAGTATATCCATTAAGTTATTGGATCCTTACTCGGTTGATCTCTATCGGGTCCTCATTGGGTCCAGAGCAAGAGGGCTAAAGGATATGGATTCTTAGATAGTTTCTTAAACCTGCATCCTCTCGACCTTACCATTACCCATTATCTCTCTTACACTCTAGTGGACTCCCCGACATTTTTCACCAAGTCGACCACGCTTCTGCACTCAATTTGGACTTTGGTAATTTTCTATGACTTATAAGCTAAACCATGGTAGACCTAACTGACATAAAGTCTCTAAGTTCAGAACTTGCTAGTTAATCTTCTCTAAAAATTTGTAACTTAAACATTAAAATCAGTAAAACTTGCAACTTAGAACCTTAACTTAAACATTTATGCCACTTAAACCCTACAATCATTCAGAATTCCAAATCTGCCCAAGAAATATCAAAAGTGCAATCTGACCAAAAATTGTAAAACTTGTAGAATTGCCCAGAAATTAATAAATATTGCAGGCATATCCAAAAACTTGTAAAAATCAGAAATATCCCTTAACCCACAAAACATTTACAGAGAAGGCCCCTAGAGGCTAATGCCCCAGAAAATCATAAAACAAAAAAAAAGATTAAAAATCATAAATAGACTAAAAAAACATCCAAAACCTATGGAAATGTGAACTTCCTCAAGACCATCTAAACTATTCAAAATGACCAAAATATCCGTGATGTTCTAAAAATCATAAAAATTTTAAAAAATCATTAAAAACAGATAACCTAAAAGTCATGAGAAAAGTTTGAAGAACTTTCTCATAGTTACATATTTTTTTAAAAATGACTGAAAATACCCCTGGAACCTGGAAACACTAAAAATGACCCAGAAACATATCCTTGGGTTCCAGAAAACACATCCGGAACCCAAAATGACTATAGCACCCTAGAGACCCTCAAATCATGTAAAATTACCAAAATAGAATTATTATCTCGGTATTAGCTTTCGCAACCATTTAACATATATAGACTACTACTGACATGAAAGTAAATGAACCTTATTATCACGGTATTATCTTGGTCTATTTTTCCAGCCATTTAACATGATAGTAAATGAACCTTGTTATCTTGGCATTAGTTTTTGCCATACACCTGCTTCAAAGTTCGACCATTTCTCTCTGTAGATAGCCACCCATATGGCACTAGCACTGAGAAGCATCCACCACATATGCCAAACACCAAGAAGAGCCCACGGCTACACCAGGCAGCAGACCCACAACATCTCCCGAACCTCCACTCTATTTGGACAGGCCAAAAACCTCCCACCAAACAGTCTGAGATGAGGTATCAAAATCAGGTTCTCCAAGGTGTAAACCATGCTATAGACGCATATAAGCAGTCATATATCTATCCAGGGCATTGCCATACGGATGAAATCTGGATGCATATGAATAAAAGCCACACAAAAATTATAAATCAATGAGTACCTTGAGATGAAGTATATTAAAATTGAAAAGAATACATGTACAAATAAGGTACTAAAAACATTGGGAATGCTGTTTTCCACCTCATTTTGACAAACTCAATCCACAGCCTTGGCATTGAATCATCAAGTTCTATACTCTGTCAATGACATCTCAGATTATTGGTAGAAGAAAATGTTTCTTTCTGGTCTCTTTTGAATATGTCATGACAAGATATGCATAAGCCTTTTAAATAATTAAAAAAAGTGAGCTAAGGGTTTGTGATGAAAATGAGTAGAAGGATATTTTAACCAGAATGAAGATAATATATTTTCACTAAGATGTGTAGGCATGCAATTGTGATACTTGTGAACCTATGTTTTATGGGCAATTTTAAAAAGAATAGCTCATAAAAGAGCTGGAAAAACAATGTCTCAAATGAATCACTAAAAAAGAACTAATAAAAGGCAAACCCTCATAATTTAGCAGCAGCATAGATTACCAGGATGATCAAAGTTATACTCATGAACCCGTGTTATCTCTTCTTCATTCAAATTGTAGTAGAAGGAATTCTGCAAATCATGAATCCAATGTCTTAGATTTCATATTTGTAAATAATCTCATAAAGATAATATTAAACATTGTCCCGTCTAGATTAGTAGAAGCCATGACTGAGCATTAACCACATTATCAACAAAATATGATGCTTGGTCACCTGTTAGTAAATAAAATGTTTTATTTTATGAAAAAGAAATAAACGTACAGATAACATGGGAACAACTATAGTTAAAAACATTTTAGCTTCAATACATCAAACAATGAAACATATTCTCATGAATGAACAAGTTGTTTTCCCATTTGATCAAGAACTTTGGGACAGCAAAAGAAGAAAATCACATAGTGAAATATAACTGCTATAATTTTCCGCAACAACATCAATGAAATAACAACAGAGTAATTGATTCGCAATAGATTTAGTTTACCAATTATAGTTTACCAATTACCACCGAATACAAATAGCATATAACAATATACAACAGCCTAAAGTACGGTTTAAAAGACAATATAACATCTTGACAGAATGAAGTTACACCCGTTTTACATGTAGCCACAAAACCATGGACCAGTGAAGTGCCTGCAGGCTGAGATCAAGATTGTTAAAGTCCTTTAAGAGGTCAATATTGATGATTACCTTTAAGAGCAAAAGTAAATTAAATCAAAATAGCAGGTGCTCATAAATGATTAGAATTTATTGTACCATAAGCAAACTGCAAATGAGACAGCCTTAGACGTTAGGAGTTGAATCATAAAAATTATCCAATCCTAACACTGGATAAAGCAATTCTAAGTAAACAATGTTTCAAAATACCATTGGGTGGGAAAAAAATCAAGAAAGAAGTAGAATCCTTCTGTTATGAGGTTCAAAGAATGTCAGTCTCCAATACTACTCTAAGTGGCATCAAATACACTCAAAAACTGATGTAAGAGAGGATTGTGTTGAAGCTTTGGCGCAAATGTCAGGACTCGGCTTACCGTAATTATTGGAGGATAACCTCAGCATTCCAGGGGGAGGGAATAACTTGTGAGGCATGCCACCACCATGCATCAAGCAGCGAATGGGCCAAAAAATAGGCACATCACCACTGGATAGGCAAGTGGACCGAGTAGACCCAAGGCATGCCACCCCTGCACCATGCAGCAAATGGTACACAACTCAGAGTCTCAGGCACATATTGCCACATAGGCATGTGGGCCTAATGCCACTATTAAGATCTAGCGGTGACCCCAACTTGGGTTGCCAAAACTTCCAAAAAATCTCAGGTACACACTTGAAGATTTGCAATCTTCACATGAACTACACGGGTTTTCTTCTTCAAAGTTAAGAACTCAATTCAAGGCGTCGTTAATGAAGGCTAAGCTTCCCTATTTATAGCACCCTGGCTTGGACTTCAGGCAAGTGCAATCATGCCAAATTTTGCCTCGTCATTGGCTCTTGCAGTGCAATTTGCTGATGCATTCAGTTGGTTCACATTCCGGACCAGATGATTGGTCCACATAGCAGTGATAAGGTGGTTGTATGGCACTTACATGATCACTTCCAGTTGGCCCATCCGACCAAGCCATGGTTCACATGGTGCACATGCGGCATTTACTTGGCACCTACATGGTAAGGCCCAATTAGGCCAAATGGGCAAGGCAGGGCCCACTGTTGCTGCCCCTTCGTGGAAGGGAGCAAGGGACCGCCATCAAGAGCTGACAATGGCCCCTTGGGAGCTACTGCTTGCTGGTATCGCTAGCTCCTTGCAAAAGGCAGCCTCTAGGGGGCTTCAAAATTGTTTTGTTTTCAGGCCTGTCTTGGCAAAAAAAATCCATATTTTCTGAGTTTTTCCCATTCTCTGAGGAAATTTTTTTACAGTGTTTATGGGGAACTTTCCTATCTACTGGATATTTTCCAGAAGATTTCTCATATTGTCCCATTTTCAGGTTTTTTTTTCCTGGGATTTCCAGGGATTTCAGCTTCTTGCCTATGGAAATGACCATTTTGCTTATGGAAATGACCATTTATGAAACACAAAGGTGTAATCTAATCCCAAGGATTTTTCCCTCACCAGTCATATCTTGAAGACTAGATCAAGTACTTCAACAAGAGATGATAACACTTTCTACAACAAGAGACACTAGCATTTTATATACCTTCTCATTTGTCAAGCATCTACACATTTGAGTTTGGACCAAAATGGGACCAGGGCAGCTGCATTACATTATTCAATGATCTATCAAAGTTCAATTCAGACTATACTTCCCCTTGACTCAATCTTCAGGAAAGCAACTAAATTTCAAATTTAATTTGTATTTCTTACTTCACAACCTAAAATCAAAGAGGAAAGGAAACACTTGGAAATAACTTAATAATCATAAGAAGCATAATACTTGGTTGACAAGGACAACACGCTGGTCATGAAGCTGCTCGATTATCATATCACAGACAGTTGTCTTTCCTGATGCTGCACCACCAGCAACACCTACACATAGTATGAAGAAATTACAGGTCTTGAAGCAAATAAGAAAATGAACAACATCCCGACGGTTGAGATAGTTTGCAAAAATGCTAAGAGATGGCAAAATCTCAAGGAAAAAACTTGCAGAGCAAACAGAAAGACTGGTGTTGGAGGCCCGAACTCAACCCAAAACTTAGGCATTAAGTTGAGCAAATTCTCTACATATATAGAGGTGAGACTCCCATGGATATCAGTATGGGACTAAACCACAACACCCCCCTCGTGCCGAACCAACCGGTTTGGGGCGCATCATGTGTAGCAACCCGGATTTTTAAGAAATCAATAAATAAATATAATCTCTTGAATATAATTATATGAGCTTATTGGGCTAATAATTAAGGGCGCCTTTGAAAACCGGTTGGGGTGGCTTAATCGCGTCCCACCGCGCGAATAAGCCACCCCCGCCCGGTTAGGGAGGGATGAGTGTGAGAGAAAACTGTGGGACCCACAGTTTTCTCTCACATCAGTTTGTTATTCGGGCGGTGGTAACCCGTTTTCAAAGGCGCCCTAAAGGTTTATTGGGCTTAAACAAGAAACAAATCCCTAAAATTCGTAATGCCCCAAACCCCTAATTCTAATTGGGCTAATTAGGCTAAAACTTACGCTAATGGGCCTAAATTCGAATATAAGCCCTAGTCCACTTAGATAGGGTCGATCTTTAGTGAAACCCTAGCCTAATTAGGGTTAATCTAGTGCTTGGCGGCCCTAGATAGGGATAGAATTCGAGATTTTCGCAGTAGATATTATCCCTAGATTAAGAGGTCAAATTAGGACTCTTTGGAACCCTAAACCCTATGAATAGAACCCTAGATCATTCTAGCTAACCCTAATAGTTCGTGGGAGAGGTTGGAGGTCGTGCTAAGGATCGTGCTAGGGCGTGGAATCGAGGAGGAGGAGCGTCTAGACGTTGCGTTCTTCTTCCCCTCTTCTTCCCTAATTCGATTTTAAGACATGTGTTCTCTCAGGCTAAACTCGAATTAATCAACAAATCATGTGTAGTTGCATGCCTAGATTGTTTCTATATCATTTTCCGTAATTTTTATCAACTCTTATCCATGTATTTTGAGTTCTATGACATGGTTATCATCGTTCTCGTGTTTTTCTCGCCGGATCGTGTTTATGTCTGAGATCGCGTCCGTCACAGGGGCCACGTTCTGAACTCGGCCCTGCGATAAACCGTGTTTTCATGATCGTGGCCTGCAGACTGACCGCATTCTGTTAGGATTGCGGTGTCTGTGTCAACCGCGTTCAGCCTCTGGTTTCCCTGAAACTCTAGATTTTTCAGTATGTTAAATATGTTATTTTAATGACAAAATCATGTTTTTTTTGTTAAGTATAACCTCTGAACGAATAATTGGATAGGTAAACCATATTGAAAATGATTTAAACTCCTTAAAGTTCTTCCTTTTTGATCTTATGAAAATCTTCCTTTTTTAATTAATTCTACCCTCTGGTCAACTCATGACTTCATGTTCATTCTCTAAAATTGAATTCCTTCATGTCTAAGATACTTAGAAGTTAATGCATGAATAAGTTATTCCTTGTTTAGCCTCCGAGTTGATTGATTTTAATCGGTGGTTTAATACGTTATTAGATTTATTACTGTTATTTGAAGGTCATGTCACACCGATGACATGTATCTACCGAGTTACTATGGTTTTCTGGTCCTTATTGCATAGCCAATTCTTGGTGAAGTTAGAATCCTTCGCCGGATATTTCTTCCGTCGGACTGGAACTTCTTCACTAAGACCTCCATAAGTCTCCGTGAGCCATACATTCCCACATGGACACCAAGCTAGTTGTACCCTAAAAAACTCTGGAAACCCTTAGAATCTCGTCCTACTGTTGTAAGATGAGGTTCGACCGGCCTTTGGAATCACAAAACGAGGTTCTGTTTGAGTTCTGGTTGCGACCGACCTAGAGAACGTGTTTAGCTTCTAGATCCTGATCGCGGCGTGCCCAGAGACCGCGTTCAGGGTGACCCCTGTCTGAACGCAGCCCTCAGTCAGACTGCGTTAATGTGATTGCGGCCCTGTCCCTGACCACGTTTAACCCTGGATTTCATGGATCATGCCCATGCGATTGACCGCGTTTTATAAAGTTATGTAAGTCCATAGTCAATTGTTCTGACATGTTTTGATGCCAGTATCTATCTGAGTTAGTACCCTCTTATGAATCATGGATGTCTATTCTCCATGAGTTTTCTCTACGTTCTATACTTGATATTTGTTCATCGATACTTCTCTTTACATGAGATATGTGCTATTGTCATTCTGAAACATAGCTCCCTTGATTCTACTTGGCCATATATGTTATATGAAAATTTTCTGCAAATTATTAAAGGCTTTGGGTCCGCTTAATAAACAATGTTAATCGGACGGAAGTCCAATTCTATATCCATGAAAAAGTTCTGGATGTGACATTACACCAATTATGTTCTACACAAGTTGGTTCTGCACACGAATGTTTTGCATTATATGATACTTGACTTTGCATGGCCCAAAGGGCGTTGTTATTATTTGCTGGCCAATTTCTATAGTTATGTTCAACTATACGTAATCATACATTGTCATCTAGTTATTGACTTCGTATTGATCTACTCTTCTCCTCAAGCTACCTCTAGAATATTAATTCTCATAAATTGCCTTGTATCTCATATTTCCTTGATTTTCTGGACTGAATATTCTCTCATGGATTTTATCCCCGTTTTACCACTTCATCATATAGTACTTCTGTACAATATTAAGTTGTTAATTCCTTATATTCTGCCTGATTAAAGAGATGTAATTCCTACTTAACTTCTTGCTCACCCAGTTTTACTTGACATTTTTCATGTAATATTGAATATAAAATTCACTCTGATGAGGAAGGGCAAGAGTGATTGAGTGCTCCTGGAGTAGAAAACCCGAGTCTTTTATATTTCTTGAGTCTAGTCAGAAGTTAAGAGTCTTGTAATTGAGTCCTTTTATTTTCCTTTGAGTTATTGTAATTTGAGTCAAGATTGTAATAGAGAATTTTTTATTATTAATAAAACTATATTTTTGTCCAATTCTGCCTTCTTGGTTTGTCTTTTATGGTTTTGTCTCCTGGTGCTCTGATAGACATGACAGTTCACTGCCACGTTCCAAACAGTTTCCGCTGCTACTGGTTCGGGACGTGACATCATGTGTAGGGCCAATTATCTATATATGGATCCAATTGGTAAACCCGCTCTAGTACCATGTTGGAGGCCCGAATTCAACCCAACACATAGACATTGAGTTGAGAGAATTCCTACATATATAGAGGTGAGACTCCCATGGATATCCGATATGGGACTAAATCACAACTAGAGACCTATTGAAGCTCAGAATGGTGACTTAGAGATGATGAAGAAGAGTTAAAAAAATCAATTGACATGGCAACCAACTAAATTTTCTTTACATTGCCTCATATTCTATAAGCCTAGAAGGTTCTTCAGGATTTTTATAATTGTTAATAGATACAGAAAATCATGTGTTCTCTGAACAATCCTATAAATGTATAATTAAAAAGATTGCATTCACTGTATATGTCATCTGTATTTGATCCTCCTAACAAAAAAAAGGAACAACAAAAGACTTCATCAAAGGCCAAGTCCATTCCACACATAAATCAAGGTTTTCATGAAGAATATATATCAACCTTGATCAAGAGTTTTGACACTTAACCTGAGTTTTGGCTGCCTGATTGTTGACAATCATTCTACAACTTATTCCTTCTGACATGTCTCTCATTGCATTATCAGTTAGCTGATTAAAATATACTTTTCATTTCAGAACACCCTACAGTTCAAAATTTGTCCATATCCCCTAGCTTTCACTTCCAAGGGTTGTGGAAGGACAAAGGTAAGGAATTACCCTTTCTTCCAGGAGAAGGGGGTTTTTCATAAAGCACATACTTCCAGCATTTGGCCCCAACTCCGGAAGGATTCATAGTGTCAAATCTGTATCAGATTCAGGATGATGCCACATCCTCCCACTTAAGTCCTTGCAATTCTAAATATTATAACCATAAGCATCTAACGAAACAGAAATGGCATAGACAGTTCCTAGTTTATTTTCAATAGTAAACAGGATACCTCCTCAACATAGGTATGGAGGAGCGCAAACAAAGTTGTTAGCAACTGTTGGGTCATGGAATTTTTCTTTGATATTATTTTTGGGTCTCATGTGATGAGGGGGGATATAGACCTCTCGACCTTCTCGTAGAAAGGGAAATCTACACAACGGACATATAAAGCTGTTTAGGTAGCCTGTGCATGGTTTATTCCGTGGATTTGGTTTGATCAGACGATGCAGCCAGTGTTGATTTACATCAACGTAACGTTCGAACACCCTTGATTAATTGTCAAAGAAAGTCCTAGAGTCTCTTATGTTCTAATGTCAAGGGCACACTCGCTTGCGTGACTCCCCTTACATCAACAACTACTTTTGAAGGAATTAGGGTTTTAGGGAAGGTCATATTTAGTTTGGCAAAACCCTATGATTTAAAGACAGGTGTGATTTATAGGAGGCCGGACACATATTAGGGCATCTTGATGGTCTCTAGATCCCCGAGGTATTTTGATAATTTGTCGGGTTCCAATGGTATTTTGGTAATTTGGGGTCAGGCTAGGGGCATTGTGTAGTTTCTAGACTGGATGAGTGGTTGGGAACTCTCTCTGTCTTCCAGGGGCACTCGGACAATTTCTAAAAGCTTTGAAAGTTGCTTGGCCATCTTTGGACTCTAGAGATATTTTGGTAATTTATTTTCCAGAGGCCAATGGCGAGGATTTAACAACAGCCGGGTGTGAACGTAATTAGACAGCACCCACTGGTGTTGGAACAAGTTTGTGGCTGGAAAAAATGCACGCATTATCATCCCTAACAAGGTAGGGGGTATACATAATTTTGCTGGCAGCCGACATTTGCACGCAATCACACGAGTGTACACAAACATGGTTGATACATTGATGATTTGTGTGAATACAAGGGGTTGTCGGCAGATTGTCGACTATACAGTGGATCTCCGCACAAACGCGGGATGTAGGGGCATAGCCCCAATTTGAGAAACTTGCAGGGTATAACTGCAATTACAAGTTGTGAGTTTTCTTGCAATTTTGAGAAGGGCATTTCTGTAATTCTCCATTAGTTCGCGGAATTACGTTAGTCTGCCGCCCAAAGATAAAAAAAATGACCATATAGAGCCGCAAGGGACATAAAAGTAAGACTCGGGATATGTAACGACCCAAGATCCAGATACCGGGAAGAACCCGATACCATTCGAATCCTGCCCCACAGCCCACGAGCCAAGAGGGCTCGGAAGGGCTAAAAAGAGTGTGGAGATACAAAGAAATAGGGAATAAAACATGACAATTCAACAATTAACAGAAATAAATAAACAACTACAGTAGAGTCCAGCCCAACAGAAAGTACAGTCTAAAGCAGTAAAACGTACCACATGCCAAGTGAACACTCGGCCCGGCGAGCTGGCAACTAAGAACCTCCGAACAGTACCCCGAACCTCGGGGAAGAACCGCCGCACCTGAAAAGCAGGGGTGAGCCTCCTGTCACTGGCTCAGTAGGGATCCCGCGGAACCCCAACCGAGAACAACGGCGGTAGCGGAAAGCAACGCTAACAAGAGCAACAACAGCAACAGCAGGAACAGCAAACCGGGGCTGGTAAAAACTCGGCGCTACAGCTACTCCTACTGTACCGACAACAGAAAGAGAAAGCCCGATCTCACAATCGGGAACCAGACCACTCTAACACCAGACCTACCGAGGAAACCCTCACGGCAACCCTGCCGTAGAAGTCTGCCCACACAGGCACGACCAACCGGGACCGCACAGTCTCACACTGGCATGACGAAACCTCGGTGAAGCCACTGGCACCCTGGCCACTACCCCGAAAACACCGGACGGTCCAGAAAATCACGTCTCGCAGACGGGAAACGGAACCCGAAAACAGGAGAATCACGTCTCACGCGACAGGAGTATCTGCCCACCAGAAGCAAGGCCGGATGCGTCCACTGACGTCTTAGACCGCGCCTCAGGTGTCTCCCTCCGGCCCAGCGGGAACTGAGACACCGTACAAGTAACCACAAAAAAAGTGACTAGCTGACGTCGCGCTCGTCAGCGCGGGTCCACTGCCCCCAACCACGTGTGCACACACAGACCATGCGTCCTAGGTCTGGCCTCTGACTGATTTTCCCCTCAGCCGGACTCTGGCTGCAAGACGTGGGGCCCTACAGTAACCAGTCTAAAAACCGTCTCTCGGGTCAGCCTCGCCACCACTCCCTGGTGGGACCACTCGCGTGTCGGAAGGCTACGACTAGTGGGGAGCCACTGATGTGACCACTCTCCGAAGAGAACTCTGAGAACCACACACGCACCCTGCGCGAAAGTCGAGAAGAACCAAGTGGCGCCGAGCCACTAGACTCTGGACAGTCCTCTAGACTCACTAAATCCAACGGTCTTTGAGTCACAAGACTCGGGGTCAAGACCGTTGTACGCAACGGCACAATGCCGTTAATCTAGCCTAATCCCTAGGTCTAAATCCACGGTAGCACGAATACCGAGGCAGCTCACGAGCCGCTGAGACCATTCCCTCGGGAACGAAACTGAGAAGCCTTCCAGCCCCAGGCTGGGCAACTGGACTCACAGTCCAAGGCCACACGCACGGCCCACGTGGAAAGCACAGAAGCACGATTCCCATGGCAGCTCACAGGCCGCCACGCCGATTCCCCATCCCAGGGAAAAGCGAGAAATCTCCAGCCCCAGGCTGAATGACTGGACTCGCAGTCCAAGGCCAAACACTTGGCCCAGTCGGGAACCATCTTCCGCAGAAACCCACGACATGCTAGGAAACCCCACCGCACTCACACCGGGGGCATTCCCCGACTGTCGGCAAAAATAGATGTTCCCTCTCCCGCTGAGATAGCACAAGCAAAGAAGCGGGAGAAGAACAGGAGGAAGAGTTTGAACAAGAAGCTAAAGCGACAGGCCGAGCAGGCCGCCGCTATGGAAAACTCCGGCGAGTTAACTCCCCTACAGAAGCTACAAAAATTAATTAATGAGCTCGAGGAGTACGTCCCTTCCATGCCTACCAAGGCTGTCCCTCTTGATAAATACATTCCATGGGAAGAAATGGAACGGAAAACTCGGCTGAGGAGCTGGCTCCAACAAATGTACAACCAAGCACAAGAGGGAGAGAAGCTTCCTATTCCGGAGGAACTTTCCTTCTTCTATAAAGACAAAGAGCTCACCATAGAAAAGCTAGAAGCTATGTTAAAAAGTTTTTCATACAACATGGTGTCCATTCCTCCTCCCGAAAGTCTATACGGACCAAGCGGGAGCAATAACACGGCTCCCCCCGCTGAGGATAGAATCACCATGGCCACTTATCGTCGCCCCAATGCAGAACTCCAAAATCGGGGACGCGGAGTAGATCGTCGCCGCGGGCGAGCAAGGCATCCAGCATCTTCCAGTAGCGGGAATGCTAACTCAGCACGTCCTCGAAATGTCATTATCTTCATAGGCGAAGGCCCAGGGCCTATTCCCGAAGTCCAGATTCGAGAAGATACCTTCCTCTTTGACCCATCAGATGAGGAGGAGGGGCCGGTAGCGCCAACTCCCCAAAAGGCAGCTGCCCCCTCTCAAACTCAAGACAGAGTCTCCACCTTCTCCCTCGATCTATCAGATGGAGAGGGTGAGGCAGGGGATTCGGCACCGCAACAAAATTCAGCTGACCCGACTCAAGCAGGTCCCTCTGGTAAGGACAATGAGGAGCCGCCTCTTCCCAAAGAAGATTCTCTGGCTCCACTATTCCAAGAGGAACCCAATGATCAAGGGAAGGCTGAACCAAGCAAGAAGCCCGTCTATCAACCTAAACCTCTATTGGAGGTCATCCCTCCCCTAGATCAGGCTCGTGCGCCCGATCGCAAGATCATTCAGTATATGAAACGGTTCCCAACAAATGTCACCATATGGGAAGCAATTGCTTGGAGTAAAGAGCTGAGGGAAGCCCTCGTGAAAATACTCCAAGAACTAGAGGTTTACGAAGCCCATGTAGCCGAGTTTCAGGCCCAAGCATATGAAGCCTTAGCAGCAACGGTCACCTTCACAGATAAAGACATGTTGCTGCCTTCTCCTTGTCACAATCGGCCTTTATATATGCAAGGAAAGATAAACGGTCACTGTTGGCAGCAAATTTTGTTTTGCAAAAATACCGCCGTTTTTATTTAGTTGAAGCAGAAATGGGCTAACTTGGAGATGGAAGACCCGTACGGGGTCGGAGGAACCCGTCCGGGGTCCGAGGGACCCGTACGGGGTCGCCCTCACCCGGACGGGTCCGCCCGGAGGTGGGCAAACCCGCACGGGGCCGCCCTTAGGCGGGCGGACCAGTCCGGGGTCGCCCGACCCCGGGAGGGACCCACCCGGGGTCCGCGACCCCGGGCAGGTCCTGCCCGGGGGGTCGCGACCCAGGGGAGGTCCCCCCGGGGGGTCGCGACCCCGGGCAGGTCCCCCCCGGGGGCCGCGACCCCGGGGAGGTTCCCCCCGGGAGCGCGCGACCCCGGGGAGGTCCCCCCGGGGGTCCGCGACCCCGGGCAGGTCCCCGGGGGTGTCGCGACCCCGGGGAGGTCCCCCCCGGAGAGCTGCGACCCCGGGCGGGTTCCCCCCGGGCGTCCGCGACCCCGGGACGGTCCAGGACCGTCCCGGGGACTCCACCCCGGGGAGGTTCCTCTCCCGCGCACGCAAATCAAAATATGACCTCCCCGGGGTCATTTTCATCCCGTTGGACCCGTACGGGGTCGAACACTCCCGGGGAGGTTCCCCACTTCTATAAATAGACCCCTGGAGGTCCAGAAGGAGGGAGGGGAAGCTCTACTACACTCAACAACCTACGGAAGACACTCGGAGCGTTTTGTTCGTTTGTTCGTTTGTCTTGGCCCGCGAGGGGTAAGTCCCCGGGTTTTGTGTAGGTGCCCCTATGAGGGTATATTTGTAATTTTGCCCCTCAGTGGGCCGTGTTGTTGTTTCTGGCAACACAGGAGAAGGAGAGACGACAACTACAAGCAGCAACCTACAGAAGACGCTTGGAGCATTTTGTTCGTTTGTCTTGGCCCGTGAGGGGTGAGTCCCCGGGTCTTGTATTATGCCCCTACGGGGTATATTTATGGTTATGCCCCCCAGTGGGCCATGTTTGTAATTATGCCCGTCAGCGGGCCACGGTTGTAAGTCTTTACGTCTCGGGACGACTAAGTCTTGGATTTCTACCCTTATAATGGCGAAATTACAAAAATATCCTTCCCGGGATGGTAAAAGACCGAAGTCTTGTAATTTGCAGTTATGCCCTGCAATCTTTTGTAATTGGGACTACGTCCCTATCTCCCGCTCCAAGGCGGACGTTTGTACAGTCGACAACTCGCCGACAACCCTTGTACTCACATGGAATTATAAAAGCATTCAGCATGTTTTATATGTAACCTCGGGTGGGAAAATTATAAGAAAACCCCCCGACTTTGGAGAATTGTGTATATACCCCTCCTTCGATCAATTTGACAGAGCTATGCTTTCTATGAAACCCTTTGTCATTCCTTCGGTCCGGAAGTGTTGTCAGCTTAGTCCAGCACTCGGGTATCATATCAAACCTAGGTCTAGGGTCTGGTAAAGTTACCAAAATACCCATGTAACCTAAACATGGCCTCAGAGCCCTCGAAATCCTCCAGAAAGAGCCTCAATGCCTTGGGGAGTTAGAGATCCAGTTTCACTTCCACTCCAGCCCAGAAAATTTCATAAATACCCCTAGGTTGGTAAAATTACCAAAATACCCCCGGGGTCCAGAAAACTTCCCTTGCTTTAAAAATGCCTATGGCTTCCGCATATTTGCGCCTCTATGCCTAAATCTTAGGGTTTTGCTCAGACCTAGCCCTAATCTAATTGTTTCTATGTGTTGGTGGTAAAATGAGTGGTCATGGAGAGTCTCTCGAGTGAGCTTGCCCTCCACATCAGAACCTCTGTAGAAGTCTTTTGGGACCTCTTTGACAGTTAAACAAAGGTGTTCGGACGTTAGGCCGATGTAAATCAACACTGACTCCGGTCAGTGGGGAAAGGTCCAGCACTCGAACCCAAATCGTCTGATACTATGCGCACCCACGGAACCCTCTCTACGCAGAGGAGTGTTTCTTTTCAAAAAGAACGAAAATCTACCTTTTATCTACGATAAGAGTATTTCTTAGATTTTTTTCCGTGTCCAACAGTCACGAACTGAACCGGATTCTGGTAGATCCCGGGGCGTCTGTCAACATAATGCCCTTGAAGACTTTCAAGTCTTTATTTCTCATACCCTATTTGCAAAGGGTTCATGATGTCAAAATTTCGGGATTTAACCAAGATTCCGAGGATGCATTGGGTAAGGTAGAGGTGGAGATGACCATGGACAGTTTTGTCACTAAGGCCACATTCGACATCATTAATGCAAATACATCCTACAAAGCTCTGCTCGGGAGACCCTGGTTACATGAAAATTGGGTCATCCCTTCTACCCTTCATCATTGCATCAAATATGCAAAGGGCGGAGAGCAACATACAGTCTTTGCTGACCGGGCTCCCTTTCGGCCAAATGAATGCAATTTGACCGATGCTCAGCTATATTTCAGGAAGCCCACTATTAACCCTCATCCCGGAATTAAGAACAGAGAGAAACAAGAGGCAGTCCTGGAACAAGAAGATGAACAGGAAGAGGAGCTCTTCACAGTCAATGAAGATCTTGCTAAACTACACCGATGTTGCACCCGAAATTATCTCAAGTTACTTTGAGAAATTGTTGCTATGCAACGTTCGACGACAAGGATGACGTATCGTCAACATCGTCGAACTACGGAGTATCTCCGTGATTTAGGGTCTATTGATCCGACAATACTATCATGGTCGACGTCGCGACAAGAAGGTTAACAAGGAAGAAACATGTGTATACCGGTCAGAGTAGCCGAGCAAGTGTATCACACGGCACAGACGGGCGCAAAGCTTCCTCCCTACGCGGCGACGAGCGACCAGACAAACAAACAATGCTCCCTCTGCGGACACGATGCTGCCAGGCGGCGAAGGAGCGATCTCACCGGGATTTATAGCTTCACCACGGTTCTTCTCCAATCCGGGACGACGAAAACGGAGCGAAGCGGCGCGAGGAGGAGCCAAGGAGCACGCCCGGGGGTCAAACGACCCCTCCCGGGTCAAAAAGGGAGGCCGCGGCCCCGCTGGGACCCAGCGGGGTCGCGCGACCCCGCCGGTCCGCCCGGGGAGTCGCGCGACCCCGCTAGGTGGCCCACCCCCCGGGGTCGCGCGACCCCGCCAGGTGGCCCACCCGCGGGGTCGCGCGACCCCGCTGGGTCCCGCCCGTCCCGGGGTCGCGCGACCCCGCCAGGGTCCGCCCCCCTCCGGGGTCCGGGATTTTCAAAAAAAAAAATTAAAATAAAAAAAAGAAGTTTTTTTGCCCCCTCGTAGGGGTCATTTGGCCTTTTTTGGTGGCCAGAGGGGTCAAAATGGCTTTTTGCCACCCCACCTTGACAGAATCGAGGCAAATTTGTTCGTTTGACCCCTCTAAGCCCTCCCGCCTTCTATAAATAGACCCTAAGAGTCCAAGTGAACAAGGAGGAGAACAACAAGGACACAGAGCATTACGAACGGACGGAGCATCCAGCATTTGGAGTTTGTTCGCTTGTTTCGGCCCGTGTGGGGTAAGTCCCCGGGTCTTGTATTTATGCCTCTACGGGGTATATTTACATTAACGCCCCTCAGCGGGCCATGTTTGTAATTATGCCCCTCAGCGGGCCATGTTTTGTAAGTCTTTACGTCCCGGGACGACTAAGTCACGTGGTTCTGTCCTTACAATGGCGGAATGACAAAAACGTCCTCCCCGGGATTGTAAAAGACCCAAATCCTGTAATTTGCAGTTATACCCTTGCAATCTTTTGTAATTGAGACTACGTCCCTATCTCCCGCTCTAACGCGGACTTTTGTACGGTCGACAACTCGCCGACAATCCATGTACTCACTGGAACTATAAAAGCACTCAGCATGTTTTATGCATGTCCTCGGGTGGGAAAATTGTAAGAAAACCCCCGACTTCTGAAAATTGCATGTATGCCCCTCCTTCGACCAAATTGACAGATGTGTGCCTTCTATGGAGCCCCTTGTCCCTCCTTCGATCCGGGAGTGTTGCCACCTCAGTCCGACACTCGAGTATTACTTTAAACCTAGGTCTAGGGTATGATAAAATTATCAAAATACCCCTGCAACCTAAAAAATGGCCTAGTAGCCTCCTAAGACCCTCCAGAAATGGCCTCAACGCCTTGGAAAGTCCGGAATCCAGTCTCACTCCCATTCCAGCCCAGAAATTTCAGCAATGCCCTTGGCCTGGAAAAATTACCAAAATACCCCTGGGTTGGTAAAATTACCGAAACACCCTCGGGGTCCAGAAAACTCCCTTTTTCTTCAAAAAAGCCAATGGCTTCCGCATATTTGCGCTTCTATTCCCAAATCTTAGGGTTTTGTTCAAGCCTAGCCCTAATTCTATTAACTTATTGGTGGTAAATGAGTGGCCATGGAGAGTCTCTCGAGTGAGCCTGCCCTCCACATCAGAACCCCTGTAGAAGCCTTTTGGGACCTCTTTGACAGTCAAACAAAGGTGTTCGGACGTTAGGCCGATGTAAATCAACACTGACTCCGGTCAGTGGGGAAAGGTCCAGCACTCGAACCCAAATCGTCTGATACGATGCGCACACACGGAATCACCCTCTACTCAGATGGAGGGGGAATGTCTCTTTTCAAAAAGAACATTTGTTCATTTATATTTTCCCAAGTCGAAAATATATCTGTGTCTCACAGACTGGCACGCCCGGTGGGACGTTTCCCACCTTTCTTCTTTCTGTCAAAGAAAGTCTCTAAACCTTTTACAAGGTTCTGATTTCCCTCCTCTTCCTTTTACAGGACGAGAAGAGGAGGGCACATCTCTCTGTTCATTTGAGAGTTCTTTGTGCATTTGCACGCCACTCCGTTCGTGCTACGCACCACCACCACCAACACCAGCAACAGCGACGGCCGCCATTACCTACGGCCCCTAGATCGTCGCCAATCATGCCAGGCTTGGATTCCTGGCGACCCCACTGGTCTTCGGCGACTTCCCACCTGTCGTCGGCTCGCCCTTCTTCTTGGGCGTGGTACCGGTGGCTGAGGCCAATTCAGCCATGCCTGCAACAACAGTCGGGGGCGTCAAGCCCTCGGCCCCTTCAACTGGCCGGGTCCGCCCGGTCAAGAAAACAACTGTCGGGGGTGTTAGCCCCTCTGCCCTAGCCACTGGTCGGGATAGTCCGGTCAACAAGGTTGCTACTGGGGGTGTCAGGCCCTCGGCCCCATTAGCTGGCCGGGTCAGTCCGATCCACAAGCCAACTATTGAGGGCGGCAAGCCCTCCGCAACAGCCGGCCGGGCTCGCCCGGTCAACAAGACCATCACTGAGAGTGTCAGACCCTCTACTGCATCAACCGGACGGGCTCGCCCGATCAAGGGGACCGTCCTCAAGGGTGTCAGACCCTCTGCTGCGGCATCTGGTCGGGTCCAGCCGGTCAACTCCCCAACTATTAAGGGTGTCAAGCCCTTCATCCCAACAACCAGCCGAGCTCCATTGGCTGCTCCGTCAACAGCCGAAGGTGTTAGGCCTTCTGCCCCAACTGTCGGCCGAGTCTTCTCGGTCAATCAAATCACTGCTGGCGTCGCTCATACTCAACGTGGGCAACGCCGCCGCCGCAACGGCGCCAACTCCAATGCGGCCACCCTCAGAGGTGCTACCCTTGGTCAACGGGGGCAACGCCGCCGTCGTCAGGGTGACGGCATGCCTATGGCGGGCGCCACCACTGGCGCCCCTGCTCAACGGGGGCAACGCCGTAGCCGCAAGGGTGCAAAGCCTGAAGCGGCTGTCTCTCGCTCCGACAAGACTCTAATTGTCGGAGACATCCGCATCCGGCTTGATGGAGGTGAGCCGATCCTGCCCCGAGATCGTCATGTCCCGACTATTTCTACCTCCAATCGCTTCGAGCCCCTCCGGCAAGTCCGGGAGAAAGGAGCGAAGAAGAAGAAGTCTGCCGTATCGGCGACAATCCAGGGCCCTCTGCAACGGCCCAAGCCACGAGCTCCCCGTCCAAGGACAGGGGGCAACCCAATTGAGGAGTACCAGCTCCATTTCAAGAAGATCTGGGTCACCAAGGAGGAGGCCCGAATCATAAGGCGCGCGAGGGCGGAGGAGCCCTTCCGCATGTCAGAGCTTCAGCGGATGCGGAGTCCGCCAAGCACTGAGGCCTCGACGTCTGCGAGATTTACATCTCAACCCCTACGGGGACAAAGGCGCCGAGGAGCCGGCAAGAAAGTGCGACCGACCTCCCCGTGGGCTAGTTCTACACACACGGAGGAGGATCGCTCACCTCAAGCAGCCACATCCCGAGTGTCTGTCTTCGACAGACTTGGGAGGCCGCCCAAGCCGGAGCGACAACCGCCCAAGAAAAAGCGGGCGGTCCAGGTGACCGATGACACTGTCAAAGTGTTCACCTGTTACGCCACCTCCGACGACAAACAGCCCGAGAACACCTCGGGAGAGCTTGACCAACCCATCCAATATTTGAGGAGGTCAAGGCCGGTCTCTCGGATTCTAGCGCAGACGCAGCAGGCGCCGACCGCCGGTACATCTCAGCCTGAGCCGGCACGGCAAGAAGAGCGCCAGGAAGACGTCCACAGTATTGATGGGGACAGTCACTCCCGGCATGAAGAAAAGCGGGGGGAAGAGCCACGGGCCTCCACACTGGACGAGCTTCGACGAGAGAACCAAGAGCTCAAGAACCTGCTACAGTCGCTTTTGCGCGAAAAGGAGGTTCCTGTCCCGCCTCAGACGGCACCGGCTGGAGCGGGTCAGCAGCCTTCTCCCGTCCCAGCAGCAGCCAACGCCTCTGTCACCGCTGCAAGACTCCCACTGGCAGTGGACTTCAAAGTCCCGCCGCATGAAGTCAATGCGCGATCTTCTGTTACTCCTGCTGCAGAAAGCCTCATGGCGCAGAAGCAGATGATTGAACGCATTGTAGAGGCGAAGTTTGCTCAACATGGGGAGGGAGTGGCCACCGTTGATTTGTACAGTGTGCCATATCCCCTCCGTCATCAATTTAAGAAGCTTCCGCCTGATTGCCCTAAAGCCTCGAAGCTCCAGAAGTTTAACGGGCAGGGCTCTCCGCATGAACATCTGGCCTATTACATGACGGCCATGGGTGAATTAGCCCTGGAAGAGGCATACTTGCTGCGGTATTTCGCCACGTCTTTGACTGGCACCGCCTTCCAGTGGTATTCAAGGTTAAAGCCCAATTCAGTATCTGATTGGGCTGATATGCAAAAGAAGTTATCGACCGCTTCCAAATGGTCGAACGCAAAGTCTCCCTAGCAGAGCTTTGTTCCCTTCGACAGAAGAAGGGTGAAACAGCATTAGACTTCATCAAGCGATGGAGGGACGTCAGCATGCGCTGCGATAACCCTCCGACGCCTGAAGATGCAATCACCATCTGCCGCAGGGGTCTCTCGACAGAATTCAGTGAAAAGCTTCTGGGCTCCAACATCAGAAGCTTTGACCAGTTGAATACAGTGGTGGCGGAGATTGAGATGTTCTTTGCTGACCACCCTACACAAGCTTCTGTCAAAGGCAAATCCTCCAAAGACCGTCTGACTAGCGGTAAGGAGGTGAATGCCGTCGACTTCTCCCCGACGAATGGAGATAAAGGGGAAGGAAAGTCTAAAGGCAATGGCAAGAAGCCTGATGCCAAGGCAAGCGCGTCTCGGTTGGCGGAGAACATGAAGACGCCGTATTCCTTCAGGAAAGAGCATACTAAAATGCTCTTTGATCTATGCATGAAAGAGTAGCTCATCACCCTGCCAGATCCGCGGAAGCCCTCTGAGGTGGACAAGACAGAGGATCCTACCTATTGTGTGTATCACCGAAGGTTGGGTCACACCATCGGCGATTGCTATATTTTCAAGGACATAGTGGAAGAGCTCATTCAAAAGGGCTTGGTAAATATGTTGGGCCACGCAGTCGACCCACCTCAGCCTCATCACCGGAGCCGATCGAACCGGTCGGCTAACGTGGTCCATATGGTGGCGATGGCTTCAAGCTCCAATACCTCTGAAGCTGGGCCCTCAAGTCGACAGCCCAATGGTGGTCCCAGAGCCACTCCTCCGCCATTCCCAAAATGTTTAGCGCTGCGGAGGACCATCCGGAAGATCCGAGGGGAAGTCCGGCAGCTGCGACGAGAACAAAGGCGCCTGCTGCAATTCCTGGAAACCATTGATCAGCAGTTGTCCACTTTCCCTTTTGGTCCATTTGACAGGGGGTTAACTCCAGCCCACATACGGGAGGCAGGTGTATCACCTGCCGGTCGGGCCCCGCTCAGGGGTTGGCTCTCTGAAGAGTCCTCGGATTCATCTGAAGACGAGGAGGACTCACCGGAAGACGTGGAGGCTCCACTTCAAGTTGAGCTCCTAGAGAAGTTATACTCCTTCCCTTTGGAGAAAACTCCCAATATCTTCTTCGCATGTCAGCGGGCAGGGTTGATTAGCCCGTCACCTCTGGAGCAGACACCAGGTGCTGCTTTTCACCAGGGCTATTGCCCATATCATGAAATTGTTGGCCATGTTATCCACAATTGTGAGCCGTTCAAGGACCTCGCCGAAGACTTGATCAGGCGAGGGAAGGTGGCTATGGGCGAATTTCTAGTCGACCCACCGCAGCCGCATGCACGAAGGAGTCTTTACTTCTCCGTCAACGTCATTCACGCTGCAGCAGCCTTCCAGTTCCCCGAGTCGCAGGAGGAGGGAGTTAGTTCCCAGGGAGCCAGTTCCCAATCGCCCAAGTCCACGCTCTGGTATCCAGGGTGGCGACCCTCTCACCAGTGTTCTTTCCCCAAGGAGGACACTGAGAAGATTTTTGACAAGCTTTTGGAAGATGGCTGGGTGCTGACACATGACCCGCCGTCTTATTACAATGAGACGGCCAAGAGTCACCCCCGCTATTGCAAGTATCATGCAAGGGTGTCTCACCCCACTCGGCAATGCCCAGAGGTTCAAGACTTCATTCAAGCCCTCATCCAGAGAGGGGTTGTCGATACTCAGGAGAACTCCATGACGAGGTTGCATCTTGCAGAGGCCGCCAGAGAGACTCTCCAACAGGTTCGGCAAGAAACTGAGGCTTTCTCCCGATTAGCCCGGCCAAGTGAGCCCGCGAAAAATGATGAATTTCTATTACTCACTAAAGGCAAGGTCACCTATAAAAGGCCTAAAGTCCAGAACCCAGGAAGCCAAGCCGCGGGAGAGAGTTCCAAGGCCCGTCCCACGTCGAGTCAGCTTGGCATCGTCATAAGAGAGAACTCTCGGCCCGATAACAAAGGCAAAGCCAAGGTGTCAGAACCTTCAGCCAAAGCTCTTGCCCAGTCAGCAAGGCCGTTAGTCATGGAAAGAACTCAACTTCTTAAGCCCGCGAAGTCTGTCACCCCAGCGAGGCCGCCATTTGTAGAAAGGCCTCAGCAGCTCAAGCAAGCCAACCCACCAGACCAAGCAAAGTCGGTGGAACTACAAAGCTCCCAGAGGCCCTACTGTGGACTGGCAGAGTTCCAGGAGTTGCCTCCTGAAATAATTGCTCAGACAATCAATGCCACCTTCCAAGCTCAGCCGGAGGAGGCCAATTAGACCAAGATTGCTCCCAGAAAAAGCCGTGGCACTAAGGTTCCTAAGGAGCCAGCCCAGAGCAAGAAGCAAAATTCTGGGGGCAAGCGAGTCCCACTGCCGAAGCAAACTCCTCTCTCTTCTCAAGAGGCAGCACGCCAAAAGAAACAGGAGAAGAATCGCAAGAAGAATTTGAAGAGGAGGTTAAAGAAGCAAGCCGAGCAAGCCGCTGCTATGGAGGCTCCTAAGGAGCCAACTCCTCTACAAAGACTTCAAAAGCTCATAGATGAGCTGGAGGAGTACACTCCCCCTCATCCCACCAGGGTCGTCACTCTAGACGAATATATCCCCTGGGACAAGCTTGGGCGCAAAGCTCGTCTTCTGCAATGGCTCCGAGAAATGGTTCACCGTCTTGAAGAAGGTGAAGACTTCCCAATCCCGGAGGAGCTCTCCTTATTCTACAAAGATGAGGAGCTCACTGTCGAAATGCTTGAGGAAATGCTGCAAGAGCTCTCCTGCAACATGGTGGCGATCCCGCCGCCCGACAATATTTACTGTCCCACGGCTGATAGCACTGGAGGCCAGGCTCCTATGGCGACATATCAGCGCCGCTCGGCAAGAAATGGCCGGGGACGTGGCCGAGGTCGTAACCGAGGGCGTGGACGTGAAGGTCCCCTGGCTCCTGACCGAGTCATACTGTTCAGAGGGGAAAAGTCGAGTCCTGTCCCAGAAACTCAAGTTCGGGAGATCCTTTTCATCCTCAACCCCTCAGAGGGTTCAGGCCCCATCTCAACGGCTAAGCCGGGTGGCGTCCCTTTTACAATCGCCTCCTCCGATGAAGAAGAGGAGCCGGCCAAGTCGCCGAAGTGCGAGAAGGCGTCAGAGCAGGTCAGCCCCTCCAACAGGGTCGAGCCCGCGAGCCAGGCCGGTCCTTCTAATGAAGACCAGCATGATGGGCCTTTGCCACCTCCAGAGGAATCCTTGGCTCCGCTATTCCAAGAAGATGCAGAAGGCCAGAATACGGAGGAGCGCCCTTTTAAACGAGAGAAGCCTCGCCAGGCGTCGAAGACTCTGGCGGAGATTATCCCGCCATTTGATAAGACCCGTGCTCGGGCAGACCGCAAAATCATTCATCATATGAAGCGGTTCCCAACAAATGTCACCATTTGGGAAGCCATTGCCTGGAGCAAAGACCTCAGAGAGGCTCTTGTCAAGATACTCCAAGACCCGGAGGCATATGAAGCCCATGTTGCAGAGTTGCAAGCCCAGACATATGAAGCACTCACAGCCAACATCTCCTTCACGGACAAAGACATGTTGTTGTCCTCTCCGTGTCATAATCGCCCCTTATATATGAAGGGGACGATTAATGGACATGATGTGAATCGCAACCTGGTGGACGCCGGAGCGGCTGTCAACATCATGCCTTTGAAGACTTTCAAGTCTCTATACTTGACACCTTATTTGCAAAAGATGACCGATGTCAAGATCTCCGGATTCAATCAGGGTTCCGAGGAAGCGCTTGGTCGGGTCGTAGTCAAGCTAGCTTTGGGTGAGTTTGTCCCTCAAGATTCCTCTCCACTTCCTGCTTCTCCTTCTTTCTCCCCGCAGCCTCTTTCTCTCTCTTCTGCCCTTCTCATCATTTCTTTCACTCTTCGGAGGGTGCCTCTCGACATCCTCTTTGATTAGTTGGCTTTCTCTTCCCCTTCATCTTCCTTGTTCAACTTGGAAGGTAGCCTTCTTCTTCCTAATCTCTCTGTCACCTTTGTTCCGAGTTACCCGAGCCAACGGAGTCGACTACCCTTAATCCGAGCCAGTTTCTGCACGAAGCAGAGTCAGTGGCTGGACGCAGGAAGGCTAACCGAGTCAGCCGAGCGACGGGCTCGTTCGGCGACGCCAGATGGATTTTCCCTTTTTCGACATGTATTGTCTTGGCTTCAGCCTTTCTGCTGTACAAGCAAGTTGTTTGAATAAAAGAGGAAATGAAACTTTTGTTTTATTTCATGTTGCTTATACAATGCTCGGTGTTCAGAAATAGAACTTGCGTAGTGTAGTCACGTTCCACGTCCGAGGGATGGGTTCTCCTTCCATAGTAGATAGCCGGTATGCTCCTTTCCCGAGCGTCTTGACCACTCGGTAGGGGCCTTCCCAATTAGGGGATAACTTGCCCGCAGCCTCAAGTGGTCGAGAGGCTTCGGCTTTCCTGAGAACGAAGTCTCCCAGTTGAAAGTGTCTATCTCGGACTTTGGCGTTGTAGTATCGAGTGAGGTGGCGTTGATATTCCGTTGCTCGGACGCTGGCAATCTCTCGGAGTTCATCCGCTAGGTCGAGGTTTTCGAACAGTTTCTGGTCGTTTGTCTCGGGCGAGAAACAGATGACTCGGAGGGAGAGATTGGCAATCTCCAACGGGATCACGGCCTCGGTGCCGTACACCAGCTGAAAGGGACTTTCACCGGTTGCCGTTCTGGGAGTCGTTCTGTGCGACCAAAGTACGCTTGGCAATTCCTCGAGCCAGCTGCCCTTGGCTTTGCCGAGCCTGGTTTTGATGCCTTTCAAGATAGTCTTATTGGCATTTTCGACCAACCCGTTAGCCTGAGGGTGGGCGACCGAAGTGAAGTGATTGCAAATGCTTAAGTTGGCACATCTGTCTCGAAAATAACGAGAATCAAATTGCCGGCCATTATCGCTCACTATCACCCGGGGGATGCCGTAGCGACAGATGATCGATTTCCATACGAAACTCCAGACAATTGTCTAAGTGATCCTAACTGTGGCTTCGGCCTCGATCCACTTGGTGAAGTAGTCGATGGCGACGATAACGAACTTCTTCTGGGCCTGAGCCGTAGGGAACGGCCCAAGGATGTCGACCCCCCACCGAGCGAAAGGATAAGGCTCGGCTAGGGTGACGAGCTCCGTTGCTTGCTGATGGACCAAGTGATCAAATCGCTGGCATCGGTCACACTGTTGTACGTAGGTTGAGCAGTCGCGCTGCAGAGTGGGCCACCAGTAACCCTGCCGAAGCAAGATTCTGGGGAGCGACCTTCCTCCTAGATGGGCTCCGCACAGGCCTTCGTGAACCTCTTGGATCGCTCGGTTGGCTTCGTCAGCACTGATGCACTTCAGGAGGGGACCGGAGAAGGATCTGCGGTATAAAGTGCCGTCCAGAATGACGAATCGCTGAGCTTGGTACTTCAATCTCCGGGCTTCCCGAGGGTCGGGAGGCTCCTGAGAGTCTTGGAGCCATGACAGATAGGGAGTACGCCAGTCGCTTGGGGAGGCCGAGTCAACAGCCATGAGCTCCGAATCAATGCTCGGTCGCTCTAGCTCTTCGAGAAGGACCGATCGAATACCTTCAGGGTCAAGAGAGGAGGCCATCCGAGAGAGGGCGTCCGCTCGGGAGTTTTCCTCCCGGGCTATTCGGACTACCTCAAAACTCTCGAACTGTTGTGCCACGGTTCTGACCAGCTGGAGGTATTCGACCATCGGTGCTTCCCGAGCTTCGTAATCGCCGTTGACCTGGCTAGCGACCAGTTGGGAGTCAGTGTGAATTCTGACTCGCTCAGCCCCCAACCGCCGGGCCATGCGGGCTCCCGAGATAAGGACTTCATACTCGGAGGCGTTGTTGGATGCCTGGAAGTTGAACTTCAAGGCGTATTGCAGCTCTGCTCCTTCGGAGGATTTCAGGAGGATCCCGCTCCAGGCCGAGTTGGAGGATCCGTCGACGAACAATTCCCAGGTTGGCCCGGGTACGGACGGAGATTTTTCTTCGACCAGGATGGTGCTCTTGGCGATGAAGTCGGCGAGCGCCTGTCCTTTGATAGCTGAGCGGGGCCGGTACGATATATCGTAGGATGGCCCACTTGACGAGGCGTCCCGAGGCTTCAGGGTGGGCGAGGATCCTCTTCAGTGGTTCGCCGGTTAGCACGATGATGGAGTGCCCTTGGAAATAGGGTCGAAGGCGCTTGGCCGAGATAACCAACGCTAGCACGAGTTTCTCGGTTGCGGGATACCTTCTTTCAGCCTCGTTGAGCACCTTGCTAGTGTAGTAGACCAGTCTCTCGACTCCCGAGTCATTTCTGACCAGGACCGAGCTAACTGTGGATGGAGTTGCCGAGAGGTAGAGATGCAAGGATTCACCAGGGACAGGCTTGGACAGCACCGGGGGCGAAGTCAGGAACTCCTTAAGCTCGACGAACGTTCTTTGGCATTCCTCGTCCCATGGGAACGTAGCAGATGCCATTTTGGGCCCCCTCAACAGTTTGAAGAAGGGTAGGCATCGTTCGGCCGCACGGGACAGGAATCTGCTGAGCGCGGCAATGCGCCCGGTCAGGCGTTGAACGTCCTCGATGCAGGTGGGTGGGCGCATGTCCAGGATGGCCTGGACCTTGTCGGGGTTGGCCTCGATCCCACGCTGGGTGACTAAGAAGCCCAGGAATTTCCCGGACCTTACTCCGAAGGCACATTTGGTGGGGTTGAGCTTCATATTGTACCTCAGGAGGGTGTCGAAGGTCTCTGCTAGGTCGGTGAAGTGGTCGTCGGCCTTGGGGGTCTTGACGAGCATGTCATCAATATAGGCCTCGACGTTCTGGCCGAGCTGTCCTTCGAACATATGATTGACCAGCCTCTGGTACGTGGCTCCAACGTTCTTCAACCCAAAGGGCATCCGGGTGTAGCAGTATACGCCGAAGTCGGTGATGAAGGCGATCTTCTCGATATCTTCTGGATCCATTCTGATCTGGTGGTAACCTGAATAGGCGTCCAGGAAGCTGAGTATCTCGTTGCCCGAGGTTGAGTCAACCAGTTGATCGATGCTCGGCAGTGGATAGCAGTCCTTCGGTGTGGCTTTGTTCAAGTCGGTGAAGTCCACGCACATTCGCCACTTTCATGAAGCTTTTGGCACCAGGACGACGTTAGCCAGCCACGTTGGGTACAGGACCGGTCTAAAAAGACCAGTCTTTTGCCCCTTGGTCACTTGCTCCTTGATGATCGCCTGCTTTTCTGGCGCGTGCTTCCTTCTGCGTTGTTGCACAGGCTTCACGGTTGGGTCGAGGTTGAGTTTATGCATCACCGTCTCCTCCGGTATTCTGGGGAGTTGATCATCAGACCATGCAAAGACTCGGATGTACCCGGAAAGAAATTCTTTGTATTGCTGCTGAACCACAGATGGTAGGTCGGCTCCAATCTTTACTCCCAGGGTCGGGTCATCGTTTAGGAAAACCGTTAGCAACTCGCCTCCAGGCTCGGAGGTTGTGGATTTTTCCTCGACTTCCCGGGGGCCCTTGTTCTTCCCGTCCGGCCTTGTGGCTTCGACCGAGATATTATAGCACCATCTGGCCATCGCCTGGTTGCCCCAAACTTCCCCCACCCCATTTTTAGTGGGGAACTTCATCTTTTGGTGATAGGTAGAAGGCACCGCTTTCGTTCGGCTAAGGATTCCTCGGCCGAAGATTGCGTTGTATGCTATCATACCCTTGATCACTATGAAGTCCACCATAACCGTAACGGTTTTGGGTGGGGTGCCGAGAGTAACCGACAGGCTTAGTGCTCCCTCGGGATAAGTGGCCTGACCATTGAACCCGCAAAAGGGGGGTTCGGATCGGGCGGAGTTTAGACGGATTCTCCCCCATCTTAAGGAAACACTCATAAGATAAAACATCAGGGGCACTTCCAATGTCAACTAGAATCCTATCTACGTTACAATGGTTTATCGTGGCCGATATGACTAGGGCGTCGTCATGCGGGGTGGTCAGCCCTTCCAGGTCTTGGTCGGAGAAGACTATGACCTGAGGCTCACTTGGCGGGGCCTTGGGAGGCTCAATGGCTCAGCTCGCCCGCTCAGCATGACGCTTCCTTCCTCCACCACTGTCTCCTCCTGATGCAGCTCCTCCAGCGATGACGTTGATGTGGACCCCACGAGGGGCGCTGTCGATTTCCTCGGGGGCGCCTCGGTCTTCCTTATGCCCGGCCACAAACCGGGACAGGTGTCCCTGGCGGACGAGGCGCTCGATCTCACCCTGGAGCTGGTGGCAATCGCCGGTGTGGTGCCCGTGGTCGCTGTGGAACAGGCAATGTTTGCTGCGATTGCGGCTTTTCGACCTCATTGGCTCGGGTTGGCGGAGGAGGCCCGAGCCTTTGATGTCTTCATATATCTCGTACACTGGAGCGGTTAAGGGAGTGTACCGCTCGTACTTCCGGGACGGTTCTTTGTGCTCCCCGTCTCGGTTCCGCCTTTTTCTTTGGCCCGAGCTTGACTCGGGTGCTCGCTTCTTGTCCCCCTCCCGACCCGAGCCGGTTGCGCCTCGGCACGCGCTGAGAACTTCTTCGCACTCAGCATGGCGTAAGGCCAGAGTCACTAGCTCGGCAAGGGTCGAGGGAGGGTGGAGGACAAGTTCGCGACGGAGGTTTTCGTCCCAGGTGCCTCCGGTCAGCGCGGTTATGGCCGAGGCTACATCCAGGCGAGGGATTCTCAGGGCTTCCGACTTAAATCGGTTGATGTAGGCCCGGAGTTTCTCCCCTTGCGCCTGTTTGAGAGCCAATAGTCCCGCTACCGACCTTGGGGGGCCACTGCCGGTGAAACTCTCCTTAAATACTCGCCCAAACTGCTTGAAGTCTCGGATGGATCCAGGGGCGAGGGCTCGGAACCATGCTTGGGCGCCTTGGACCAGGGTGGTCACGAAGGCTCGGCATTTGATGGCGCCGGACGCCCCGTGAAGGGTCATCAGGGCGTCGAAGTTGTCGAAGTGGTCGGCCGGGTCACCCTGGCCGTCGTAAGACTTGAAGGTTGGAATGGGGATTCTGGGAGATACCTCTGCCTTCAAGATATAGTCGGAGAACGAGGATTTCTCCTCGTCCTCTGCTGGGGAGGTCTTCTGCAAGGCGCGTAAGGCGCGCTCCTGCTCTGCGAAGCGCCTCTCGAACTCTCGCAGACGGAGGGATAACTCCGGCTGCCGTTGTGCCGTGGGGCTAGGGGGACGCGATGGCAGGCTGTCCTGGCGCTCCTTGGGGACTTCGGTCTCCGGGTGCGGACGGCGTGCCCTAGGTTTTCCCCGCTTCGGCATGGAGGAGGCCTCTTGCTCCGGAGGAGGGGCTTGTGAAGGTCCTCCTGACCTGTTGCGAATAAGCTGCCGTCCTCGGAGGGTGAAGCGACCTCCGGCAGTGTGTTGGGACGCGTCTCCGCAGGGAGGGCTTTCCGGAGGGACGCGTGACCTTCCTTCCCTGGCCGCCTGGGTCCTCATGAGTTCCACGAGGACATCCAGTTTTGCGTTGAGGGCTTGGAAAGCGTCAGCGCCCTCATTGGATGGTTGCCCTACCGCCGCGGGCGGAGGTGGTTCGTCGGCTGGGGTGCTAGCGTTGGAGGGGGGGTCTTGCGCGGCCTGAGAAGGGCCTTCTCCCGCCACCAACATGGCCTTCCCCCTATCGCCGGCGAATCTCCTCCCTGTACTTCTTCGCACCATGCTGGCTCTTTGATCGTTTCCCACAGACGGCGCCAGATGAAGAGGGGCGATCTCGCGCTAGTCCTGAGCTGGGGGATGATCACCGATCAGTGAACTGCAAGGAAGGGAAACGGATCAGGGGGCCCAGGGGGGGATCCCTGGGGAAAACCCTCCGATGCCTAAGTCAGTAGAGCAGTGGTGGAAGCTATGAAGGGAGGAGGAAGGAGATGCGCGAGATCCCTCTCCACCAAGGTGGTGAAGTGGTTCCTGCTCAGAGAGTTTTAGGCGCGTGTAGGCCTTACCGTTTGCTGGAGGGAGTCCCCGGTTTAAATAGTGCGCTAACCTCATGAGTCCCGTAAGCTGAGGAGTTCCAGGCGGGGGTTACGTCCTCGACGTGGGCTCTTTACGTCCTCATCGCGGGCTCTTTATAACCTAGAGGACTCGTGGGTCCCTTATCTTTGTGAACTCCTGCTCATAAAGGGCTCTCAACGGCAGCGTGGATAAGCAATCGTCGGTCGACCCAAGCATGAAGAGTGCTAACCCTTATGCGGGCGATCGGCATAGCTCAGGTGAGGCTCGGTCGGAGTGGGCGCGGGGCGCTAGCCTTTATCCCGGCGAGGGGGATAGGTCGGGCTTGGGTCTTCCTCCGACCGGACCGACGCTCGGGCCTTCCGAGCCTAATGGCCGCCGAGGAAGGGCTTGATCCCGAGTGATCTTATTGGGCTTTTATGCTAAGTGGGCCCTGCGAGGCTGTCACTTAGATGAGCTGGGCCTCGTTTGGTCTTGCTGGACCTGGTTCGGCCGCTCTTAGATGGGGCTACAGAAACCCCCTCTCCATGATGCATTCTGGCAGGCGTGAGAAGTTGAGTCGTTTTCTATTGTGGAGTATATTGGTGAGGTAGCGCATTGATTGCAATTACCCCTAGGGTTAGATGTTGTGCATGATGTATTCCATGTTTCGATGCTGAGGAAGTACATGCCAGATGTTTCCCATGTCTTGAAAGATTCTGTGTAACCCGAGGTGACGTCAAATCTGTCTGTTCCTGAGTATCCCGTTTGTATTGAGGATCGACGCGAGCAGCAGTTGAGGAACAAGGTTATTCCTTTGGTTAAGGTGATCTGGCAGCGTCACTCTGGCGATGAGGCGACCTGGGAGCGAGAGGATGAGATGTAGCAATAGTTCCCCTACTTGTTTGAGTGAGTTTTCCTCCTTGTTTCGCCATGCTTTAGCATAAATTTCGAGGACGAAATTTTTGTAAGAAGGGGAGGATTGTAATGCCTCTGGATTTCAGATTCTATTTTTGTGGGCTTCGGATCTATTTTTGTGTGAATTAAAAAAATATTTTGAATTTAATTTAGACCCCGATGGAATTATTCAATTTTTTGGGATTTTTCGTAATTGTTTAACCAAAAATAATAAAAGGAAGGGCAAGTTGACAATTTCAATTTTTCTAGGGTTTTGGGGAAATCCCAAAAATCTTTTTCTTCCCGTTAAACGCAAGCCCGCTCTTCTCTCTCCTTATTCTTCCCCTTCCGCTCCGATCGCGAGGCCCTCTCCTCTCCTCTCCGGCTGCAGACGGCGAGCGCGAGTGGAGATCAATCAACAACGGCAGAGGGCTAGGTGGAGCTTGGGGCGTGAGGCGGTGACGGCTCGTGCGTGCACATGCAGGATCACGGTTTCATGCACGGGTTCGAGATTCGACACGATCCAGCGAGGATCGAGCCCCATTCAAGGTTTGAAGCGACGATTGAGGTAGGGGGGTAGATCTTGAACTCTCTTCTCACGTTTCCTTTCGATCCGTAGTGATTTGGGCGAGAGAGAGGGGTTGTTGTATTTTCGGGGAAAAATTCATGTTTGGGGACGTGACAACGGATTGATCCTTTTCCCCGCGATTTCTAGCCTAGATCAGGTTTAATCTGTGGCATTGTGGTCGGGGATGGTTTCCCCACGTTTTTCGGAGTTTTCCGAGCCCAATGTGGGCGAATCGGGCGTGGGGATGAGCCTTCGGAGGTGAATCTGGAGGGGACTCTGAACAAAGAGACGGACAACGAGGCTGCCGCCTCTACCCAATTGGGCGGCCAGGGTACTGGCCGCCTAGAAGAGTTGGGCGGCCAGTGAGGTAGCCGCCCAGAGTGATGCCCACTAGGCGGCCAGAGGGTTCGCCGCCCCCCTGGCCGCCCAGCCCCTGCACTGGGCGACCACTGGTTGGGCCGCCCTGTCCCTGTTAGCCTATTTGCTAGGCGGCCAAAGCCCTGGCCCCCAGGCTTTCTTGGCGGCCAGAGGGCTGGCCGCCCAGGCCACACAGTGGCGGCCACTACAGGTGTGTGGGCGGCCAGTGAGTTGGCCGCCCAGGCCCTATGTGCCTATCACCCAGTTTTCCGCGATTCTGCACATCTAGATGTTCTAGTCTGTGCCGTATGCATCAACAGTCCGTAGATTAACTGTCTAGCCAGTGGTTCTTGGTTTTCGTGCAAGCAAGCCGCCTCGTGGTGGATTAGTATAGACCTGTGGCACTCCGATGGCTTCCGCGATTTTTCTGCGAGTTCTCACTTTCATTGACCCTACCCACTAGTTGTAGCTGACCTGGGCACGTAGTTGCTTACCCACCAAGGAGTGGTGGAGGCTTGACCCGAGTAGACAATTTTTAAGCTGGTTACCGTAGGGCCCCTTGTCTTTGCAACCAAAGTCCGACTGGGCGGAAAACCGACTAGAGGACTCGACTTAGAGCAGATAGTCTGAGTTTGTACACTTGGTTGGGGGCGTTGGACACGTGCTGACGAACGCGACTCCAGCTAGTCCTTGTTCTATGGTACTGTGTACGATGTCTCAGTTTCTGCCTGAGGCGAGTAGGAAAACACCTGAGGCTACGGTATAAGTCATCGGTGGACGCTTCCGGTCTTGCTTCTAGTGGGGTAGTACTCCTGTCACTTGAGAGCAGGGATGTCAGTATCGGTTTCGGACTCGGTTTCGATTTCGGTTTCGGCCGAAACTGGCCGAAACCCATTGAAAAGCATCAAAAAAAATCAAAATAAGTCTAAAAAATCAGAAATAATTCAAAAAAATATGAATAATCACATAACATTCATAAAATTCATTAGACATGCATTTGATTGCAAAGAACTTAGATTAAGTGCAATAAACATGAAGTAGGCATTGAATTTCAAACATTGAACATGTTAAACTAATATTCTTGAGTACATACTAATATTGAGTACATGTTAAACATGAAATAGGTTCAAACTGTACAATAAACGTGATCCTTATCTAAATGATGATGCACTAATATGGATAATAACTAGAAGAACCTTCTCCCTCATCGTCTGACTTTTCATGTTCATACCCATAAGAAGGTTGCATGTATGGTCTATATTCACTATAACCAAACAATGAGGTAGCCAAGTCCTGCATCCCTCTTTGGATCCCTCTTGGAGTGTTTGGTTGGCTTGATTGGAATCCAATATCAGCATAAGAATCTTGAGGAAGAGAAGAGGAACTGGTCGGATATGGATGGAACTGGAATGCTGGTTCATGACCCCACCCATAAATGGCTACCTCCTGTTGGCCACCTCCATAACCTGATGGATACCCATATTGACTCTGTGAATCATGTCCTCGCTCACCCTGACTGTATCCTCTGCCTGTGTCTACGTGGAAGGAAGAAGGACCACCAGCACCGCCAGTAGTAGCACCTGCTGCACCTGTAGCCCCTACAGCTGCACTGGGATCATCAGCATCATCATCACCACCAGAAATCAGTCGCCTTTTGGCCTTTGGGGATGCTTTTTTCTCCTTTGGTGCCAATTTTTCAGTCATCTTTGACATGAGTCCTTTTGTCCTTGGCGTGTGCCTCACATAAATCTGCTTCAACTGCTCAATTGTCAGGTCCTCTCGAGCAGCAGCACTTGTCCTCTCAGTTAGCCCACACTGATGTACTTCTTCTTAACTGCACAGGTGGCTTGTCCATTCTAGAAGTGACTGGCCTGCTATCTGAGTCTGAGTGTCTAGCTGGCTGAAAATCATGCTGCTCCTCAGTGTCATCAACAACCCCAGGTGGGTCCCTTCTCGGGTGCGCATGAATATCTCTGGCCCTCTTTGTTTTTCTTCTGAATTCGGGATCTCTTGGCTCATCTTCATCTAGTATGCCCTCTGCCCATGTTGTATCATCAATATCAAAAACGGGCTCATCAACCTGCTCTCGTGTCTACACCCAAGACTGCAAGGGATTATCATCATCAAATAAGGCATCCACATTAATTTCTGTAGTGGCACCTTCAGCGACGTGTTTGTCCCGCAGCTGTTGTCTCAACTTCATATTTTTTATTCTCAACCTCATATTGTAGTGGCAGTAAACTAATTTGTCTAACTGTTCAACCTTTAGCCGATTGCGAACCTTTGAAAGCCAATGCAGAACTGCCCAAATCTCTATTATTCACCATTACCCACCAGTCAGAATTCATGTTGGTGATGATTGTGATAAGGCTCTGATGATGATGATGATGATGATGACCCACCAGTCAACTGGTCCACCAACCATAAACAAATAAATATTAGTTGTAAATAAAAATCAATTCTCCGTGATGTAATTGCAAAGAAAGCACAAAGATAAAGTATACCTGGGCTCACTCTTCTCACTGCGTATTGCAATTGGGAGTCAGACTACGTCCCAGTTCTCATTCTATAGTAGTCCATCTACATAAATAAAGTAATAGATTAGCATAACTGTTTGAGTAAATTCTATACCTCTTATTCATGAAATCAACAAGGCCAACCTCTACTTCCGCCTGAAGCCTCTTTTCTGGTCTCCTCGATAAATGACCAATGACCTTTAAAGTCCCTTGGAGCACCTCGCCATCAACATGTGTATGGGCATCGTACATAAATCGAGGGTTGAGGAAATAACCTGCATTTGTGTATAATTAAGTAAATGTTACATATAAAATAACCTAAACAATAATGTATCAATACAAATAATCACTCACCAGCTGCATGCAAGTCGTGGTGCAATGTGGTGTCCCATCTATGATCAATAATTTTCCACCACTTTGCATATTCTTGAGGAAGGGATTCCTGCAACTCCAATTTGGCACGGTCCATGGCCTCATACAGATATCCCATATCATTCTTCTCATCGCCATCCACCATTCTTAGGACCTTCACGAGAGGGATGACTACTTTCATGTATCGTGAGACCCTGCCCCAAAATTTGTTGTCGTCCACGATGCGGGAGACATCCAAATATTCCATCTGAGCATCAACATTGGCCTTGTCGATGTATTCCCGCAGGGCATTGTGGTACATGAAAGCTTTCAGCTCATTCTTATACCTGTGCAAAGAAATAAAATTTGAATCAAATACGAATCATAACTATAAGGATAAAGAAGTAAGAATTGAGTTCAATCTTATACATGTGCAAAGACTCCAAAGAAATGAAATTTGAAGCAAATCTGATTGGCCCTGCACGGATGATATCTCGCCCCCCACTTGCATGCTCCCTGAACATGTTCAATATCCTAGGATGGCCATAAATATATTAGGTAATCCTTTGTGCCCTTTCAATTGTCTTCACATGATTGTCCTTCCCAATATCTTCCAGAATCAAATCTAGACAATGTGCAGCACATGGGAGCCAGTATAAGTGACTGCGCTTCTGCATCAATTTCTTCCCTGCAGTCTTATAACTAACTTCATTATCAGTCACTACTTGGACAACATTGTCCTCTCCAATTTGGTCTACCATGTTATCCATCAAATGAAAAAAATAATTGGCATTTTTTTAATAATTTGATGCATCTACAGATTTTACAAATACTGTACCTTCGATGCAATAGACCAAAAAATTAATCATAGACTTCTTCGTGGTACCAGTCCAGCCATCACACATAATAGTGCATCCTCTCTCCATCCATATATGCTTGAAGCTTTCAACCCAGTCAGAAAGCTCCTCAACCTCTCCCTCAAGGCCACGCATGTATATATCTCGACATGATGGGGCCTTCAAGCTAGGGCCAGCATCTGCTATGGCATCTAGCATAGGTTGGAAATATTCACTTTCAGCTGCATGTGCAGGGACACCTGCATGGAAAAACCATTTGCAGATACTTTTAAATGCATGCCCTGCAACTTCTGCTGATTTTTTTGCCCCTCTCAATGCAGACTTGATTTTAGGTTGTATAGCATGGGGCCTTCTGTGGAGATAGCTGTCCATGGGGCCTGTTCTCTGCGTATGTGGGGCAACACCAATGTCAGGACGTCGTGCAGCTGTACTTTCGTAGGTCTCTGAACCCATGGGTGCCTTCCCTTTCCTCCGAGCGGCTTGTTCACGCTCCCTTGCTTCAGTCAGCTCTGGATCAGAATCCTCAGTGCCTTCCTCATCATCATCCCTCCTAACCCTTCTGCCAGAAATCTCCTCAGCAATTTCAGCCTCATCCTCAGCCCTTTGTTGCATCCTCTCCTTTTTGCCCAGAAGGCACTTGCACATCTCTTCTCGCACTTCTCGGAGACAGTGGTCACATTGTCTCACCTCTCCTCTTACCCTTACCAAATGTTGCTTTCCTCTGGTAATTCCGCCATATATCTCCCTACCATAGTAATTGCATTTCACATTTCTTCTCTTAGCATCAACTAAGGACAGGTGGGCCCACCCCGGATCCTCCTGCCCTTGGTGCTCCTGTGTTTGTTGACGTCTAGGCATGATGCTGCATTATGACAGTCAAAGACAATCTCTTGTAAGTACAATGAAAAAAAGACAATTCAACATGATAGACCTCCAAATTATTGAATGAAGCTTAATTGAGCTTCAATTGTCGCTAAGAAAACCGAATTAGACGAAAGTCCCAATTTTGATGAACTAATTAGGGCTTAATTACCAATTAACCCTTAATCACCCTTCATAAAAATAAAATCCCAACATGATCCCACCCCAATTTCGTCAATGAAACTTAATTAATCTTCAATTGTGGTTAAGAAAGCCGAATTAGACGAAAGCCTTAATTTTGATGAACTAATTAGGACTTAATTACCAATTAACCCTTAATGACCCTTCATAAAAATATAATCCCAACATGATCCCACCCCAATTTCATCAATGAAACTCAATTAATCTTCAATTGTGGCTAAGAAAGCCGAATTAGACGAAAGCCCCAATTTTGATGAACTAATTAGGGCTTAATTACCAATTAACCCTTAATGACCCTTCACAAAAATCAAATCCCAGCATGATCCCACCCCAAATTCGACAATAAAACCTATTTAACCTTCAATTGTGGCTAAGTAAGTCGAATTAGACGAAAGCCCCAATTTTTTTGAATGAATTAGGACTTAATTAACAATGAATCTAATTTTAAGTATCTAATTAGGGTTTATTTTGAAATCAGAACTAATTAGGGTTGCACAAATTAAGCTACAAAAAAAAACTTACTTAGCCCTAATTCAGGTAATTAGGGTGGCAGCAGGGCGGTCCGTCCGACGGTGGCAGTAACAGCAGCAGCTGCCAGCTGCTACAGCAACAACAGGCGGGGCTGGCCTAGGGCAATCGGCTCCCTGCGGCAGCAGCAACACCACCAGTAGCACTCGGCAACAGCAGCTGAGCAGGAGGAGGAGGAGGAGGAGGAGGAGCAGCAGCAGCAGCACAGCACCCGCAGGAGTCGCAGCAGCAACACAGCAATTGGGAAGGGAGGGTTTCGGCCGTTTCGGGGGGGGGGGGGGGGGGGAGAACACAGCAAATGAAGAAGGTTGTCAGTTTCGGTCGAGTTCACGTGAGTTTCGGGCCGAAACCGATACACCTACGAAGTTTCGGTTAGCTACAGTGAAATGGATAAGTTTCGTATCGGTTATGGCCGAAACCGATACGTTTTGGCCGAAACGTATCGGTTTTGACCGAAACTGACAACCTTGCTTGAGAGGTTGTGGCTCTGATTTCTTTCTGACGTGGTTTACTGTACTGGCGGCTCGGTGTGTTCTGTTCTACGTGACCGAGGCACGGTTTTGTGGCAGGTTGTAGTGGTCCTGTGTAGAGTTCTTTACTTGTTATTCTCTGCCTCCCCTGTTATTTATTTATCGTTCCTCTTATTGTTTATTGCACTGTTGTTCTTGTTGTTGTGAGATAGGGATCTGCGAGACCACTACTGAACCAATGAGACGAGACTCACCCCATTGTTTTTCAGGTGAGGCGAGGTTTACGCGCAGTGCTTCCGAGGCTTCTCGTGGTGCCGGTGGTCAAGTCTAGTCGCCAGTTTGCCAGAGGCGGAGTATGCCCCGTAGTCTTGTACTTTTCTTTCAATAGACTGTACTTGTTATGGACTTGGAGTTCTGGACTATATAACTGTTTAATTATGTAGTTGTTTATTTCCTGTATTACTTTATTCGTGCATCTTATATTCCTACGTTTATTTTAGCTTCTTGTACAGTCCCACACCAACCCTTAACCCTTCCGGGCCTCTCGACTCGTGGGTGGCGGGCCAGGATCCGAATGATATCGGGTCTCTCCTGGTATCCGGATTCTGGGTCGTTACCGGCACTCTTTTTCATCAATTTCCCAAAAGGTGTGCACCTTCCTGAGAGGTTGGAAATAAAACGCCTGATATAGGCGAGCCTCCCCTAGAGGGACCTCAGTTCAGTTATGTTTCTGGGAGGTGACAACTCCCGAATTGTCTTGATTTTATCTAGGTCTATTTCTATTCCCCGATATCTAATGATGAAGCCAAGAAAGTTGCCACTCGAAACGGCTAAAGCGCACTACATCGGGTTCATCTTAAGTTGAAATTGACGAAGCCTTTCAAACACCGGACGTAAGTCGGCCAAGTGATTTTCCCGTCTCTGGGTCACGACGACGAGGTCATCGACGTAACACTAAACCAAGTCGTGCAGCATTTCATCAAAGATTTTGGTCATGGCCCTTTGGTAAGTGGCGCCGGCGTTCTTCAAGCCTAAAGGCATCCTTTTATAATTAGAGATCCTTTTGGGGGATCAAAAGGCCGTGTGATCCTTGTCTTTGAAGGCCATCCGGATTTGGTTATAACCCGACGATCCGTCCATGAAGGACAAAGCTTCGTGTCCGGTGGTCATATCGACCATGGTTTCCGTGATGGGGACGGGAAAATCGTCCTTCAGACAATCTTTATTTAAGTCCATGTAGTCAATGCAAATGCGGACTTGGCCGTTTTTCTTTTTGACAAGGACGATATTGGCGAGCCAAATTGGATAGAGGCAGGGCTCTATAAAGCTCACTTCTAGGAGCTTGTCGACTTCAACATTTAGCTTGAGCTCAAGTTCGTGGCGCATACACCTCTGGGCCTGCTTAACGGGCTTCGCCTTAGTCATATCCACTCGTCATAAAGAGCTAAAAACTCGCCTTAACGTGAACTTTTTGTTAAATAATTACGTGATCTTAGCCCACCAGGTGTTTGATAAACTAAGTGTAGACTTTGGAGTTGAAAATTTGATTTTGTAGAGCGAGTGTGCAAGACTTTGTGCCGCCCTTCTTGTGTCTGATGAAATGCCCATGAGGGTGTATATGATGGCGATGGCCACACATCGCTCTTTGTCATGTCATGATACTTTTTAATTTCTGTAATTTTCAAAAACTATCAGAAATTATGAACTTTATAAGGTTCAACACATGTGCATTCCAATTCCGTGGGTTTAATTTATCAGATGATTTAGGTTCGAGTGCAGAACTTTTTCCCACTGACTTCAATCAGTGTTGATTTATATCGGCATAAAGTCCGAACACCCTTGTTTAACTATCAAAGAAAAAATTAAAGTCCTTTACAATGTGGATCTAACGTTGGGGGCAGAGTTATGACAACCCTAAGGCCCTGTTTGATAACGGGTTAAGCTCGGGTAGGATAGGTTAACCGGGGTCGGGTGGGCTATTCCTTGTTTGACCTTTTTTTTCTTAACCGGGGTCGGATAGGGTTAAAGTGGATTAACTCATTCCTAAGAAATAGGTGGAATGAGTTAACCGACCCCGGTTAGGATTAGGGGTCGGATGGGACACCCCGGGTAGGCCACCCGCCCCAAACCTACTCCGTTATCAAACTCGCCCTAATTGTCTTCCTTAACGAAAAGATACGGAGATGGAGGTATGATTTGTTTAGAGACATGATGAGCCTACAAGCCTAGTAGGGCAGGGGTAGGCATGAGATTGACATTTGAGTATGGGCATGGATTGAGGGCTACGCCACGATTTAAAACCTCTTGGAGGTTACACAAAGCCCAATGATGATAGGGGTATGTTTACAATTCCTGGAGAGTTAGGGACACTTTGGATTCCAGGGATATTCTAGTAATTTCTGAGATCCAGAAGTATTTTGGATGAAAACTGGGCTCTAGGGATATTTTGGGTGTTTTTTGGACTCCAATGGTAATTTGATAATTTCTCGAGTGTCCTATGAGCCTTTTGATAATTTTCTAGTGACACTCGGGTATTTGAGTAATTTGACCTTAACCATGAGTGTGAGAAAAAGTTTGAGACTTAGAAGGGACATATACACAAACATCCCTCATTAAGAGGATACATCCACAATTTAACTGAGAGCCGGGGTACTTCTGCAATTCCTTGAAACAAACAAAGACATTTGCATAAATTCAAGACTGTACAAGTGCAAGACTTTATCAACAAATTGTGGACTTTATAGGACTTCTCTGCAAAAAAAAAAGCAAGACATAGTCACAATTTGAGAAGTTTGTAGGGTATTTCTATAATTACAAGACATTAAGAGGATTTTCTTGTAATTTTGGAAATATTTTCATATATTTGTATTAATTCATAAAATTACATACTTCTACTGCAAAAATACATGAAAATTACATAACATAGCCCCTACAGGCATAAGTGCAAGACCCGGGATATTTATAACGCATACCCTTGAATGAGCCTTTACAAGCACAAGCGAACAAAGAATCACGAGCGCACGCTTCTCATTCCATGTCTTCGGGTCTGCTCTCTGTGTCCCCTCCATGTAGGACCCATGGGGGGTATCTATAGAGTGTAGGGGGGGGCACTTGGACCCGGTTAAGCCCCCGGGGAACTTACCCGGGGTCAAATGACCCTAAAAAGGTGGGGATCGACCCCGGTTAAGTCCATAGGGCCTAACTGGGGTTGATTGACCCCAAACGGGTGGCAATCGACCCCGGTTAAGCTTAGGAGGCTAACCGGGGTCGATCGACCCTTGGGCGGTCCCCATTTGACCCCGGGTAAGACCCCCAAGGGGCGTACCCAGGTCCAAGTGGCTGCGGAGTAGGATAGGGGGGCGGCCCCCCTATAAAACCCTGTTTTTTTGTCTTTCCTCCTTGGGTTTTCACTGCTTAGACACATGGAGAGGAGAAAAGCTCCTCCTTTGTGCATTTGTTTGGTTTTCTCTATGCCGTTCGTCGAGGGGAGATGTTTGCATCCCGTCGGGCCATCTCATCAACTCGTGTTGGATATTCCACAAGTGTGTAGAAGATCCTCGTGTGGTTGCTTTCTTGTTGTGAGGTTTTTTTATTCACTCCAAACATCCAATGGGAATCCCGAGGATTTGAGAATTTGTCTAGGATCGCAACGATGCTAGGCATTGTGCATTTTATTGGTTGTTGTTGAGTTGAATTATCCCGAATTGCCTTGATTATTTTGAGAATATGATAGATTATTCGACCGGGGGTTCCCGGAGGTTGAAGGTGATTCCTTGTAGTAACGGTACAAACTTTGTACCATATTCCTATCGTCAACGAGCCACCTTACTTTAATTTGCCTCAATTGATTAGAGAAAAATTACCTCGATTAATTTGAGAAAAATGCCTCGATTAACTCGAGTAAAATAATGGGCTCAACAGTCGTCTTCCTACATAGAAGGATTGGGTTATTCATTAGGACTCGGGAACCCAAGAATCAAAGATTTAGAGTAAGCACACGTAGATAGCCATAGCCAGTGGGGTCGCCCATAACCTTTTACAATTCCGCAAGTTTTCTGCAATGCAACATCAACTGACAGGAAAATGGATTCTTAGATTCGCGTTTCTACCTTTTTCTCTTACAATTCAAGGGAAGCAGATCAAATGGTGAAGTCAGGCCTAAGCAACATAAATGGCCAATAGGTTATAGCTTCTCAAAACCATATCTACACTGCTTTTGTACATGCCAAAGCCCTTTCTAATGATCCTTAAGGCTGAACCGAAGAGATGCCCTAGTTGCTCCTCATGTTAGTAGGAATAAAGCTCTGAACCTGTTGAACAGATACTTCAATAACCTGAATCATGCATTTCTGATGGGTATGTCTTGATCTTTTAGCTCTTGATCATGATGAAGCTTTGGCACCTGGGCCTGGCCCTCACCATTTCAGCCTCCAGATCATTTGATGCATAACCTTTGCTTTCTAGCACAGGCACCGCGGCCAACTTGGCCAGCCATGTCACACACGTAAACAAAAAACTTTTTCCCCACTTAACCAAATATAGTGCATATATGTATGACACACGCACACATCTTGTTAGTAAAGGCAAAAGTATATGTCCTGATTGTAACATTAAATTGTTACATACAATCCACCCTATTCTGCACCTTGGCCCTAAGAAGAAGACCTCACACATTGATCAGCAGCTATTCAACTTCATGTCTGGAAAATCAACGATTTTTTGTAATCATTGCAGGGGAATAAATTCAGTGTTTGACTTCCTAAGAGGGTATAGCAAATTTAAGCCTATGCTAGCTTGAACAGCACATGATTGGATCACCATGTAAAATCTCATTTTTCAATCTTTTGCCTAGAACTAGGAAATTTATGAATAATAAATGAAAGACATTATGATATCAGAGATAGTGACCTATTACAAAAGGTTGTCTGTGCAAATGTTCAGTGGTCGAACTTGTTGGTTGTCCTGTTTCCGAAATTCGATGCTGCAAATCATCCAAATGAAAACCTGATAAATGAACTCCATCTGAACCCTCTAAAAAATCTTCAACTGATTTAGAACCCATTTTAAGCATCTGGACCTGAAAGCAGCATCAGAAGAGAAATTTCAGGAGGACAGAGATAAGGCCAGATGTTCTGTGTAGTGAAATTGACACAGCACAAATTACTTGTTACAACTATTACAGTACAAGCATGATACTAGAGACATTAGAAAAATGATTATGGATAATTTTCTAATTAATTAAGCTAAAAGAGAGTCAGTAGGCAGACGAACACAATAATGACAGCAACATCAATAAGCCAGGCATCATACTATGATTGCATAGGTCAGGACGTACAATCTCTTTTTATTCTCTTAATAAAATTAGATAAATCCCACATGTTTCTCAAAAGATCAATCAGCCAACCATGGAACATAAATGGAGGGCTTTTCACTATTTTAATACATATAATTTTACAGAGAAATGATCTTGAATTTGTAAAAGAATTTTCATTTCAAATCCAGAGATTGTAAAACTAATTGCCTAGCATGCAACTGATTCCAATTATTTCCTTGTTTCTTCACAGGGGACCAGATCAGGTCTCAACTTGTATCCTCCAAGCAATACTTGATGTCCTGGCTGCTGAGTATGAAAAAGGAAATCGTGAGGAATACATTACCATACTTCAATAAATATTTGCTCTACTTATGTGCGGAATGAACCATCTGACTTGTCTTCCCAAGGCCAGTGCTAGTAGTATCCATAAATTTTATGGGTACAGTACACTCTTCAAGTGCATATTACTCCAGCTTTCATCAGAAGATCCAGATAATGCTGATCACAAACTCAGTTCATATCCTACCTACCATGAGCACAAATTACTTTTGCTTATCACCACTAAACAAGAAAGCTATGATACAGCAAAACAAAGCTACGTTTGAAACTTTAATCTAGTATTTGTTTTTTATATTAGTTACTATTGAATGTCTACATGACCTCCTTTAAAATTTATTTCTTCCTTGACAATCCTACACAACCAAATAATTTCATCAATTGATTACCCTTTATATATATGTGTGTGTTGGTGTGTGTGTGTGTGTGTGTGTGTGTGTGTGTGTATCTGTGTTTGTGTGTGTATGTATGTAAATGAATGTACACATATGGATATATATGTGTATGTGTGTATACAATACAAAATGAAGAGTTCAACCAGCCATGATGCTGGAGTACTACAAAGTGTGAACAATTTATGTACAACAAGAATCAGATGGCACAGCATGTGCCTCGTAATGGCAAATCATTTCTGGCCAGAACTTCGCTGACATTGCCAAAGAAATATGGATGCTGCAATTGCATAATTTGCTTTTGCAATGGACTACCATAATCCTTACCACAGAAGAAATATGGATGCTGCAATTGTATAATTGCTCGCAGAATAGACTATTATAAGCCTTAATACTTTTTTATTACTCGCACATGCAATAAGAAATATTGAATCTGATACATATTTGATTTATATACATTCTTGAGTCCGTAGGTATTCCAGTTAAGTCATAAAGTCACCAGGAAAGGAACAGAATGTGACTTTAGACAACTCAAAGGCCAAAAACCCCAAAGGAATGCCTAAACTCGAAATCCAAGCACGCCCAGAAGGACAAAATGTCATACAAAGCTGCATTGATCCCTGATGGTACATTTCGCAGGTGGCAGAAAAGAAATACATACGTGCTTTCACAAATGCATTGATGAAGAGGTAGTAAGTATGACCTTCCGCATGAGGACCAAATAACGAAGGCATGAAAACTAACTAAAACTTTCGCACATCAGAAGCATCGCATTTTTATTGTACGGCAGGCCCAGAGTGCACTAACTAGTAACAAAAAATGAATATACCCATTGAAGCTGGTTTCCCAACAACCGTGACGAACATCCTTATCATTGCTAGAATCAATTAATTGCGCCGAAATAGCACCAGTGGAACATTGAATGGGTACTACATATCGAGTTAGATGCTCGTCCTGTCGCACACGCATGTCTTTCAACGGTGAATGCAAGATTCAGAAGGAATCAAGTACTCTTATAAAGTTCCTGCTTAAGGTGCGATCACAGATGAACAAAAAAAAGGGAGCGGAGCTCCAGGGATCAAAGCGGACGACTGGCGGGGAGAAACCCGGAGGTTAGAGAAAGTTGTCAACATCATAGGGATCGAAATGCAGATTCTGAGACGAACCTCTTCAGTGGGGATCTCTGGATTCGCAGGTGAGATCTGGAGCAGTCCCTTTAGCAGCTGGGGGAAGATGCAGGTGTTCGAAAGCACACTTTATTCTTCCCCCTTTTCTCACACTCCGGAAGAGTGGAGTCGTCCTGCTGGAGAGCAGATTTGGGAGGACCTTTTTTCTGGTTTTTTTATGCTGGGAACCGGGGGAGCCGATCGGGGCCCCGCGCAGCGCGGAAAACCGCGAGCGGTGTTCCTTCCGGATTCGTCCATTCCTTTCCCCGGTTACTTATTAACGGACAACGCCACTGGGCTCCCGTGGGCGGATCAGTCCATCGGGGGTCGTCGTACTCTCTTCTCAGTTCTCACCCACGGCGAGCAGCAGCCGTCCTTTTTTTTTTCGGAGTTCCCCTTACAAGCTGTTCCGCTTTTTAAGCTGTTGCCTGTTGGTACTTATTTTTGGTATTTATTTGGAACTCTTCGGAATTGTTGCATATTTATTTCGAAACTTTTACTTTCTCTGCAAACATAGATAATTATGTTTTAATCTCTCAAAAATAACGATCTGTCAGAAAGCCTATATGATCTTCTAATTCTTCCCTAAACGCCCGTATGATTAATAATAGAGGATGGAAAAATATAATATGCATGAAAAACAAAAGGAATATTTTGATAGATAAGAACATTCTGATACGAGCAAAGCTGTCAGGAAACAGAAAAATAAAACGAAAGTCCGGCCAAGAAAGCGGTTTGAGGGAGTTTTGGTCGTTTGAACCGGTTCATCGATCGCCAACGACTAAAATATCAGACCGATAAAAACATGATTGTAATTACCAGAGGTTGTGAGAATTGTGAGTGGATAGGTTCGATTTGCAGAGTGGGTATAGAATTGAGGGAAGGATCCATATAAATAGAGATCCTCTATACTTGAACAGATATGGAAAATATATTGAATTCTGATTTTCCCGCCTCTTCTCTGGCTATGTCCTCTTCTTCATCTCCTTCCTCTATTCCTCCCCCATCTTCTTATGCTTCGGCTGCTGCTCTAATTCCCCCTTCTACTTCTAGAGTTCTTGGCTCTTTCCCCCCTCTACAGAAGGCTCACAGCCGCAAGAAGATAGCTACAGTTTCTCTGGCCTCAGATCGCTTCGCCATCTCTGAAGAGGCTCCAAGGTTGGAATCCGAGAGTGATCGTAACAAATTGATGTCTGAGCCCAACCTTTGTCGGTCTAATGTGATGTATCAATACACCCTTTACCTATTGCGCATGAACGAGCGTAACCTCGATCGGCACCTAGCCGACGAGGGCGTTGGCCTTGTAAAGGGGGAGGTATTGTTACAGGTGGGTGGTGTGAACACCCAGAGAGAGTGTGAGTCTCTCAGCTAACTAGAGTTGCCAGTGACTTTAGTCTCACATTAGATTCCACAAAAAGTTTGACCGGCTTATAAGAAAATGAATCTCCTACCTCAATACCCCCCCTTGAGAATTTACCTCGTCCTCGAGGTTAGCTTGGGGAAATTGAGTGCTGAAGGCCGAGTAATCCATCCAGGTGGTTTCCTGATCGGGGGTGTCTTTCCATGCTACAAGGACTCGAGGGATCGCCTGATTGTTTCTTTTCAGCATCCGTCGTTGAAGGATCTACCGTGGTTCTCGATCGTGAAGACAAAGTAAATGTGGCAGAAGAATCGAATGAAGAGGGTGATCTCCATGCCTTTTCTTGAGCTGGGAAACATGAAAAGTGTGATGAATGGAGGCATCCGGCGGCAGATTCAGCTGATATGCTACCTTCCCGCACCGCTTGATAATTTCATACGGCCCAAAGTATCGGGCGGAGAGCTTGTGGGAGGATCTTCGTATCACTGTGTGTTGGCGGTACGGCTGGAGCTTGAGATAGACCCAATCCCCCACTTGGTATTCTACCTCTGTGCTATGTTTATTAGCATTTGCTGTTGAGCTTTTTCTATATTATGTTTGAGCTCCCTGAGGACATCCGTTCTGGAAAGGAGGTGACTGTCAACCTCCGGATTATCTGCTAACCCGGGGACATAAGAAAGAATAGTGGGAGGAGGTATCCCAAAAATAGCTTCAAAGGGAGTCATGCGAATGGCAGAATGATATGAGGTATTGTAGAAGTATTCTGCCCAAGATAACTAGGAAGCCCACAGTTGAGGTTGCTGAGAACAGAAGCAATGGAGATAGGTTTCAAGGCACCTATTCACCACCTCAGACTGACCATCAGTCTGAGGGTGATATGTTGTACTCATGTGCAATTCCACGCCTTGCAAAGCAAATAATTGTTGCCAAAATTGGCTACAGAAAATTGAGTCTCTCTCAAACACTATGGCAGTAGGCAAGCCGTGCAGTCGTACAATTTCTTTGGCAAATAGAAGAGCCACAGTATTGGCAGTGTATGGATGCTTCAAAGGCAGGAAATGAGCATACTTGGACAATCGGTCGACCACAACAAAAATAGATGTCCATCCTTGTGATTTGGGCAGTTCATCAATAAAATCTATATAGATAGAAGACCAAATAATAGTGGGGATAAGTAAGGGTTGTAAAAGTCCCGCTGGAGGTTGGGTGGAATACTTACAAGTTTGGCAAATATCACAGTTTCTTATGAACTTCTTAATATCAGTAGTCATGTGAGGCCAATAAAAACTCTGACGAATGGTATGTAATGTTTTATGAAAACCAGCATGACCTCCAATAGGAGATAAATGATAAGTGTGCAGAATTTTTGGTATGTATGAATGAGCCGAGTGGAGGAGTATTTTTCCTCTGTAATAAAGCAGTCCACCCTTGCAGCTATAAAGACTTCTGTCCAACTACCCTGATTCCCATTCTTGTAGCCGTTGTTTCATTATAGCATCTGAAGAATAAGAACTGATATACCACAAACAGTGACAACGTCACATTGTCTAGATAAGGCATCAGCTACAATATTGGAGGAGCCCGGTTTGTATTCTAATGTGAAATCCAGTCCCATGAGTTTCACTAACCATCAATATTGTTGAGGTGTAGTAAGCTTCTGAGTGAGTAGATATTTAAGGCTCTGATGATCAGTGCAGATAATAAAGCTATTCCCCAAGAGATAGTGTTTCCACTTCTATATGGCAAAGATGACCGCAGATAATTCTCTGTCACAAGTAGAAAGAGCTTTCTGAGATGCTAAAAATGCTTTACTGATATAAGCAATTGGATGTTTATCTTGTAATAAAACAGCACCCATGCCAGACGAGGAAGTATCACACTCCAATATAAATGGTTTGTCAAGTCTGGAAGAGTGAGGACAAGGGCAGTGGCCAAAGCTTGTTTCAAATTTCTGAAAGCATTGTATGCTTCAGAGTTCCAACGTGAAGAGGCGTGATCTTGCGCTGGACCTGAGCTGGGGGATGTGATAGGGTGCAAGGCCCAGATACAGAGGGGGGGGGTGAATGTATCCCTCTTCAAATATCGCCCAAATAAAACTCTAATGCTCAAGTATGCGGAATTAAAAGCAGTTGATGAAATGTGCTGAAAATACTTAGAAGGAACTCAGCAAGACAACACAAATCTATTAGCCCTCACACGCTCCTAAGCAAACATCTAAAGAGCGCAGCAGAGAAAATAACATATAAGGAAAAAACAAACCACAAGTGAACACCGAGATTTTTTAGGTGGTTCGGTCCAAAGACCTACGTCCACCCCTCACTCCAAACCGGAGTGAGGCTTCCACTAGCTAGGCTAGAAACTGCAGACTCAGTCTGCAACAAATTGCTGCCACACAGCTTGACCAGGGGAACAACCTCCCCTCTTCCTCCCAACCGGAGGGACACCCCAAGTGACTCCCAGCCACTTGGAAACCAGAGACGCAAGTCTCTCTTCCTCCAGACCAGGAGGGAACACCTAGTCTTGCAACCCACAAGACCAGAACCGGAGGACCAATCCTCCCTTCCTCCAAACCAGAGGGGAACCTAGAGTCCTAAGTCTCTCTTCCTCTGAAACCCAGAGGGAAGCACAGGTGACACCAAGTCACCTGCAAACTAGAGGTCTCGGACCTCTCTTCCTCCCAACCGGAGGGAACCCGACCTCACACTAGAGAATCGGAAGAACAACTGGTGAATGGTTAAAAGGAAAAACAAAAACGCAACAACAGAAAGCTGGAAGAATAAAATGCACAAAAGCTCTCGCAGGAGCTGGCTGGTCTGGATTTGATCCACGGTCCAGCAGGAACTGATTTTCAGTTGAGGCTTCCTTTGCTCTAGCTCTATTTTCTTCTCACTCTTCTTTTTCTTCTCTTTCGCAGGCTCTCTCTCTCTGTCTCTTCTTTCTTCGTCTTCTTTCTTCTTCTTCTGCTCACTGCCTTTCTGCAGCTCTATCTTCTATCTCGATCACTCTCTTCCTCTTTCTTATCTGATATTTTTTTCTCCAGATGGAGGTGGCTTTGTATTTATAGCTGCAGCAATTAGGGCTGGAGAGGGGGATTTCTGTAGCCCACCCAAAGAGCAGCCCAACAAGACCCAACAGCGTCCAACGAGGCGAGCCAACCTGAGTGACAGCCCACGGGGCCCACTCAGGAAAGAAAAGCCCAATAAATAAACACTCGAGGAACCAACTCTCCTCGGCGGCCTCTAGGCTCGGAGGGCCCGAGTGATGGTCAGGTCATAAGGAAGGTCCGGCCCAAGCCGTTTCCCCGCCCGGGAGAGACAGGCATTAGCCGACCTATCCGACCCCTCTTTCACCGAGCTATGCTCATCGCCCGGACAGGGCTGGCGTTTCAGGAGCTCGGCCAGACCAAATATCATACGTTCAAGAGTCCCCAACGGATAGGGGAGTCAAGAAACCGCCGGACTTCAAGGCGATAACGTTCCCACGATGAGGCCATGAAAGCCCACGTTGAGGATGTAACTCCCGTCGGAGACCCCTCAGCTTGCAGGACTCCTGAAGGCGGCACACTATTTAAACCAGGGCTACCCTCCGACGGAAGAAGAGAGCCATCCAGGTACTCATAGACCCAAACTCCTGAGCAATCCGCTTCACCCTCTGGTGGAGATGAATCTCGCGCGCTAGCTTTTCTCCTCCCCATTATTGCTTCCACCACAGCTCTACTGACTTAGCCATCGGAGGGTTTTACCCCAGGGAAGCCCCCTGGCCCTCTGATATGTTTCCCTGTCTTGCAGTTCATCTTCAGGTGATCCACAGCCCTCTCAGGATACAAGCGCGAGATTTCGCCTCTTCATCTGGCGCCGTCTGTGGGAAACGCACGAAGAGCCGAGATGGTGAGAAGAAGCTCAGGGAGGAGATCCGCCGTCGAGAAGGGCAAGGCCGTGGTGGCGGCAGGAGATGGCCGCTCTAGGGTCTCACAGAACCCTCCCTCCAACGCCAGCGTCCCCACCAACGGACCGCCGCCCCCTCCGACGGCGACGGGGGTACCCCCCAACGGTGGCGATGAGGTCTTCCAGACCCTCAATAAGAAGCTTGACGTCCTCGTGGAGCTCATGAGGGCCCAGGCGGCAAGGGATGCCAGGTCCCGCACCCCGTCCGGGAGCCCCCCCCGAAGTGCGTCCCAGCACACCGCTGGGGGCCGCTTCACCCTCCGCGGTCAGCAGCTCATCCGCAACAACGTGGAAGGACCCTCGCAAGCTCCGCCCCCGGAGCAAGAGGCTTCCTCCAAGTCTAGAAAAGGGAAACAGGGGGCGAGGCCTCCACGCCCGAGCGCCGGCGGTCCTGAGGATCGCCACGACGCTCCCCCCAATCCCACGGCACGACCGCAGCCGGAACTATCCCTCCGGCTGAGGGATTTCGAAAGACGTTTTGCAGAGCAAGAGCGCGCCCTCCGCGCCCTGCAGAAAACCTCTTTCCCGGAGGATGAGGAGAAATCCCCTTTCTCCGAATACATCTTGAAGGCAGAGGTGTCTCCCAGAACCTCCATTCCGACCTTCAAGCTCTATGATGGCCAGGGCGACCCAGCCGACCACTACGACAGCTTCGACGCCCTGGTGACTCTGCATGGAACACCGCATCCTATTAAATGCCGAGCCTTTGCGGCCACCCTGGTCCAAGGCGCTCAGGCATGGTTCCGGGCCCTCGCCCCTGGGTCCATCCGGGACTTCAGGCAATTCGGGCGAGTCTTCAAGGAGAGCTTCGCCGGAAGCGCCCCCCCAAGGTCAGTAGCGGGGCTCCTGGCCCTCAAACAGGCACAAGAGGAAAGGCTCCGGGCTTATGTCCACCGATTTAAATCGGAAGCCCTCAGAATTCCCCGCCTGGATGTGCCCTCGGCCACGACCGCTCTGACCGGGGGCACCCGGGACGAGAACCTCCGCCGCGAACTTGTCCTCCACCCTCCCTCGACCCTTGCCGAGCTAGTGACTCTGGCACTGCGCCACGCCGAGTGCGAAGAAGTACTCAGCGCCTGCCGAGACACAACCGGCTCGGGCCGGGAGGGGGACAAGAAGCGAGCCTCCGAGCCAAACCCTGGCTCGGGCAAGAAGCGCGATCGGGAAGGAGAGCGCAAGAGGAAGTATGAGCGGTACACCCCGTTGACCGCACCAGTCTACGAGATCTATGAAGACATCAAAGACTCGGGACTCCTCCACCGGCCTGAACCGATGAGATCGAAGAACCGCAAGCGCGACAGGCATTGCCTGTTCCACGGCGACCACGGGCACCATACCGGCGACTGCCACCAGCTCTAGGACGAGATCGAGCGTCTCATCCGTCAGGGGCACCTGGCCCGGTTTGCAGCCGGGCTCAAAGAAGACCGGGACGCCGCTGAGGAGATCGACAACGCCCCCCGAGGGGTCCACATCAACATCATCTCCGGAGGAACGGCGTCGGGCGGCGACACCAGCCGAGGAAGGAAGCGTCATGCCGAGCGGGCCAGCCAGGTCTTAGAACCCTCCAGCGGCCCGTCGAGGGAGCCCCAGGTCATAGTCTTCTCCGACCAAGACCTGGAAGGGCTGAAGACCCCGCATGATGATGCCCTCGTTATCTCGGCCTCAATAAACCATTGTAACGTAGATAGAATTCTGGTTGACAATGGGAGCGCCCCGATGTATTATCTTACGACTGTTTCCTTAAGATGGGGGAAGACCCATCCAAGCTCCGCCCGATCCGAACACCCCTTTGCGGGTTTAACGGCCTAGCCACCTACCCCGAGGGAGCCCTAAGTCTACCGGTCACCATCGGCACCCCACCCAAAACCGTTACGGTCATGGTGGACTTCATAGTGATTAAGGGTATGATAGCGTACAACGCCATTTTCGGCCGGAAAATCCTCAGCCGGATAAAGGCCGTACCATCTACCTATCACCAGAAAATGAAGTTTCCCACCAAAAACGGGTTGGGGGAAGTCCGAGGTAACCAGGCCACGGCTAGAAGGTGCTGCAACATATCGGTGGAAGCCTCAAGGCCGGACGGGGGAGATAAGGGCCCCAAGGGAATCGAAGGGAAGACCGTAACCGCCGAGCCCGGTGGCGAATTGCTAACGGTATTCCTAAACGATGACCCGGCCCTCGGAGTAAGGATCGGAGCCGACCTACCACCCATGGAACAGCAGCAATACAAAAAATTCCTTTCTGAGTATGTTCAGGTCTTTGTTTGGTCCGATGATCAACTCCCTGGCATACCAGAGAAGACCGTGATGCACAAGCTCAGCCTCGACCCCACCGTGAGGCCCGTACAGCAACGGAGAAGGAAGCATGCGCCCGAGAAACAGGCAATCATCAAGGCGCAGGTCACCAAGGGACAAGAGACAGGCCTCTTCAGACCAGTCCTGTACCCTGCGTGGCTAGCCAATGTCGTCCTGGTGCCAAAAACTACAGGCAAATGGCGAATGTGCGTGGACTTCACCGATCTGAATAAGGCTACCCCCAAGGACTGCTATCCGCTACCGAGCATCGACCAATTGGTTGATTCAACCTCGGGCAACGAGATACTCAGTTTCCTGGATGCCTATTCAGGTTATCACCAGATCAGAATGAACCCAGAAGATGTCGAGAAGACCGCCTTCATCACCGACTGCGGCGTGTACTGCTACACCCGGATGCCTTTCGGGTTGAAGAACGCCGGAGCCACATATCAGCGACTGGTAAATCACATGTTCGAGGGATAGCTGGGTCGGAATGTCGAGGCTTACATTGACGACATGCTCGTCAAGACCCCCAAGACCCAAGACCACTTCACCGACCTTGCCGAAACCTTCGGCACCCTCCTGAAGTACAACATGAAGCTCAACCCCGCCAAGTGCGCCTTTGGAGTCAAATCCGGGAAGTTCCTGGGTTTCCTGGTCACTCAGCGCGGGATCGAAGCCAACCCCGACAAAGTCCAGGCCATCCTGGACATGCGCCCGCCCACATGCATTAAAGACGTTCAGCGTCTGGCAGGGCGTGTGGCCGCTCTCAGCCGCTTCCTGTCCCGTGCGGCCGAACGATGCTTGCCCTTCTTCAAACTGATGAGGGGACCCAAGCTAGCGTCTGCTACGTTCGCATGGGATGAGGAGTGCTAGACAGCGTTCGCTGAGCTTAAAAAGTTCCTGGCTTCGCCACCGGTGTTCTCCAAGCCCGCCCCAGGCGAAATCTTGCTGCTCTACCTCTCGGCGACGCCATCCACGGTCAGCTCGGTCCTAGTCAGAAATGACTCGGGAATCGAAATACCAGTCTACTACACCAGCAAGGTGCTCAATGAGGCCGAACGGAGGTACCCCGCAACCGAGAAACTCGTGCTAGTGTTGGTTACCTCCGCAAGGTGCCTCCGCCCCTACTTCCAGGGGCACCCCATCACCGTGCTAACCGGCGAGCCGTTGAAGAAGATTCTGGCCCACCCTGAGGCCTCAGGGTGACTCGTCAAATGGGCCATTATGCTCGGGGCCTACGACATCTCGTACCGGCCGCGATTAGCAATCAAAGGCCAAGCGCTCGCCGACTTCATTGCCGAAAGCACCATCCCCGCCGAGGACAGGCCTCCGATCACGACCGGGCCAACCTGGGAACTATTCGTCGATGGATCGTCCAATTCGGCAGGCAGCGGTGCTGGGATACTCGTGAGGTCCCCCGAAGGGATAGAGCTACAGTATGCCTTGAAATTCAACTTTCAGGCATCTAACAACGCTTCTGAGTACGAGGCCCTTATCTCGGGAGCGCGCATGGCCCGACGGCTGGGGGTCGAGCGAGTCAGGATCCACACTGACTCTCAACTAGTTACAGGTCAGGTTAACGGCGAGTATGAAGCTCGGGAGGCACCCATGATCAAATACCTTCAGTTGGTCCGGAGCCTGGCCCAACAGTTCGAGGAATTTGGGGTAGTCCGGATAGCTCGGGAGTAAAACTCTCGGGCGGACGCCCACTCTCGATTGGCCTCCTCCCTAGACCTGGAAGGTACACGATCGGTCCTCCTAGAAGAGCTAGAGCGCCCGAGCATTGACACGGAGCTCCTCGCTGTTGACTCGGCCACTCCAAGTGACTGGCGCTCCCCCTACCTGTCCTGGCTACAAGACTCCCAAGGGACCTCCGACCCTCAAGAAGCCCACCGAATGAAGTATCAAGCTCGGCCCTTCGTCGTCTTCGACAACACTCTCTACCGAAGATCGTTCTCTGGTCCCCTCCTGAAGTGCCTCGGTCCCGACGAGGCAAGTCGAGCCATCCAAGAGATTCATGAAGGCCTGTGCGGAGCGCACTCAGGGGCAAGGTCGCTGGCCAGAATCCTGTTACGACAGGGGTACTGGTGGCCCACCCTGCAGCGCGACTGCTCGGCCTATGTTCAACAGTGCGACCGATGCCAGCGGTTCGACCACTTGGTCCATCAGCCGGCTACGGAACTTGTCACCCTAGCCGAGCCTTACCCTTTCGCTCGGTGGGGAATCGATATCCTTGGGCCATTCCCAATGGCCCAGTCCCAGAAGAAGTTCATCATCGTCGTCATCGACTACTTCACCAAGTGGATCGAGGCCGAGGCTACGGCGAGGATCACCGAGACAGTCGTTTGGGGCTTTGTTTGGAAATCGATCATTTGTCGCTTTGGCATCCCCCGAGTGATAGTAAGCGATAACGGTCGGCAATTCGACTCTCGGTACTTCCGAGATAGATGCGCCGACCTAAATATCCGCAACCACTTCACTTCGGTCGCCCACCCTCAGGCCAACGGGCTGGTTGAAAATGCCAACAAGACTATCTTGAAAGGCATAAAAACCAGACTCGGCAAGGCTAAGGGTAGCTGGCTTGAGGAATTGCCTAGCGTATTATGGTCGCACCGAACAACCCCCAGGACGGCAACCGGTGAAAGCCCTTTTCAGTTGGTATATGGCACCGAAGCCGTCGTTCCATTGGAGATCGCCAATCCGTCTCTCCGAGTGATCAGCTTCTCACTCGAGGCAAACGGGCAAAAATTGCTCAAGAACCTCGACCTAGCAGACGAACTCCGAGAGATCGTGAACGTCCGGGCAACGGAGTACCAGCGCCGCCTCACTCGATACTACAACGCCAAGGTCCGAGACAGACGTTTCCAACCAGGGGACTTCGTCCTCAGGAAGGCCGAAGCCTCTCGACCACTAGAGGCGGCGGGCAAGCTATCCAACAACTGGGAAGGCCCCTACCGAGTGGTCGAGACGCTAGGAAAAGGTGCGTACAGGTTAGCGACAATGGAAGGGGAACCTATTCCTCGGACATGGAACGCAGCCGCACTACGCAAATTCTATTTTTGAAATTGTACAGCAAGATGGACGGAATAAATCCCTTTTCTTTTCATTCCAAACCATTGGTACATCAGATAGGCAAATGCCAATACATCACATAGTAAAAATCAAAAATCCGTCTAACACCGCCTCAAGGGGTCATCGCTCGGCTGACTCGGTCTTGATCTCCTCGCGTCCAGCCACTGACTCTGCCTCGTGCGGAAACTGGCTCGGACAAGAGGTGGTCAAGCCAGTTGCCTCGGGTGGCCCGTGACAAAGGTGACAGAGGGATTGCAGGAGGGAGGCCACCTTTAAACGTTGAGAAAGGCTACCTCCCAAGTTGGCAACAACCAGGGAAAAGGAGCACCGTGAAGGCCTCCCCTCTTCCAATCTGCCAACTCCTTGGAAGGAAGGAGAGAGCAAGCAGCCCCCGAAGAGTGAAAGAAATGAAGAGCAGAAGAGGGAGAAAGAGGCAGCAGACGGAGGAAGGCTTCGGTGAGGAGGGAGCTTAATACGCCTCCTCCCCTCACACGGAGGGAAGTAACGGCGGGCTCCCCTGATGCCCCCATCCGTCCTCCGCCTCGGCGTCCACCCGGAAGCCACGCTGGAACTGAGAAAGGGCAAGAACCGTGCCTTCACACGTCGAAGCCCTCTCCAGATCTACGCGGCGACCGTCAGACCCGTCTCGTGCACGCGCGGCGACCGTGGGATCCGTTCAACATTACAGTGCAGCGGGAGCCCGCCGCTCCCCGTCGTCGGCGGCGTCACCCTCCGAAGGATCCTCCATGCTCCGAATATAAGGGCACAACGCACAGTGAAGAGGAAGGAGCGAGGAAATACTGTTAGAGAAAATCCCAAGCAGTGAAGAGGAAAGGGCACCTTTCGGTCCTTCTTATAGGCCAAAGGAGGCTACACGCCTTAAATGACCCCCCCTCCTCGAAAACACGCCAAAGGATTTCTCCCCTGAACAGTCACCTCCAACTCCTCGTCCCCCGCCCTAGCGGGATTCACGAAGCGGCCTGACATTCAAAGCATGAGGGAACGGAAAGACGCCCCGTCAGAAGCCTACCAAAACTACATGCGAAAACCACGCAGGACATATCGGCACCTCCCAACCACTCAAGATCCACCAACCAAATCACGGCAAGGATGGTACTCAAACAGAGCAAGTCATTTATTATCACACCAAAAGGAAACCCTCTAAAAAGAGGGAAGAGAGACAAAAAGGGAAGGAGGCAAAGTACATCAGGCCTCGGGCCCACTTTGACATTCGGGAACGGCGGAAGGAGACGCGTCACCCCCGGTGCCTTCGGTGACGGCCGGCTCGGACACTGACCTCGCCTGTGCGAGAACTGTCTCGGTCGTGAGCCCTCCCGAAACGCCCGGAGCCGGTGACCCCGACGGAGGCGACCCCTCCGAATCTCCCCCGACCGACGAGGAAGAGCTGGAAACCGACTCATCCGAGTCATAACACTGGCCGAAGGGGAACTCGATCGCGGAGTTTTGCTCATCGGCGTAGTCCACCGCCCGACGATAGCCTTGCTTGAACCCCTTTCGAGCACCCCGGCGTAGTGCTACCTCGTAATAGGGTAGGGCGGCTTCCACCAGGTCGGCTGAGTAAGCATCCGAGCTCCTGTAACGCTCGATTGCCTCCGCCTCGACCGCCCCGCCCTTCCAACGAGCTCGACCCGAGCCCGCTCCGCCTCGGCCGCGCGCTCCTCTGCCCGGGCCCGATCCGCCTCAGCCTCAGCTCGGAGACGCTCCGCCACCTCCGCCCGATCTAGCAGCTCGGTGCATTCGAGCTCCCAGCGATTGTCTAGCTCGAGGCGACGCAGACGCTCCTCCTCAAGGAATCGGCTTGTCCTCTCGAGAGACTCTCGGGTCTTGGCGAGCTGTTCGGCCAGCACCCCGACTTCCAGTCGGCTCGCCCGCGCCACCTCCCGGAACGCGGAGAACTCCTACCGGAGCCTCTCATGCTCCCCCTTGAGTCGGGCCAGTTTCCTCTCGCAGCCCCCAAGGGTCCAGGCCAGGTTCGACCGCTCCGCCTCCGTCCGGGCGTGCGCCTCCACCATCAAAGCCGCCGACCGAGCTATAACCAGGCTGCCCTCCATCAAGACATCAAGGATCCGGGGGGGGGGGGGGATATTGCGCCTTTCTCCCCCCTTCGTCCTTGCGGTAATCGACCGGCAGACCCAATACAGGTCGCCTGTTATGCCGAGCCTTTCCAAGGGCTCCGACAGAGGGGACCGCTCCGCCCGGGGCACCCCGCCAGAAGACTCCGCTCGAGTGACGGAACCAACCGCCTTGCGCGCCACGGTCGGTTGGGGTTGCGACGCCTCCCCGGGCGAACCCCCAACCTCGACCGGCGCCGCGGGACCGACCGCACCAGGAGCTCCAAGCACCTGGGGCTGCAACGCCCTAGCGGGCGAACCCCCAGCCCTGCCTGTATCGGCCCGCACCTCGCCGACCGAGACATCCCCGCCTTCGGCCAATCCCCCGGCCTCGGCACCAGCTACTTCGACATGGGCCCCCTCTGCCTCCGTGGGGGGGAGAGCCGACCCATCGCCGCCCTCTGATGGGCCCCCGGTCTCCTCGGCCCCCTCTCGCCTGGCAGGTGGGGGAGCTGGCCCTGAGGGGTCGGCCCCATCTTGCCCCCGAGAGGGGAGCGTCGCCGAGCCGGAGTCGCCCCCGGTGGTAGGAGGAAGACCGGCCTTCTTGGCCCGTTTCTTGGCCTTCACGGCCTCCCGCAACTTTCCCGCCATGGGATCCTTGCGCTTTGTACCAGTTGGCCGTGAAGACCCCGCGGGAGCCACCCCCTTGCCCTTATCTCGGGCTTGGGCGCGACTCGCAGAAGCATCTGGTTCGTCGGCCGCCGAGTCATCTCCCAGATCAATGACTTCAGCAGCTTCCTCCAGAGGTTCCCGCCTAACGTCTGCCACAAAGGGAGAAGACCCGGTCAGGAGAAAGAAAGTAACTACCATCCTAGGAGAAGAGCCTCGAGAGCGGTACCTGTCGACGTCAACCGCGTAAGCAAGCACCGTTCGATGTTCTCCGGCGTCACCAGCTCCTCGGTCGACTGGCGGTTACCCAGCAGACGAGCGGCCTGCCGCTCCACGTGGGAAGGGAACTCCTCCGGGCGAGGGGGAAGATTCGGGTGAAAATTGGGCGAGACCGGACATCTCCAAAACTCGTCCGTCGCCTCCGCCTTCACCCAGAAGAATTGGGTCTTCCACCCCTTGTGCGAGGAGTCCTTCACAGCGAGGGAGATGCAACTCCTGTTCCTCCTCGCCTGGATGAAGTAAAAGCCCTTCCCCGCCGATGGGTGCGCTTTCAGCTCGAAAAAATAATGAAAGAGGTCCAAAGAAGGAAAAATGTCGTGCTGACGACAGAGAATCCGAAAGGCGGAAAGAAGGAGATATGAGTTGGCCACCAATTGAATAGGCGCCAACCGAAAAAACTCGAGAAGCTGGAGTACAAGAGGCTCGAAGGGAAGGCGGAACCCACTCTTCCAAGCCAGAAGAAAAGTACAAATGTGCCCCGTACGGCTGTCCAGACTCGTCTCATACGGGGCGGCGGCAGCAAAGCTGTACCTGAGAGGCAAGCGAAAGCGATGCTCCAGCTTCCTCACCTCGGCCTCCCCCAACTCACTACAGTTGGAGACGGGCTCCCGCCTCACCTGCCCGATTTCCATAGGCAGACCAGCCATCGAACCGGAAGATGATCCCTCGCGCGAGCTCGAAGACTCCGGAGGGGAAGAAAGTTGCCGGATCGCCTCTGCGGTTATCCTCGCCAACTCCTCAAACGCCGCCGCAAGACTCTGCGCCTCCACTGTGCCCTCACGGCGCATCAAGGAGCCCCAGAAGCAAAGAAACTAAGGAAAGCCCAAAACCCTGAGAAGCCTAGAATGACGAACAGCGCCCAACGCCTATAAAACCCTAGAGGAAGGCGGCGCGTTGTTCCGTGCTCCGAGAAAAGGGGGGCCCCTTCAGTTCAAATCCGTCAAGATCATTATTACGGGCCCAGGCGACCACTATACGTGGCTCCATCACGCCAACAGAATTCCACCCACCTGAGCCACGCCGGTCCAAAGCCTCAAAAACTACTCGACCGAGCCTCCATGGCTCGGGAGTAGGAGGGGGACAAGTGGAGAGGGGGATTTCTGTAGCCCACCCAAAGAGCAGCCCAACAAGACCCAATAGGGTCCAACGAGGCGAGCCAACCTGAGTGACAGCCCACGGGGCCCACTCAGGAAAGAAAAGCCCAATAAACAAACACTCGAGGAACCAACTCTCCTCGGCGGCCTCTAGGCTCGGAGGGCCCGAGTGATGGTCAGGTCATAAGGAAGGTCCGGCCCAAGCCGTTTCCCCGCCCGGGAGAGATAGGCATTAGCCGACCTCTCCGACCCCTCTTTCACCGAGCTATGCTCATCGCCCGGACAGGGCTGGCGTTTCAGGAGCTCGGCCAGAACAAATATCATCCATTCAAGAGTCCCCAACGGATAGGGGAGTCAAGAAATCGCCGGACTTCAAGGCGATAACATTCCCACGATGAGGTCATGAAAGCCCACGTTGAGGACGTAACTCCCGCCGGAGACCCCTCAGCTTGCAGGACTCCTGAAGGCGGCACACTATTTAAACCAGGGCTACCCTCCGACTGAAGAAGAGAGCCATCCAGGTACTCATAGACCCAAACTCCTGAGCAATCCGCTTCACCCTCTGGTGGAGAGGAATTTCGCGCGCTAGCTTTTCTCCTCCCCATTATTGCTTCCACCACAGCTCTACTGACTTAGTCATCGGAGGGTTTTATCCCAGGGAAGCCCCCTGGGCCCTCTGATACGTTTTCCTATCTTGCAGTTCATCTTCAGGTGATCCACAGCCCGCTCAGGATACAAGCGCGAGATTTCACCTCTTCAAGGGCGTTATCCTTGGATCACGTGCCAAGTGCCAACCTTGGATCACGTGCACTTCATAGGCTTTACGAACAGTACCTGTCACACAGTCATAAGAAGATATCAGATTGATGTATATACTTGGTTCAGGCTGTTAACAAAGTGTGTACAGGCATGATGCAGCTTGAGTGTATAGACTTGAAGGTTAATATCGAGTGTATAGAGTTGAAGCTTTGGAAACGAGTGTATAGACTTCGTTTTGAAGGAGATGCACATGTGCTGAAGTGTGTACAGTCTTCACAGAAGGATGTTCAGACTTTAACCTCTGAAGAGTATATACTCTGCTGAAAAACGTTCAGTTGATGGACAAGCCACATGCTGTATAGACTTCATACAAGACACATGCTGTATAGACTTTGATGCAAATGCTTAACAACGAGTGTGTAGACTTGAATGCTTGGAAGGATGTATACACTTCGTCTTTGAAGGAGATGCACATATGTTGAAGTGTGTATAGACTTGCTGATCAAAGGAACAGAATGTATAGACTTGGTTGAAGACAATGCAATGTATAGACATTGATGAACATTATGCAATGTATGGACTTTGATGAACATATGCATTGTATGGACTTAACGACCCAACCGATGTATAGACTTAGAAACAACAATAAAGCAAGTGTGTACAATGTGAGAGTAGGGCTGTCAATGGGCCTGGCCGGCCCGACAGGCCCGCGGGCTTGGCCCGATTTTGGGCCGGGCCGCAAGGTCTTTTTTGGCCCGCGGGTTTTTAGTCGGGCCTAAAAGCCCGGCCCGACTAGACTCGCGGGCCGGGCTCGAGCTTTGAGTTCGGCCCGCGGGCCGGCCCGGCCCGATCCTTTTTTTTATTCGCACTTCAAATTTTAAAAATTATTTAGTCAAAGTTATATTATTTTACTTAATTAGAAATTTTAAAATTCTCTTTTCACACAAAGTATGTAATTAATATCAAAATTTTAATTTATTTAGTGAGATTATAAGTTTTATAGTATTAAATCTATTAATTTTTATTATTTTATTTAAGTAGTCGGGCCGGGCCGGGCCTTAGTCGGGCTTTGAATTTTTTACACAATGTCGGGCCCGACCCGGCCCGGCCCGACATAGGTCGGGCCCGGGCCGGGCTCGGGCCTTACTCTTGATAAGTCGGGCCCGGGTCGGGCCGACCTAAGCCCGGCCCGGGCCGGGCCGACCTAAGCCCGGCCCGGGCCCGACCCATTGACAGCCCTATGTGAGAGAGTGTATAGACTTAGCGAACTGATGCATGAACAGTGCGGTGTGTAGACTTGGAGAACTGATGCATGAACAGTGCGATGTGTAAACTTTGCTAATGAAGGATGCACATACTTGAAGATTCGAAGCTCCACAATGTTTAGACTTTAAGATGCATACGCCAAGGCTGTACATACTTGAAGAGACGATGCACTGTAGGCTGCCAGACTCTGTACAGACTTGCAGCTTGAGACGCTGACAGAGACGGACCATTGTATAGACTTCAAGTCCAAGTGAGACAGTGGTTGTACAGACTTGGGAGGCTTGACACAGTGATGTACAGACATTGTGATGTATAGACTTAGGAGCATTTGCCAAGGCTGTATAGACTTCAGGCTGAACGTGTGTGCTGTGAGCAATGTATAGACTTGGTGAGCTACAAAGCACAATGTGTAGACTTGAAAAGGGAAAGGGCTGTACAGACTTGAGCAATGCAAAGGCAATCGGATGTATAGACTTCATGATGAGTAGACATGCCAAAACAACTGAACCGTGTACAGACTTGAATAAGTAAAGTCTGTACAGACTTGAAGATTCACGATGTATAGACTTTGGTAAGAGACTGGCTTTACAGACTTCAACACAGCTGCGATGTACATGCTTTGACAAAGCAGCGTTGTACAGACTTGATGAAGCTTCAGATGAATGAGTGTATAGACTTCCCAAACGAATGTACAGACTTCAGAAGATGAAGACTCTGTATAGACTTGAGTGCCTGAAACAGTGCTCTGTACAGACTCGCCACCGACCAATGTATAGACTTGAAGAAGCTGAGTGAACAATGTATAGGCTTTGAACTCTGTACAGACTTGAAGACCCTAAGCCAATGTATAGACTTTGCCTTAAAAATGAATGTATAGACTTTGAAACAGAAGTCAGGCAAGCGATGTGTAGACTTGGCCAGAACGTAGGGAAAGGTGCCAATGTGCAGACTTGATCATCCAGCAGTGTATAGACTTTGTTTCGAGCAACGTAGGTAAAAGATACAATGTATAGACTTGAAGTGCCGAAGCCATTGTATAGACTTGGAGTGCCGAAGCCATTGTATAGACTTGGGGAATGGCTTGAAACACAGACATGCTGCCAATGTATACACTTGTACATTGCTGTCAATGTATAGACTTGCTATGGATGTATGGACTTTGAAGATGCAAGCAATGTACAGACTTGGGGTACAACTGTGGATGTATAGACTCTGAAGAAATGAGGTGATGTGTAGACTTTGAGGTTCAACTGTAGATGTATAGACTTGAAGAAATGAGAACAATGCACTCTGTACAGACCAAGAGATCTGGGGGGTCGACCCATCTGGAAAGGGGGTCGACCCACTTCTAGACAGTAACTATCAAGCTTCAGATAGGCTGTCTAAGGAAGTATAGACAATGCAGAGAGAGTGATACACTGGCTAAGCAGACAACACCTATTGAACAGACTTAACCTGAGTAGATATGAAATGCATGAGTCTAAGTCTAGACATTCATAGAAACAAGGTTATGAAATGTAGACATTCATTGACCTATGGCAGTTATGAAATGCACCAATGCACACAGCCTGTCCGATGTAATGATACTCAAATAAGATGTTCATTGAAACATTCATATGCAACACATGTTCATTGAAACATTCATATGCAACACAAATAGATCTATATGCAGACTCAAACAGTATGCAGACATGCAGATTCAGACAATGCAGATTCAAACAGATGATGACTTATAGTGTTTGCTATCATTAAAACCATAGGGACACAACAATCTCCCCCTTTTTGATGATGGCAATACTATGAGTCATACTGACTTGATCAAATATTTCTCCCCCTTTGACTTCAGCAAAAAGACATGAATTGAAGAGGGAAGAATAAGATTACATAATATGAGTGAATTACAAACTCCCCCTTTGACTAAGCTCCCTCTTATCAGAAACGATTTGATGGATGAAACCAATTGAGATGTCGGGAGACTATCAACTAAAGCATAGGGACACTCAAAAATGCTAACTAGATCTCTCTCTTTATGAAAAACACTCAGCATGACATGGAAGCTCCTCCTGATTAGATGGAGTGAAAGAGGTGATGAGCATCTATCAGCAAAACACATGGGTATCCAAGAATTACCACAAACTGTAATCACAGTGAATAAGTGAGGAGGACAGATTTTCATTAGCACACTACAAGGATGAACTCTGGTTATCCAAAGACTGCAAGTACACACAGGTTAAACTGAGAGAAGTGCCTCTCATATATGACAACCAGTCTGAATCAAAACACAGTGATAAAGAGCCATAGGATGAGCAGATTCAACAATTAGTGATAATTGAGATATTGAACTTTTCAGCAAGATACCAACTTCATAGAGTATAATTTTAAGTTCTAGATTCCTCTATTATAGAAGCTTATGAAACCTTGATTGTCAGATGTGGTTTAAGAATGATGTAAATCGAAGTTTTTCAAAGAGAAATTGTACTCATATCTGAACCAACTCTTAATAAAAAAAAACTACAAGCTCATATAAGATTCTAGTTCAACCAACTTCCATCTTACTTAGTTTACTTTCCATGACAGCTTTAATAGAAACATAAGTGAATGTACCTGAATTTTAATTGTTCTTTCAGAAATTGATTTACACATATTCAAAAAAAAATTTTAATGACCACTTTTGGTTTATCAGCACCTTTTGACGTGGGGAGACACCTTGATCAGAGGCCAGAATCTCCAGTTACTCAGTGTGACAACCGTATTGCTTCTTCCATTTTAGAGAACAGAGGTAGCATTAAAAGTATCTTTGGCATGAGGATACACCTTGATCAGAGGCCAGAATCCCCAGTTACTCAATACAACTATGTCATTGCTCTGCCATATTTTCACAATAATTTCCAATCATCTCTTTAAACAGAGTTAACCATGGTACTTCATGACACAATCCTTTGGACAGGTTTCTCAGTAACCACAGCCATTGCTCTGTCCATACTTTTACTCAAAATGGATTCAGAACAAGTTAGATGATTAGGAACAAACACATACATTATATATCTCAGTCAACGTAGACATGGATATCAACTTTTCAGATTTCAGAAAGTCTTACATGAAGCAGACAATTAAAGTTTATTAAGAGGTTGAAACAGATATTTTCAAGTTCCTTGTGTCCAAACAAGAGTACATAAGACTTAAACCAATTCCAGTTAACAAATGTTCTTAAGCATGTATAATGGAAGGTTCCTCATTAAAGATGTTTTAACTTTTATGAAGTAGTATACGGGCTGAAAGTTTACTTCATATCTCAGCTCAGTAAATCAAGTGAGAATATTCAACAGACAGCATGGATTTTGAAAAAATGTAGCAAAGGAGCTGCTCTTGAGCATTGAAGTTCAAAGTTGACTGAATAGAGGTGAAGCTCTCCTTCAGCAGATTTAGGAGAGGCAGACATATACCAATAAGGTATAAATTCAGACTATGAACAACTTCAGAAGCAGTCAAGAAATATCATTTGATACCACTTTGATGATGGAAACACTGACATTACAAATATGACTAGATGAGTCAAATAGATGGACAGGAAGAGTTCAGACAAAGACACTACTGAACGGATTAAGCATGCTATGCAATGACTCCCCCTACCTAAAAACACTGAAACATCATATATGTCATGAAGACAATGCAGATGATGAATGACTATGTAAGAACAGATTTAACATGCTATGCGGTAAATCTAAAAACAGTTGTGTGATTTCAAGAGTATGAATAATGCTCCCCCTAAATGTATGCATTCAATCTATCTTTTTGGCATTTTCAATGTAATGAAATGTAATGCAATTAACTACATGTATGCACGGGCATGAACCAAATATTCACATGAAGATGCAGATATTCTCTGATATGCAAATTTGACCCTTGGTACTTGGCGGAGAACTTGGTCTAAAAGACTATCTCACACAAAGTAAGAACCTCCAGACAGATTTCCTCTGCCCTTTAGTAGCTTACCATTTGATATACCAAAGTGGTCATGCATGACAATGCAATACCAACAGTCCTATATGCATCATATTTTCAATGATTGTATGTCAAGTGCATGATTATGCAATACTCATATATGCACTCAGCTCAAAGTACAAACAAGAAAGCCCACAAAGCTCAATGCAAGAGTCAAACCAACTAAAAAGTATGTATGCATGAAACTATGACTTATCAACTCAACCATAAATTTCATTTGAACAGATGTGAGGAATTTACCTGAATGGGGTTTTATCAACTTGGGTGCCTTAGTTTATTTCCCCCCTTTTTTTTATTCTTCAGCTTCCAAGGCACACCTGCAAGTTAGCACACTATTTTGCATGGGCAGGTACCCAAACAGTCTTGGGCCCTGCATGGTTAATAGTGACACCTTTGGCAGGTGTTCTAAACAACCTCTTAGCATGTATGTCATCAGATCTCATCAAATAGCAATTATTCATTGAATGACCTAATGTACCACAATAATAGCAAGATGGAGCAGATTTCAGATTTGATTTATGCACATTCTTATTAGCATGAATTCTATGTGCATATGCATGAAAATTTCTGTTAACAGAATTAAAATTCGGTTTACCAAAATAAGCCAGCCAACAGTCAGCAGCTCTATGGCCTGGCTTCCCACATTCAAAACATGTAAGTGTTTTCCTTTCAAACACAAATCCATTTCTACCAGAAATGTTTCTATTGACTGGGAATTTACCAGATTTATTGTCAAACTTCCTTCCCTGAGCATGCCAACATTGGGCTGCAGTGTGGCCCATCTTGCCACAGTGAAGACATGAGTTAGAATTTCTTCCACCAGCCCTCAGCCAGCATTCGGATCTCTTATGACCCAATTTTCCACAATTGAAGCATGTCATATGCTGGTTTATTGAATCAAATTTGTTCTTGTTAACAGCATGACTGTTTGCATGAAATTTAGCATGATATGAATGTGATTTTTCCTTATCACTTGCAAACCAGCACTGTGCAATTGTGTGTCCTAATTTATCACAGTGGAAACATTCAATTTTCTTTTTCTGAATTGAAGGATTTCTATCATGAAGTTTCCTAGCAGTCATATCATCCTTCTCCATCAATTTACATTCATGCATCAGATGACCAAATTTATGACAATAATGGCATGACATTATCTTTTTAGATACATGTGAATGTGTGTGAGAACTGTGATCAACATGCCATAGTGAACCCTTTTTATTTATTTTCTGTTTTCCAATCTTTTTCTAATTTTTGTTCTGTTTTTCAATTTTCTGAACAATGGGCTGTTTATCTTTTGAAGTGGTGGCTACATTTGAAGCTTTTACAAAAGATGTCATCAACTTGCTCTGAAATTCTTTCTTATTAGCATTATTGTAGCCCAGCCCTTCCTTCCTAGTGTTGATTTTTACACCTAGTAGCTTGTCTAGATTTTTCTGCCCACTTACGAATTTTGACAAAGAATTGTTCAGATCATTTATTTCAGATTGAAGAGAAGAGACCTGATGTTCATAGTTGACTATATCTTCTTCACAGACCAGAATTTGTTGATGCATCACATCATTCAATGTTTTAAGGGTATCAATTTCTGATTTCAGTTTGAGCTCATTTTGATTTTCATCAACAGATTTTCCTTTTTCAAATGTCAGCAATCTCTCTAACATGGTGGAGTTCAACTGTTTTAGTTTCTCAATTTTCTCCTTTAGACTAGTGTTCTCTTGCTCAAGTTTATCATCATCAAACAAAACATCAGTTAGGAAACTTGGATATTCTGATTTACAGTTTTCAAAGTTTTCCTGAAACTTTAAGTTCGCAACACTAACAGCCTTGAACTCTTCGTTGATCAATCTGTTTTCATTCTCAAGACTGATTAGTTTTTGTTCAGATTCCTGACATTGTTTTCTGAGTATAGTGTTTTCAGATTTAACATGATCAAGTTCTGATTGGATTCCATCTAGTTTCGACACTTGTCTTCTGAGTATTTCATTTTCAGTTTTTAGAATTTCAGAATTTTCAAGATTTTCAGTTCCAGAAATAGGATCCCCTAGACTTGTTAACTTCTTTATCAGACTTTTATTCTTCTTCCTCAATTTTTCATGGGAGTGTAACAGATTAGCATAGGCATCTTCCCAGTCATCTAAAGTGTAACTATCGAAAGGATTGATTACCTCTTCAGCATCTTCAAATTCATCTTGATCAGTGCTATGGTCGCTCTTATCAGCCATCAGGCAGCTGTCCTCATTTATCCTCTGAGCTAGCTTCAACTGATCCAGAATGCCCTTAGCGGACCTGCAGTCATAAAAATAAGAATGTAGAGCCTTGTCAGTAGCTTCTTTCATTAATTTCAAAACTTTCTGATTCTCTCCATTTCTTGATCTGTCACTTTTAGTCCATTTGGACTCTTCCTTTGGCAGTCTGTGAGGACCATGTGAGATTAACTTCCACAGATCCGGATCCATCAAATTCACATAGTTATGTAGACTGCTAACCCATGAGTTAAAATTAGAGCCATTGAAAACCGGTGGAGAACCCATTGATTAAATCGGCAAGCAGATTAATGCACCAGAGAGTAAATTAAAAAATGCACCAAAGACAACATGATCCTCTGCAGATCGTTGGATCTGTTCAGTCAGAGACCTACGCTCTGATACCAATTGATAGGGTGCAAGGCCCAGATACAGAGGGGGGGGGGGTGAATGTATCCCTCTTCAAATATCGCCCAAACAAAACTCTAATGCTCAAGTATGCGGAATTAAAAGCAGTTGATGAAATGTGCTGAAAATACTTAGAAGGAACTCAGCAAGATAACACAAATCTATTAGCCCTCACATGCTCCTAAGCAAACATCTAAAGAGCGCAGCAGAGAAAATAACATATAAGGAAAAAACAAACCACAAGTGAACACCGATATTTTTCAGGTGATTCGGTCCAAAGACCTACGTCCACCCCTCACTCCAAACCGGAGTGAGGCTTCCACTAGCTAGGCTAGAAACTGCAGACTCAGTCTGCAACAAATTGCTGCCACACAGCTTGACCAGGGGAACAACCTCCCATCTTCCTCCCAACCGGAGGGACACCCCAAGTGACTCCCAGCCACTTGGAAACCAGAGACGCAAGTCTCTCTTCCTCCAGACCAGGAGGGAACACCTAGTCTTGCAACCCACAAGACCAGAACAGGAGGACCAATCCTCCCTTCCTCCAAACCAGAGGGGAACCTAGAGACCTAAGTCTCTCTTCCTCTGAAACCCAGAGGGAAGCACATGTGACACCAAGTCACCTGCAAACTAGAGGTCTCGGACCTCTCTTCCTCCCAACCGGAGGGAACCCGACCTCACACTAGAGAATCGGAAGAACAACTGGTGAATGGTTAAAAGGAAAAACAAAAACTCAACAACAGAAAGCTGGAAGAATAAAATGCACAAAAGCTCTTGCAGGAGCTGGCTAGCCTGGATTTGATCCACGGTCCAGCAGGAACTGATTTTCAGTTGAGGCTTCCTTTGCTCTAGCTCTCTCTTCTTCTCACTCTTCATCTCACTCTTCTTTTTCTTCTCTTTCGCAGGCTCTCTCTCTGTCTCTTCTTTCTTCTTTCTTCTTCTTCTTTCTTCTTCTTCTGCTCACTGCCTTTCTGCAGCTCTATCTTCTATCTCGATCACTCTCTTCCTCTTTCTTATCTGATCTTTTTTTCTCCAGATGGAGGCGTCTTTGTATTTATAGCTGCAGCAATTAGGGCGTTATCCTCGGATCACGTGCCAGGTGCCAACCTTGGATCACGTGCACTTCATAGGCTTTACGAACAGTACCTGTCACACAGTCATAAGAAGATATCAGATGGATGTATATACTTGGTTCAGGCTGTTAACAAAGTGTGTACAGGCATGATGCAGCTTGAGTGTATAGACTTGAAGGTTAATATCGAGTGTATAGAGTTGAAGCTTTGGAAACGAGTGTATAGACTTCGTTTTGAAGGAGATGCACATGTGCTGAAGTGTGTACAGTCTTCACAGAAGGATGTTCAGACTTTAACCTTTGAAGAGTATATACTCTGCTGAAAAACGTTCAGTTGATGGACAAGCCACAGGCTGTATAGACTTCATACAAGACACATGCTGTATAGACTTTGATGCAAAGGCTTAACAACGAGTGTGTAGACTTGAATGCTTGGAAGGATGTATACACTTCGTCTTTGAAGGAGATGCATATATGCTGAAGTGTGTATAGACTTCCTGATCAAAGGAACAGAATGTATAGACTTGGTTGAAGATAATGCAATGTATAGACATTGATGAACATTATGCAATGTATGGACTTTGATGAACATATGCATTGTATGGACTTAACGACCCAACCGATGTATAGACTTAGAAACAATAATAAAGCAAGTGTGTACAATGTGAGAGAGTGTATAGACTTAGCGAACTGATGCATGAACAGTGCGGTGTGTAGACTTGGAGAACTGATGCATGAACAGTGCGATGTGTAAACTTGGCTAATGAAGGATGTACAGACTTGAAGATTCGAAGCTCCACAATGTTTAGACTTTAAGATGCATACGCCAAGGCTGTACATACTTGAAGAGAGGATGCACTGTAGGCTGCCAGACTCTGTACAGACTTGCAGCTTGAGACGCTGACAGAGACGGACCACTGTATAGACTTCAAGTCCAAGTGAGACAGTGGTTGTACAGACTTGGGAGGCTTGACACAGTGATGTACAGACATTGTGATGTATAGACTTAGGAGCATTTGCCAAGGCTGTACAGACTTCAGGCTGAACGTGTGTGCTGTGAGCAATGTATAGACTTGGTGAGCTACAAAGCACAATGTGTAGACTTGAAAAGGGAAAGGGCTGTACAGACTTGAGCAATGCAAAGGCAATCGGATGTATAGACTTCATGATGAGTAGACATGCCAAAACAACTGAACCGTGTACAGACTTGAACAAGCAAAGTTTGTACAGACTTGAAGATTCACGATGTATAGACTTTGGCAAGAGACTGGCTGTACAGACTTCAACCCAGCTGCGATGTACATGCTTTGACAAAGCAGCGTTGTACAGACTTGATGAAGCTTCAGATGAATGAATGTATAGACTTCCCAAACGAATGTACAGACTTCAGAAGATGAAGACTCTGTATAGACTTGAGTGCCTGAAATAGTGCTCTGTACAGACTCGCCACCGACCAATGTATAGACTTGAAGAAGCTGAGTGAACAATGTATAGGCTTTGAACTCTGTACAGACTTGAAGACCCTGAGCCAATGTATAGACTTTGCCTTAAAAACGAATGTATAGACTTTGAAACAGAAGTCAGGCAAGCGATGTGTAGACTTGGCCAGAACGTAGGGAAAGGCGCCAATGTGCAGACTTGATCATCCAGCAGTGTATAGACTTTGTTTCGAGCAACGTAGGTAAAAGATACAATGTATAGACTTGAAGTGCCGAAGCCATTGTATAGACTTGGAGTGCCGAAGCCATTGTATAGACTTGGCGAATGGCTTGAAACACAGACATGCTGCCAATGTATACACTTGTACAGTGCTGTCAATGTATAGACTTGCTATGGATGTATGGACTTTGAAGATGCAAGCAATGTACAGACTTGGGGTACAACTGTGGATGTATAGACTCTGAAGAAATGAGGCGATGTGTAGACTTTGAGGTTCAACTGTGGATGTATAGACTTGAAGAAATGAGAACAATGCACTCTGTACAGACCAAGAGATCTGGGGGGTCGACCCATCTGGAAAGGGGGTCGACCCACTTCTAGACAGCAACTATCAAGCTTCAGGCAGGCTGTCTAAGGAAGTATAGACAATGTAAAGAGAGTGATACACTGGCTGAGCAGGCAACACCCATTGAATAGACTTAGCATGAGTAGATATGAAATGCATGAGTCTAAGTCTAGACATTCATAGAAACAAGGTTATGAAATGTAGACATTCATTGACTTATGGCAGTTATGAAATGCACCAATGCACACAGCCTGTCCAATGTAATGATACTCAAATAAGATGTTCATTGAAACATTCATATGCAACACATGTTCATTGAAACATTCATATGCAACACAAATAGATTTATATGCATACTCAAACAGTATGCAGACATGCAGATTCAGACAATGCAGGTTCAAACAGATGATGACTTATAGTGTTTGCTATCATCAAAACCACAGGGACACAACAGGATGATCACCGAATAGTGAAATGCAAGAAAGGGAAACAGATAAGGGGGTCTAGGGATGGTTCCCTGGGAAAAACCCTCCGATACCTAAGTTAGTAGAGCAATGGTGGAAGCTATGAAGGGAGGAGGAAAGGAGGCGCGAGATCCCTCTACACCAAGATGGTGCAGTGGTTCCTGTTCAGGGAATTTTAGGCGTGTGTTGGGCCTTACCTTTCGCTGGAGGGAGTCCCATGTTTAAATAGTGCGCTGGCCTCATGAGTCCCGTAAGCTGAGGAGTTTCAGGTGGGAGTTATGTCCTCAACGTGGGCTCTTTACGTCCTCATCGTGGGGTCTTTATAGCCATGAGGAGTCATGAGTCCCTTATCCTCTTAAACTCCTACTCATAATGGGTTTCTCAATGGCAGTGTGGATAAGCAATCGTCGGTCGATCCAAGCATGAAGGGTGCCAACTCTGTCCGGGCGATAGGCATGGCTCGGATGAAGGTAGGTCGGAGTGGGCGCTTGTCTCTGTCCCGGTGAAGGGAAACTCGAGCATGGGTCTTCCCCCGTTATGACCGACGTTCGGGCCTCCCGAACCTAAGGGCCACCGTGGAAGGGTTTGATCCCGAGTAATCTTATTGGGCTTTTTATCCTAAGTGGGACCTGTGGGGCTGTCACTTGGATGAGCTGGGCCTCGTTTGGTCCTGACGGACCTAGTTCGACTGCTCCTAGATGGGCTACAGAAATCCCCCTCTCCACTTGTCCCCCTCCACTCCCGAGCTTTAGTAAGCTCGGAAGAGTAGCTGTTCAGGGTTTTGGACCAGCGTGGCTCAGGTGGGTGGAGATCTGGCGGTGTTAGTAAGCCACGTGTCGTGGTCACCTGGGCCCGTAATAATGATGATCTTGACGGATTTGAACTGAAGGGGCCCCCTTTTCTCAAAGGTCGGAACGGCGCGCCGCCTTCCGCGTGGAAATATAGGCGTTGCGCGCTTATCGTCGCTCCAGACTCCCTCCGTTTTAGGGTTTGACTCTCCTTCATGCTTACTTTTGGGGCTCTTTGATGCATCGTGAGGACACGATGGAAGAGCAAAGGCTCGCGGCGGCGTTCGCGGTGTTGGCGGAGATAACTGCGGAGGCGGTCCGACAGCTTCCCCTTCCTCCAGAGTCTTCGGGATCCCGGGAGCGTCTTTCCTCAAGTTCCTCTCAGGATTTCATGGCGGACCAGCGTCCGGATGCCGAAAAGTGAGAGGGCGAGCCTGCGGTGAGGGCGGCGGCTCCAAACTGCAGCGAACTGGGGGAGGCAGAGGTGAAACGGTTGGAAAATCAGTTTCGTCTGCCCCACAAGTTTTTCTTCACCGCGGCTGCCCCGCACGAGTCGAGCTTGGATTCTCGTACGGGCCACATCTGCACCTTTCTACTATCGTGGAAGGTGGGTTCCGCCTTCCCTTCGAGCCCTTTGTTCTCAAACTTCTTAATTTCTTCCAGTTGGCGCCCGTGCAGTTGGTAGCCAACTCCTATCTTCTTCTTTCTACCTTTCGCATCCTCTGCCGTCAATGCAGAGTTCCTCCTTCCTTGGACCTCTTCCACTTTTTTTTTGAGTTGAAGGCGCATCCCTCGACTGGGAAGGGCTTCTATTTCATCCAGGCGAGGTAGAATGGGAGTTGTATCTCCTTAGCCGCGAAGGATTCTTCACACAAGGGGTGGAAGACCCAATTCTTCTAGGTGGGGATCCTCTCGATGGAGGAGACTTGGAAATATCAAGTAATCCCCAATTTCCATCCGAATATTCCTCCGAGGTAGGACGAGTTTCCTCCGCATGTGGAAGGGTACGCGACTATTTTGCTGAAGCATCGTCAGTCCACGGAGGAGCTGGTTACTTCAGAGAACGTCGAGCGGTGTCTTCTTGCGAGGCTACAGTCGGCAGGTTTGGTCGCCACGAATCAGTTTCTTCTTCGGATGTTGAGACCATCTCCTTTTCCTGATCACATCTTTCTTCTGTGCAGACACCAGGCGGCCGGCCTTGGAGGAGGCCGCAGAGGTGATCAATCTCGGCGATGACTGGGCTGCCGATGAGTCGACTGCTCCCACGGGTCGCTCCCGAGCCAGAGACAAGGGCAAGGGGGCGGCTCAGGGCGAATCTTCTGGGCCGTGGGGGTCCAAGCACAAGGATCCCGTGGAGGGCATGATCCGGGCCGCCGTGAAGGCCAGGAAGCGGGCCAAGAAGGCCGGGGCTGTTTTCGCAGTCGAAGGCGACCTTGCCGCGGCTCACCCCTCCGCCGAGCATGATGGGGCCGACCCTAATGGGCGAGCTCTCCCACCCACCGAGCAAGAGGGGGCCGAGGAGGCTGGGGCTGCTCCTGCAGTCGCTGACGATGCTGGCTCGGCTCCCCCTTCGACCGGAGCCGAGGGGGCCGAGGCTGCTTCTGCGGTTGGCAGCGGTGCTGGCCCGGCTCTCCCCTCGATAGGAGCCGAGGGGGCCGTAGACGAGGCAGGTGACGCTGGGACCACCGCCGAGATTGGGGCGTTGACTAAGGCGGACGACGCTCTAGGTGGTGGTGCAGGTGCCGAATCGGTCCAGGCTGGAGGGTCGCAAGAAAAGGTGACGCAACTCCGACCGACCGAGGCACGAGGGGCGAACGAAGCCGCGGCTAGATCTGGGTCGTCCGGCGGGACGCCGACCGAAGAGAGGGTCTCTATTCCGGCAGCCTTGGAGAGGCTCGACATCCAGGGCTCTCTCTATCAAATATGGTGCGGTATAGCTGCGAAGGTGAAGGGGGGGAGACAGACAGCACTCCCCGTCCGTGGCCCTCGAGACGATAATGGAGGGCGGCTTGGTCCTGGCCCAGATGGGGGCCACTCTGGCAGAAGCTTACGCTCGGTCGGAGTTAGAGCGGGCGAATCTGGCCTGGACCCTTGGTGGGTCTGACAGGAAGATGGCTCGGCTCGCCGAGGAGCATGATGGGCTTCGGCGTGAGGTTTCCTCAGTTAGGGAGCTGACGCGGGCGAGCCAGGTGGAGGCTCGGGCATTGACCAAGCAACTAGCTAAGGCCCACGAATCGCTCGAGAGGAAGAGCAGGATTCTTGAAGAGGAGCGTGTTGCTCACACCGAGCTAGATGGCCGGTGGGAGGCCGAGCGTGCCGTGCTGGTGGACCGAGCAGAGGAAGCCGAATGCCTTCGGTGGGAGGCCGAGACTGATCGAGCCGAGGCGGAGAAGCGGGCGGCGGAGGCGAGAAGCAGAAGGCTGAGGCCGGACGGAGGTTAGCCGAGGCGGAGCGGGAGAAGGCCGAGCTCGCTGGTAGGGTGGGATCGGTCGGGGCGGAGGCGCTCGAGCAGTATAAACGCTCGGAGGCCTACCGGGTCGACCTTAAGGAGGCTGCCCTCCCCTACTATGAGTCGGGACTTCGCCGAGGCGTCCACAAGGGGTTCAAACAAGGCTACGACCGGGCCGTCTCTTATGCCAAGGAGCAGGCGTCCGAGACAATCGATTTTCCGTCAGGGTAATGCTATGACTCGGACTTGTCATCCTCCGGTTCCTCTGTGTCGGAGGAAGAAGATTAGGGGGGCTCTTCGTCCGAGGGGTCGCCAACTCCGGATGCCTCGGGAGGGTGCGCAACCGAGGCAGTTCCTACTCTGGTGGGGTCAGTGCTAGGGTCGGCCGTCACCGAGGGTGCCGGGGGCAGACCGTCTGAGCCTTCCACTTCCGAGCTTCAGGGTGGGCTAGAGGCCTAATGTATCCGCTTTGCTTTCTCTTTTTATATGTCTTTTTCCTTTTTTGAAGAAAGACTTGCTGTATAGGAAAAATAGTAAAGCAGTAGCATTATGATGAAGACTTAACTGTTTCATATCGCCATTGCCGTGTTTTGTTCGGCGTATCTGTAGTGGTTGAAAAGTGCCGATACTTTCTACGTGGATCTCGCCTGATGGTTGGGTTAGTGTCTGACAGGGTGTCTTTTCATTTTCTCATGCTTTGAATGCTTGGCCGCTTCGTGTGTCCCGCTGGGGCGGAAACGAGAAGTTTGAGGTGACCGTTCATAGGGAGAGACCCCTTTGGCGTGTTTTTGAGGAGAGAATCATTTAAGGTAAATAGCCTCCCTTCGCCTATAAAGAGTCTGAAGGGCGTCCCTTCCTCTCCACCGCTTAGGGTTTTCCCCGACAGTCTTTCCTCATTCTTTCTTCACGTAGCGTTGTGCCGTTATATTTGAAGCATGGAAGACACTCCGAAAGACAAAGCTGCCGATGACGGAGGGCAGAGGGTCCTTGCTGCTTCGGGTTTGAAGGAGGTTCGATGGCCGGCGGACAGGTTTCAAGAAGGTTCGACGTGCGGAGGCACGTCGTCTTCTTTTTATCAGTTCCGGTGGCGCTTGCGAGGGGGCGAGATGGCGGACGGATGGGGGCATCAGGCATCCCTGCCGCCCGTCCCTTCCTGCTCACTCCGTGGAGGGGAGGAGGAAGACAATTAAGCTCCCTCCTTTCCGGGCTTTCCCCTGCCTCCTCGTCCAGCTCTGCTGATTTCTTTTTCCCTCTCGCAGCCTCTTTCTCCCTCTTCTGCTCTTCTCATCATTTCTTTCACTCTTTGGAGGGTGCCTGCACTCTCTTCCTTCCAAAGAGTTGACAGATTGGTGGGGAGGATGCCTTCATATGCGTTCCCTCTCCCCTTTCTCTTCCAAGTTCAACTTGGAAGGTGGCCTTCTCCTTCCTAATCCCTCTGTCAGCTTTGTCCCGAGCTACCCGAGCCAACGGGGTTGACTACCCTTTATCCGAGCCAGTTTCTACACAAGACAGAGTCAGTGACTGGACGCAGGAAGGTCAACCGAGTCAGCTGAGTGATGGGCTCATACAGCGGCGCCAGATGGATTTTTGTCTTTTTTGACATGTATTTTCTTGGCTTCGGCCTTTCTAATGTACAAGCGAGTTGTTTGAATAAAAAAGGAAGGGAAACTTTTGTTTATTTTCATATCACTTACACAATGTTCGGCGTTCAGAAATAGAACTTGCGTAGTGTAGTCGCGTTCCAGGTCCGAGGGATGGGCTCTCCTTCCATCGTGGATAGTCGGTATGCTCCTTTCCCGAGCGTCTCGACCACTTGGTAGGGGCCTTCCCAATTAGGGGATAGCTTGCCCGCCGCCTCAAGTGGTCGAGAGGCTTCGACTTTCCTGAGCACGAAATCTTTCGGTTGAAAGTGTCTATCTCGGACTTTGGCGTTGTAGTATCGAGTGAGACGGCACTGGTATTCCGTTGCTCGGATGCCGGCAATCTCTCGGAGTTCATCTGTTAGGTCGAGGTTTTCGAGCAGTTTCTGATCGTTTGCCTCGGGCGAGAAACAGATGACTCGGAGGGAAAAATTGGCAATCTCTAATGGAATGACGGCCTCGGCGCAGTATACCAACTGAAAAGGACTTTCACCGGTTGCCGTTCTGGGAGTCGTTCTGTGTGACCAAAGTACGTTCGGCAATTCCTCAAGCCAGCTGCCCTTGGCTTTGCCGAGCCTTGTCTTGATGCCTTTTAAGATAGTCTTATTGGCATTTTCGACCAGTCCGTTAGCCTAAGGGTGGGCGACCGAGGTGAAGTGATTGCGAATGTTTAGGTCGGCGCATCTGTCTCGAAAATAACGAGAATCAAATTATCGACCATTATCGCTCACTATCACCCGGGGAATGCCGTATGGACAGATGATCGACTTCCAGACGAAACTCCAGACGATTGTCTCGGTGATCCTTGATGTGGCTTCGTCCTCGATCCATTTGGTGAAGTAGTCGATGGCGACGATGATGAACTTCTTCTGGGCTTGAGCTGTAGGGAACGGCCCAAGGATGTCGATTCCCCAGCGAGCGAAAGGATATGGCTCGGCTAGGGTAACGAGCTCCGTTGTCGGCTGATGGACCAAGTGGTCAAATCGCTGGCATTGGTCGCAGTGTTGTACGTAGGTTGAGCAGTCGCGCTGTAGAGTGGGCCACCAATAATCTTACCGTAGCAAGATCCTGGTGAGTGACCTTCCTCCCAAATGCGCTCCGCACAGGCCTTCGTGAACTTCTTGAATCGCTCGGTTGGCTTCGTCGGTACTGAGGCACTTTAGGAGAGGACCGGAGAAGGATCTTTGGTAGAGAGTGTGGTCCAGAATAACGAATCGCCGAGCTTGGTACTTCAATCTTCGGGCTTCCCGTGGGTCGGGAGGCTCCTGAGAGTCTTGGAGCCACGACAGGTAGGGGGTGCGCCAGTCGCTTGGGGAGGCCTGGTCAACAGCCAGGAGCTCCGAATCAATGCGCGGTCACTCTAGCTCTTCAAGAAGGACCGATCGAGTTCCCTCGGGGTCAAGAGAGGAGGCCAGCCGAGAGAGGGCATCCGCTCGGGAGTTTTCTTCCCGAGCTATTCGTACTACCTCAAAACTCTCGAACTGTTGTGCCACGGCTTTGACCAGTTGAAGGCATTTGACCATTAGTGCTTCTCGAGCTTCGTAATCGCCGTTGACCTGGCTAGCGACTAGTTGGGAGTGAGTGTGAATTCTGACTCGCTCAGCCCCCATCAGCCGGGCCATGCGGGCTCCCGAGATAAGGGCTTCGTACTCGGAAGCGTTGTTGGACGCCTGGAAGTTTAACTTCAAGGCGTATTGTAGCTCTGCTCCTTGGGGGGACTTCAGGAGGATTCCAGCGCCGCTTCAGACCGAGTTGGAGGATCCGTCGACGAACGGTTCCCAAGTTGGCCCGGGCGCGGACGGAGACTTTTCTTCGGTCGGGATAGTGCTCTCGGCGATGAAGTCAGCGAGTGCCTGTCCTTTGATAGACGAGCGAGGCCGGTATGATATATCATAGGCCCAGAGCATGATGGCCCACTTGACGAGGTGTCCCGAGACTTCAGAGTGAGCGAGGATACTCTTCAGTGGTTCGTCGGTCAGCACGGTGGTGGAATGCCCTTGGAAGTAGGGTCGGAGGCCCTTGGCCGAGGTAACCAATGCTAGCACGAGTTTCTCGGTTGCGGGGTACCTTCTTTCGGCCTCGTTGAGCACCTTGCTGGTGTAGTAGACCGGTCTCTCGATTCCCGAGTCATTTCTGACCAGGACTGAGCTAACTGTAGATGGAGTCGCCGAGAGATAGAGATATAAGGCTTCACCTGGGATGGGCTTGGAAAGCACCGGGGGTGAAGCCAGGAACTCCTTAAGCTCGGTGAATGCCCTTTGGCATTCCTCGTCCCATGCGAACGTAGCAGATGCCATTTTGGGCCCCCTCAACATTTTGAAGAAGGGTAGGCATCATTCGGCTGCACGGGACAGGAATCTACTGAGCGCGGCAATGCGCCTAGTAAGGCGTTGAACGTCTTTGATGCAGGTGGGTGGGCGCATGTCCAGGATGGCCTAGACCTTGTCGGGGTTGGCCTTGATCCCACGCTGGGTGACTAAGAAACCCAGGAACTTCCCGGATCTTACTCCGAAGGCGGACTTGGTGGGATTGCGCTTCATATTGTACCTTAGGAAGGTGCTAGGTCAGCAAAGTGATCCTCGGCCTTGGGGGTCTTGACGAGCATGTCGTCACTATAGGCCTCGACGTTCCGGCCGAGCTATCCTTCGAACATATGATTGACCAGCCTCTGGTATGTGACTCCAGCATTCTTCAAACCGAAAGGCATCCGGGTGTAGCAGTATACGCCGAAGTCGGTTATGAAGGTGGTCTTTTCGATGTCTTATGGATCCATTCTGATCTGGTGGTAACCTGAATAGGCGTCCAGGAAACTGAGTATCTCGTTGCCCGAGGTTGAATCAACCAGTTGATCGATGCTCGGTAATGGATAGCAGTCCTTTGGTGTAGCCTTGTTCAAGTCGGTGAAGTCCACGCACATTCGCCACTTTTCCGAAGCTTTTGGCACCAGGACGACGTTGGCCAGCCACGTCGGGTACATGACTGGTCTAAAAAGACCAGTCTTTTGCCCCTTGGTGACTTGCTTCCTGATGATCGCCTGCTTCTCCGGTGCGTGCTTCCGTCGGCGTTGTTGTACGGGCTTCACGGTTGGGTCGAGGTTGAGCTTATGCATCACCGTCTCCTCTGGTATCCCGGGGAGTTGGTCATCAGACCATGCAAAGACTCGGATGTACTCGGAAAGAAACTCTTTGTATTGATGCTGAACTTCAGACGGTAGGTCGGCTTCAATCTTTACTCCTAGGGTCGGGTCGTCGTTTAGGAAAACCGTTAGTAGCTCGCCTCCAGGCTCGGAGGTTGCGGGTTTTTCCTCGACTTCCCGGGGACCCTTGTTCTTCCCGTCCGGCCTTGTGGCTTCAACCGAGATATTATAGCACCTTCTGACCATCGCCTGATTACCTCGGACTTCCCCTATCCCGTTTTTGGTGGGGAACTTCACCTTTTGGTGATAGGTAGAGGGCACCGCTTTCGTTCGGCTAAGGATTCCTCGGTCGAAGATTGCGTTGTATGCTATCATACCCTTGATCACTATGAAGTCCACCATGACCGTAACGGTTTTGGGTGGGGTGCCGAGAGTAACCGGCAGGCTTAGGGCTCCCTCGGGATAAGTGGCCTGGCCATTGAACCCGCAAAGGGGGGTTCGGATCGGGCGGAGTTTAGACGGATTCTCCCTCATCTTAAGGAAACATTCGTAAGATAATACATCAGGGGCACTTCCATTGTCAACTAGAATTCTGTCTACGTTACAATGGTTTATTGTGGTTGATATGACTAGGGTGTCGTCATGCGGGGTGGTCAGTCCTTCCAGATCTTGGTCGGAGAAGACTATGACCTGGGGCTCACTTGACAGGGCCTTGGGAGGCTCGATGGCTCGGCTCGCCCGCTCAGCATGACGCTTCCTTCCTTGGCTACTGTCTCCTCCTGATGCAGCTCCTCTTATGATGACGTTGATGCGGATCCCACGGTGGGCGTTGTCGATCTCCTCTGGGGCGCCTCGGTCTTCCTCACGCCCAGCCACGAACCAGGACAAGTGTCCCTGGCGGACGAGGCGCTCAATCTCATCCTGGAGCTGGTGGCAATTGTCGGTATGATGCCCGTGGTCGCTGTGGAACAAGCAGTGCTTGCTGTGATTGCGGTTCTTCAACTTCATTGGCTCGGGTTGGCGGAGAAGGCCCGATCCTTTGATGTCTTCATATATCTCGTACACCAAAGCGGTTAAGGGAGTGTACTGCTCGTACTTCTGGGACGGCTCCTTGTGTTCTCCATCTCGGTTCTGCCTTTTTCCTTGACCCGAGCTTGACTCGAGTGCCCACTTCTTATCTCCCTCCCGACCCGAGCTGGTTGCGCCTCTGCATGCACTGAGCACTTCTTCGCACTCGGCGTGGCCCAAAGCCAGAGTCACTAACTCGGCAAGGGTCGAGGGAGGGTGGAGGACAAGTTCGCGGCGGAGGTTCTTGTCCCGGGTGCCCCCGGTCAGCGAAGATCCTGCTAGCTGAAGTGAAATCCTCCCTATAGATGAATTTCATCCTAACGCCCATCCAACACTCAAGAAGGATCATAGAACCAAATAGAGGACCTCCTAAGGCTGCTGAAGTAAGGCCCTCGTACAAGTAAGCTAGGATGGCCTGGGAGATGGAAAGTCCCTGCCAAAGGCCACTAATGGTACTAAGAAGGGGCAGCTCTAACACATGGTCAACTGAAGGAAACAAGATGGCCCCGCACAAGCAAATGGATGCAGCCTTAGCTATGGCTTCATCCCACCCACACCTGTTCTTGCAATGCTCCACTACCCACTGGCTAAGAGGAAGAAGGTGAATCTGACGTGGGCCTACGAAGGTGTGGACATCCCTGCTGTCTGGTATAACCCCTCCCAAGATGAGCCTAGGATCTATAGGGGCAACAGTATGACACACTGAGTCTTCCCCTCCCACCTGGGACCTGGGTAAAGAGAAGTAGGTCTCTACCTCCTCCAGTAGGATAGTGGCCTCGAATGATGGGAAAATGAATGTATGAGTTTGAGTATGCCAAATTTCAACTAAGGCTGAGATGCTGTGCCAATCGAGAGAAAGCTTTGGGTAGTTATGACCTAACACTAGGAGAGGTTGTAGGTGCCAAGATCTCAAGATAGATGTCACTCCTAGGGGCAAGGCGCGGACCATGGGAGCCAACCACTTCAAAGTGGAATACCGCCTAGGGCCAGGGAGAAGCTGAGGTAGGAAGAGAGAAGATGGAAGAAAAGAGAGGAAGGAGAAGCATGTAAGTAAATGAAAGAATTGAATTGAATGAAATCATGATTAGCTTACCTCTCTCAGAGGGCTCGAGCTGAGATGTCGCGGGATCGCGGTCAGTCGTTGGAGCACTTCCCGCTCCTTCCTGGCCGACTTTGGCCCTTCAAAAGATGCTCCCTCCATGGAACTCCCCTCTAGGGCCCTCTTCATGATGATTTGGTGATGAATAGCATGTTTCGAGGCTTAGAAGGAGGAGGATGTGTGAATCATGAATTTAGGTTCCCCCTCCTACTTATAGGGCTTGTTAGGAAGCCTAGGTCTCTTAAGATCGGGTTGGATAAGTCTAGGACGGGTTAAGATGAGGTTTGGATAAGTTTAAGGCGGTTTACCCTCGGGTTAAGGATTCTCCAGGAGAGTCCCCTTCTAGTTCGCAGAATACCCATTTGGACGGTCTTACGATAGACCGCCCATCCCCTTGCGCGGCCCGTTATAGACCGCTTATCATACTCCAAAGAACTCGAGGGCAAGACTTTAGGCGGCCTGATTCAGACCATTCTTCTTACGCGGTTTATGGTAAACCGTTCAACATTCCGCATTGTTTATAAAAAACCGTTCGATTGTCCTTGGAACGGTCTATTACAGACCGTGTATTGCTTTGAGCGGCCCACGAGAACCGTCCTTCTGATCTGAAGCCCTTGTCCAACAAGTTGTCAACCTGTCCAACTAGTAGTCGTGGCATCCCTCATCTCACTCATTTGACGCCCTCATCTCACTCATTTAATGTCACTCATTTTGCATCACGCTCTCTCTCTCCCACTCGGAGTCGGAGTCCCTCTATCTCACTCATGGTCATGTCGCGTCACACCCGTAGTCGTGTCTCACCCGTAGTCGTCGTCTCTCACTCACGCACTTGTGTCGAGTCAGTAGTCGCATTCATCCATTCATTCATACATTCATACATCCACAAAATACATAAAAACAAAGGCATATCACTATCATATCACGTCATGTACAAAGTCGGGCCAAGTACAAAAGTCAAGCATGTCCCTCTCCCTGGCCCCCGTCGCTGTCTCCGGATCCCTCGTGCCTCTTTGGGGGAGGCATCGCTGAAACCGCCTCGTCGCGCTGACGTCGCCGGCGCCGCTCATCCTCCTCGTTCCTCCGGTGGCCGGAGGAGCCTGTGAAGTAACTCCTAACAGAGCCATGAGTGCCATGGCTGCCGCTCGGAGTCGCTCGGCTGCGCTCTCGACTCACCTCTCTCATGCCCGCCACCATGCCCTCCAGTCTGGCAGCCTGTAACCGGGCCTGCTCCACCTCGGCCCGGTAACGCTCCGCCTTAGCCCGGTAGCGCTCCGCCTTGGTCGCGCTGGCTCGGAGTCGCTCCAGCTCAGCCCAAAGAAGTGCCGTCTCCAGCGCATCTGCTGGTCTGCTCTGTGCTGCCTCCTCCCGCACACGAGCCACCTCCTCCCGAGTCGCTGCCCGGCTCTGCTCAAGCTCGGTCCTAAGGCGGGTCAGCTTGGACGTCTGCATGCACACATCATTGTCAGTAAATTGCATTTCATACATTTCATAAGTATAAATAACAAGGGAAAGTGTAGTGGTTTGCGTACCCTCTCGGTGAGCGCCACCTCGGCTGCCTTGGCCCGCGCTACCATCCGAGTGAAGTCGGCCTCCCGCTCGGCCCGATCTGCAGGAGTCTGGGTAGAAGAAGAAGAAGGAGCATCGGCCCCCTGCCGTTGGGTACCCTCAGCATGCTGCATCCAAAACTCCAGGTCAATCACATGCATAGTCATAATCATAAGCATTTGTATAATTTAGAGAGTTTAGGGTTTAAAGAACTCACCAGTAAGGCCAGGGCCTGTCGGGCCTCCTTCCGCTCCCTGATGGTGGAGTGCAGGAGCCCCTGTAGCTCTGCCAGTCGTCCCTCAGGGTCAATCTGCATTTAGAAGTCCATGTCAGTGCATCATATAGTAATCATAAGCATAATAGACAGAGTTTAAGTTTAGAAGTCGTACCGGTCGGTGGGCACCCCGGAACACCTGGTCCCAGTAGTGTCTGGCGTACGCAGTGTAGTACGCTGAGTCGCTCTCCGCTCGGGCGGTCACCACTCGCCCAAGAGCTGTCCAGTCGGCCACCTACGCAGCGTTCCTCGTGGACCAATCAAATGCTGCCGCTAGGCCCCGGGTAGTCCTCGTCACTCGCTCCTCTGCCTTCTCAGGCGCCGGGAACTCCACCGCAGGCTGATGGACCCCGATGGTCCTCATCACCAATCTGTAGTGCAGTGGCTCCACCACATTCACGCAGTGAAGCCACACATCTCGTCCGGCAAAGGCAAGGGCGCCGACCACCCAAGGCTGACCCTCCAGGCCCTCCTCTGTGTAAGGTGTCCACCGTACCTGCAAGAAATAGAAAGTCGCATCATCATCATCATCATATAAGAATTGCATTTAATTAAAGAGTCTGAGTTTAGAAGTATACCGAGGCGAACGGTAGAGCGTCCAGGTCGTCCTGCAGCTCTCGGATCTACCGTCTCAGGGCTGCAGTCTCCCGAGGTGCTGTCCACCTCCGTGCGATCGGCAGGAGCACAGGATGGGTCTCCTCGCCTCTGCCCAACCCACGTAGGCGTACGTAGGCCCACACCTGCATCACAGCATCATGTCAAGCATTTAGGAAGCATATAGAGTTGCATAATTAAGTCTAAGGTAAGAGTCGTACCTGGAGTAAGGGAGAGAAGCCCCCGAGCATCGTCCGACGGGCCGTCGAACTCAGCGTATCAAACAAGAAGGCGAGGACTGCTGCTCCCCACGCGTAGTCGCCCACGTGGCTCAACTCCTCGAGGAAAGGAAGGAACCGGCAGCTCATCACGTCCGCTCTAGTGGAGAAGAGGAGTCACCCGAACATCAGTATCAGGAACCGTCGCAGCACACTGTCCGCCTCCGCTCCCGGCCCCGCAGCTACTCTCGGCCGCACCAGCTCAATCAACCGCTGCAAGTGCTCCTCCGGCTGCTCTCCGACTACAACTCCCGCCCGTCGTAATCCCAGGATGTTCTGGAGACTAGCTCGGGGTAGGAGGGTCGACTGCCTCTCAGGGCGCCGCAGCTCCAAGCCCAGCAATCCCCGAGCCATCGCCCGGTAGTCGGGAAAAGTGGTCCCGCTAACCGGTGACCCGTGCACTCGAAGGCCAGTGAGCCTGGCCACGTCCTCTAGCGTGGGAACCATATGCCCCCACGGGAAAAGGAACGTCCGACTCACTGGGTCCCAGCGGTCGTGCAGGGCATAGAGCAGAGCTGCGTCGAACCGACACACCTCGATGCTCAGGAATGGGGCGAACCCCATGGCAGCCAACCGCTCTCTCTGGAAGTTCGGTAGTGCTAAGTACACTGCGCGGACCTGCAGCCACGAGGTGCGGGTGCTGCGCTTTCCCTGCATTCATTTCATTCATTTTAGATGCATTTTAGTAATTTAGTTAAATCATTTTGTTTCATATGAATAAAACCATGAAGGATTAAATCTCTGCCAGAAGAGCGGTTCCCCACAGGCCGCTCGTCCCATTGAACGGTCCCATATGCACCGTTTTACTTCCTAGGTCCTACGTTTCGAACGGGCTGGCATGGGCCGTTCTTATCTTGCACGGGTGAGCTTGCACCGTTCTCTCCTCATGCCTCTTAGTGTCAAACGGCCACTCCTGGGCCGCAGGGGGGTTGGGCGGTCCTATAGGAACCGCATCATTCTTTGTTGATCGGGTATTGGACGGACCAATGTGGCCCGCTTGTTGTTCGTACGGTGAGCCTCTCACCGTCCTTGCTTGGTTCGATTCTATTGTTGTGTTAGTTTGAACGGCTCCCCCTGGGCCGTATGTAGTTTGGGTGGCTCTATGTGAGCTGTATGTTTTCGTTTGTGCGGTTTTGTCTAAACCGTCCTACTGTCGTCTTCCCCGACGACGGTGAGGGTTTCCCCACCAGCGGGGAGGCCACCATGGCGCCCCCAGACTGGTCCTTAGCCTCCCTAATCCTCCAAAATCCCCTTTAACTAACATGCATGGCTTAAAATTGAAGAAAAATGGAAATGGGGGGGGGGGGTTAGTGCACCTACCTCGGGGTCCCTCGGCTTCTTGGCCGGCTTCTCCGTCGGTGGCCCCTCTCCCGCGTCCTCGTCTCGGGACGTGTTCATCCCTTGCTCCTCTCTGGCGTCGGGCGGTGGCGGGAGTGCGTCTCCCTCAGCCGTGGACGTCGTCGGCACCTCCGCCGGTGGTGGTCCATCGGTGCTCGCGGCGGCGGTCGACGGCGGCGACGAGCTCCCTCCTTCTTCGGCCATCTCGAGGCGTCGAGGTTGGTGCTTCTAGCGCATAGAGGATGAGAGGGAGGGTTTGAGAAAGGAGAGAGCTTGGGGAGTGAGAGAGTTGAGAGAGAGGGCTTGGGAATGGGGTGGTTTGCCCTTCGTCCCCTCCCACCGTCGGTTACGGTGGAGGGAGACAAAGGGTTTAGCATTTCGAGGTTGCAGAAGTTGTACGGTCTACCGTTAGACCGCCCTTCATTTGAACGGTTGAGGTGTGACCGCTCATCGTCAACGGTAGGATGTTTAAGTCAGTTCAAATTCTATGATATATTCGGCTTTCAAGTAACTGTTCTTCTTTGGGGCGGTTGGTTTCTAACCGTTCATGTTTGAAGATTGTCTGCACTTGGTGTTCAATTGATGAATTTGGATATTATTGCAAAGCTTGTTAAACAATTTTTATATGCAGCATCCAAACTGTCACTTGCCGTTTCACCTGCACAGGTAAGTTAAGTATGGCCTTCTGTCTCTACACCCCTTTATTACATTATTATATGGTACTATAATATATTATCTCGAGAACCAGTTGGTTATATACGTGTTCCAAGATCTGATGTTCCCCTTCAACAAGAACGATGATGATCTAGGATCACGTGTTTAATCTTCGGATAGGCCGTTAGGTTGGGATGTCCCGGGGAGGATGGTTCTATCCTGCACGCCGTGGTTGCGGATAGTATCTTGACTCTGATTTTCCCAGCTTAGCAATATTATTCTTGAGTATTTTATATTTTAATCTTTCTTCGCATTTGTTTTAACGATTTCTTTTATTTTAGCCCAGCATGCATCATACGCATCTTTTTGAGCTTTGATGACCCATGGTTTGCTTGAAGAATGTCCCGTCAGTGATGGTTAACTGTGCGTTCAGTGTTTGAGTAAGAGGAACTAATTCCACTCTGAGTTGGAAGGTTCTCTTTAGTCGATTCGCTTGGTTTGGTTGATTAAGAGGTCCCCGTCTGGAGCTTTAGCCTGTTTCGTTCACTTTTGCTGCCTGCTTTTGGCCTCCTCATTGGACCGCGGGATTGTGTCCCCATGAGGTTGGTCTTGTCGATTTATTTCATTTAGTTTAGGTCCTCCAGACTGGTGTCACTTTTGGTTTTATCATTCCTTGCGTTTGGTTCAGAGTTTTCTGGAAGATTCTTATCGCTTGTTGGTAAAAACGGGTGTCATTTTACCCTAACGCCCGCTTTTCCGGTCCACTCCGCTGCATTTCCGCTTCATCTTCATGTTCTATGTCACTTTCGCTTCACCTCCGCTCGCTCCCCTGAAAAGAGGACGTTAAGGAGGGGCATCTGTTGACACCCGTTTTATGCCGATAAGTTGAGTCGTTCCTCTGACTCCCATTTGTTGATACCTTGAGTTATCCATCACCCGTTGGGGCTATTTTCAGGCACGCTTTGGGCCAGTTCTATGGGTTGCCTCCCTCTTTGGTTAGGTCCAAGTTGATTCAGGGCTTAACGGGCCTTGGTTTTGGTTGATTGGGCTTTTCTATGAATTTCAAGCGCCCATGTGCATGTACAGTTCCTCCCTGGCCGCCCAATCAAGGTGCGGTTGACTGTGGACCGTTCATATATTTTGGAGTATTTTGGTTAATTTTATGAATTTCCACCGACAAGCATTTATGCGGCCCTCCTCTGACCGTTCAACTTGATGAACGGACGGATGGTAGCCGCTCATCCCTCAGAGTCCTGCGCTTGATGGTTTTCTCAGATAATTATCCAATTAATATATTTATCACCGACAAGGCTAGAACGGTTTGTCTTTGACCGCTCTACTTTTGGACGGTCTCATCTAAGCCGTTCATCTATGAGAGTCCAACGGAGAAGGTTTCGGTCAGTTCAGTGGATAATTTGGATTATTTATGAATTATTTGAATTTCCACCGACAGGGTTGGACGGCCAGGACATGACCGCACACCTAGTTGGGCGGTCTATCGTAAGACTGTTCATCCGTTCGATTCATGAATTTCAACAGATTTTATCCCTTTTATCCGTAGTTTTATCCCAAACTTCTGCCATCATTTTCTCCGCGGATAATCAACCATTTTAAGTGCCGTTTCGACTGGATAAAAGATAATCTGTTTATCTCCGATTTTTTTTGATTATCTCGACCTGAAAATGCCTCTAAACCCTAATTTTGACTTGGGACTTTAGGTGCTCTATAAATAGACCCTAAAGGCCGGGTTTGAAAGGGGGGAGATTTTGGTCGACGGCGAAGCCCTGCCGCATTCTTGAGTGACCTAGCACCAAGGAGGGAGGCTTTCTACGTCCATACAAGCCTCCGGTTCAGGGAGTAGTCCAGTTTTTGAGTCTTTTGTGTTTGATTGGTCTGGTCCACTTTTTCATTGCATGCACTATTTTTCTCCCTTTTCCCCCACTAATATCTTCATCTTCATTGCCATGCACGCACCCACCTACGTTTTTGACACCCTAGGGGTTTAAAATCCCCCAGGTATCCCCCTTTCCACTTATTCATGTTCATTTCACATTATTTTGGCATTTACTACACCATTCAGTTCTAATCTAGGTTTTCTCTTTGTGTTTTAGCGTCGTTTTGCAGGTCAGCAATCCTTAGCACGAGACCCATCCCCTCTGGCCGACTGGAGAGGGTGGAGGTTGGACCCCTTTGCGACTTCTGGCTTGGCGGTTTTGAGCGGTTCTCTACTAGCCATTCAAGGAGACGTGCGGTGCTACGTGGACCGTCCTTCTTCTTTCTGCGGTCGTTCAGGAGCCGTTCAACTTCCAGGAGCGCTTCATCCCGCATCTTCTGCAGCATCCTTGAACGGTCTATCGTAAGACCGTGTATGCCTTAGGCGATTCTCCCTGAACTGTTCATCTTCCCAGTGCTGCAGGCCAGGCGAGTGTCTCTCCCTCTTTCCAAGGCATGGCGTGTTCATCACGTTCGGCGCTTTGGTGGCGATCACAGGTTTTTGTTTCCTCCCTTTCCTTCTGTCTTCATTCGTTTCTCATATCGGATATGATAGAATAGACGTTAGGAAGACGTTGGAAGAAACGGACGGGAAGAGAAAATATATCTACAGCCAGTACCCCTAGTTACTCAATAAAACTTACCATTCTATTTTACTTTTTGAACAGAGATAACTAAAGCACTTCATGATATCGATTTTCTTCATTTCTTTGATGAAAGACCTAGCTTCTTGGTGCATTCAGCCATTGCTTTGCCTATAGATTTGTTGGCTCATTATTTTGACATGGCTGCCCTTTGATTTTTCAGAAAGCCTTTTGTTTAAGAACAATACTTAGTCTAAGTCTCTCAACCAAGTTTATCATGGATTTTAAGCCTTCAGATTCTAAGAAATTTTATCAAGTTAGATGTGGTTGAGGACTATTAAGAGTGAATTGCAACCTTTTCATTAAGTTTAATCCTTAAACTCTTTGACTCATTTGACTTAAACCATCAATTTTTCATGGTGTATCATAGAGCCTTATATGAAAGATTCTTTGAATTTCAATTGCTAATAATAATGAACTGAGGATCAGTTTGTCATTAATTCAAGTTCAAAAAGGAAGTACAGAATTTGCAAGACATTTCAGTGAGCAAGAAATTTGATGCCAAGTGTCAAGGAGTCAAGAGAGATAAACATGTAAAGATACTAGCCCCAACTGTGATTATTCAATTCAATAATAGTGAAAGTTCTCGTTGACTGAAACAAGACAGAAGTAGTAGACAGAACTTAAGCAAAAAGGTGTCGACTTTAGGTGTCGACTTCCTTCAGAGAATCTCACATCTGCCTATATGCAGCAACTTGAACATGATCTGACTCAATCAACCTTTGAACATCCTATCATAAACTCTCCATATTAATATGCAAGAAAATTGAGATGGACACAACAAATTTTTTTACAATAACTCCCTCTGTCTATGTGCACTTCCGCTGGACACAACATTTAAAGCACATGAAGATTTTTGACTAACATGACTATAGATAATGGGATGCAGAAATCAAAACATACCCTTGACCCAGGTACTTAGCGGAGGACTAGCCTCTACACATGGTATGGGTTTCCAGACAGAAGAGATCTGCCCTTCTCCCAACATACCATTTAATATACCTTTGAGATCAAGATGGACTTTATGCAATGCAATGTATGCAAACAACATCCACATTCTATTTCTACCAGCAACATAATGTGAAATACATAGAACATTTATTCCAAGTGAGAACACTCAAGCAGTCAATTATCATGCTAACATTTATATAAATCTAGTTCTCTTCTTAAGAATTTAAATCTTTCATTTTCAAGAAGTTTAGTAAATATATCAACAATCTATTTTTCTAATTCTACAAAGTTCAGTTCAATTTCATTCTTACTTACTTCATCTCTCAAGAAATGGTGTTTATTTCAATGTGCTTAATCTGGGAATGATGAACAAGATTCTTAGTCAAAGATATAGCACTAGTATTGTCACAAAGGATAGGAATACATCCAAGTTTTATGTGATAGTCAATAAGCTGTTGTTTGATCTAGAGAACCTGGGCTGCATAATTTCCTGCTGCAACATACTCAGCCTCAGCAGTGGAAAGAGCAATAGTGTGTTGCTTCTTAGATGCCCAAGACACTAGACAACCACCTAGGTATTAACAATATCCATTAGTACTTTTTCCATCTATCCTACACCCTACATAGTCTGCATCAATGTAAGCTATCCGTTCAAGCTCACACCTAGCAGGATACCATAGACCTAAGTCAAGGGTGCCAGTTAGATATCTAAAAATCCTTTTCACTGCACTCATGTGTGATTCCCTAGGACTAGCATGAAATCTAGCACATAGACACATAGAGAATTGAATATCTGGTCGAGATGCAGTAAGATAAAGTAAGGATCCAATCATACCTCTATATGTCTTGGAATCTACCAATTTACCTTCTGGGTCAACATCAAGACAAGTTGATGTACCCATTGGTGCAGTGATGGCCTTGAGGTTTTCCAGTTTGTACTTCTTTAACAAATCCTTGATGTACTTTGCCTGGGTGATGAAGCTTCCCTGTGAGGTTTGACAAATCTGTAATTCAAGGAAAAACTTCAGTTCAATGTTGTACCCAGATAATTTCCCCAGTAAAACACCCAGAAATAAGAGTTCGGGAATTTCCCCAAATACCTTCAAGGCATGGGCTATCCAGCCCCTCTGGCAACCCAGTGGGCTCGACAAACGGCCCCAACCCGCTAGCTGGGACATACGGCGGCATTAGCAATTAACCGGGATCACTCCCGACCCCTCAGCGGCGAAGTTTGTCCGCGTTCTATACAACCACCCGGGCCAACCCGGGGGCACCCCGACTACAACCCACGCCACGTGTCACTCAGGGAAGAGGACGGGGGCCTATCCCGGGACGCCTTCTTTCAACCCTCCAAGGTCAAAGGGAGACCCGAATAAGTCAACCACAGGCTTTGGAGGCCCGCAGCATGTGTATGCGGCTCACACACGGGTGCCAGGTTTTTCCCCGAACACCTTCTGGGCGCATATGTCCCAGCCTTTCTACAACAAACCGTGGGTCAACCCATGACTCCAGCACACCAGTCGGGTTCCACAACAACCCCCCAGCAAGTTGGGACAACCCCCGACCCTCAGATACACGGTTACGAGCCGTTTAGACTTAGCTCTCGGGCCAACCCGAGGCTACTCTGCAAACCCGCCGTGCAACACGGCACATATCACGGGGCCCGGCCCAAGTTCCCAAAGTGCCTCCTCTCAGCCCTTATAAGCTTATACCCTCAGCCCCAGGGCCCATGTAATGCCCCAGATTTTTTGGATATTTATCGGATCATGATCCGTGGGTTTCGGATTGCTTTTGTGGGCCCCGGAGTGTGTTTTGTGTTTTACGTGTATTTTTCCCTAATATGCCTTCGGAACACTGTGTAGGGTGAACCATGGCATTCTCCGACCCCGGGACGTGACCAGCGCGTTGTGCTCTTCCAGAGGATTGCGGAGATAATTTTTCATAATTTTCTGAATTTCTGGAATTTTTGGGTTTTTCTATATATATTAACCCCTTTTTCTCTCTCTCCCTCACTCTCATTTCTCACTCTCTCCCTATCTCTTCTCTCACGCTCTCCCTTCTCACCCTCTCTTCTCCGACGGCCGACGGAGAGGGGCGGGGGCGGAGGGGGGCGACGTGGGCGAGGAGGACGGCGAGGATGGGTCGAGGATTGGGGGATGGAGGCGCGGTGAAGCTCGGTCGCGAGTTCATGTCTCGGCGAGGGTTTAACGGTGTTTTCTTCGTGGATCGGCGTCCACAGCGTGTCACATCTTCGGTGGAGGTAGGGAGATGGACCCCCAGCTCGTGCACTTCCTTTCCCGCGAGTTCTATAGGCCGTGGCGAGCCGAGCAGGTTTATTTTCACATTTTGGGCAAAATGCATGTTTTTGGGGAGTGAGCCCGATTTAGTGATTCAACGCGTTGTTTGATGGCTTGAGGGTGTCATGTGATGCCTAGGGGCATGGGGAAGGGTTTTCCCTTTGTTTCCCCTTCACCCGGGGGTGAATGGGGCGTGGAATGGCTTTTTGGGGTGTTTCCCGCTGTTCTCGGTTTTTCGGCTTAAACGCGATCTTACAGAAACTGCTTATAAGGTGAGACGGTCCCCAGGGTGACCGCTTATCGTCTGTTTCACCGTGTTTTGGGGTAGTGGCCCTGCGATAGACCGCTCTGCCTGTCTAGGCTAAGGCAGACAGATTTTATGGTTTGGCGATCTTGGTCTGACCGCCACCTGCCCCTTTGTGTCGGTAGGTTAAACGGTCGCACGATAGACCGCTTGGAGCATTAAGTGGTCTGGCGTGGACCGCCTGGCTCATGGAGCGACCAGGACACGGCCGTTTGACGTTTTGGGTTCATTCTAATCCAAGAGGGGTAGCGGCCATGCGACTGACTGCTAGGTGACACCAAGCGGTCAGGCAATGGACCGCCACTCTTCTGGGCGGTCTGAGGGTGACCACCTGGGTCCTTCTGGGGCTAAGCGGTCCTGGCTGGACCGCTAAGCCGGGCTAAGCGGTCCCAGCCAGACCACCTAGTCACTGATGGTCCAGGGAGAACCGCCACTTGGGTTTTGTGCTTACCAAACCCGTTTAGTGTCGTGTTGGTCTCCGGTCGACCCGGTTGTGACCTAGTGGTCGACCTTCGGCCTCGTGAGTGGCCCAGACATCCCGTGGGTTCCGTGGCCGTGTTTCGGGGATGTCTGGAGGTACCGTGTTACCTCGATTAGCGTGTCCATGGGTTCAGGGGTCTGATGACCATGTGTGTGTGTTTCGGGCTTTGTGTCACGCTCGATCGAGTCACCGTACATCGGTGTGAGTGCGGTGGGGTTCCCCCGCATGTCGTGGGTTTCTGCAGAAGATGATTCTCGACTGGGCCATGTGTGTGGCCTTGGACTGCGAGTCCAATCATTTAGCCTGGGGCTGGAGGTTTCCCGCTTTCCCTGGGATGGAGAATCGACGTGGCGACTTCTGAGCTGCCTTGGGAATCGTGTGCTTCTGTGCTTTCCGCGTGGGCCGTGTGTATGGCCTTAGACTGTGAGTCCAGTTGCTCAGCCTGGGGCTGGAAGGCTTGTCAGTTCCCTTCCCGAGGGAATGGTCTCGGCGGCTCGTGAGCTACCTCGGTATTCATGCTATCGTGATTTTAGACCTAGGGATTAGGCTAGATTAATGGCATTGTGCCGTTACGTACGACGGTCTTGACACCGAGTCTTGTGACTCAAGGACCGTTGGATTTAGTGAGTCCAGAGTCCAGAGTCCAGTGGCTCGGCGCCACTTGATTCTTCTCGACTTTCGCGTAGGGTGCGTGTGTGGTTCTCGAGATTTCTCTTGGGAGAGTGGTCACTTTAGTGACTCCCCACTAGTCATAGCCTTCCGACACGTGAGTGGTCCCACCAGGGAGTGGTGGCCAGGCTGACCCGAGAGATGATTTTTAGACTGGTTACCGTAGGGCCCCACGTCTTACAGCCAGAGTCCGACTGAGGGGAAAACCAGTCAGAGGCCAGACCTAGGACGCATGGTCTGTGTGTGCACACGTGGTTGGGGGCAGTTGGACCCGCGCTGACGAGCGTGACCCCAGCTAGTCACTTGCTTTGTGGTTACTTGTACGGTGTCCCCGTTCCACCAGGGGTCGAGGGGGACACCTGAGGCGCGGTCTAAGTCATCAGGGGACGCATCCGGCCTTGCTTGTAGTGGACAAGTACTCCTGTCATGTGAGACATGACTATCCTGTTCGGGTTTCATTTCCCGTCTGTGAGACGCGGTTTTCTGGACCGTCCGGTGTTTCCGAGCTAGTGGCCAGGGTGCCAGTGGCTTTACCAAGGCTTCATTCTATTAAAGTTGTGTGCACGACTGCGTGGTCATGACGTTACCTTGGACAGCGTGGTCCAGGTTGGCCTTGTCTGGGAGGACAGGCCTTCACGGCAGAGCTACCGTGGGTTTTTGCCTCGGTAGGTGGTGTTAGTGTGGTCCAGTTCTTGATGGTGAGATCGGGATTTATCTTTCCGCTTGACCGGTACAGTAGGAGTAGCTGTAGTGTCGAGTTTTGACCGACCACCGGTGTTGACACCCGTTTTATGACCAATAAGTTGGGTCATCTCCTTATTTATTTTTATGATCACCTGAGTTATTCACCGCTTATTGAGCCATTTTTTGGTCATTTTTGGGCCTAATTTTATGGGTCATTCTCCTTGGTTGGACCTAGCTCCATTGATTTCTCGTCACTTCACCTTATTGGGCCTAGATAAGGGCTAATGAGGATTTTTTGTGTGGATTAAGTTGTGGATTTATTAGCCTTTATCTCTTTTGCCACGTCCTCTCCCCTAGCGGTCTATCGCACGACCGCTAGGTGGGCGTTGGCGGTCCATCTCTAGACCGCTAACGGGCAGAGAGTCCTGCTGGGTTTCTTTGATCTTATCTCCTTCTGGACGCGTGTTCCTAGCGGTCTATCGCATGACCGTTTCTTGGGGCTAGCGATCTATCACAAGACCGCTAGTGGGAACATAGAGTCCTGCTCTGCTGTTCTTCCTCTGCTCGGCCGTGGACGAACAAGAGTCCTTCCTCCTTTGATTTCTCTCTCACCAGAGGCTCTCAGAACCTTCTGTTTATTTCTGTGGACTCTTGGGTGTATTATCTTGAAGGATTATCTAGTTTCAGGTCTATTTTTGAGTCATTATCCCTCCAACTCGAACCTTGGGTTTGAGGGCCTATAAATAGGATCCTTGAGTTCATGATTTGAAGAGGAGATTTTTGGAGATTGCGTCAAAGTGCTGCTGCGTTCTGGAGTTATTCCCAACCAAGGAGAAGCTGCTTCCACGTCCACCAAGCTTCTAGTCCAGGGAGTACAAAGTTTCTTTGGTCTAGTTTGGGTCTTTTGGGTCTTTAGTTTGGTCTATTGTTCCCTTGCATCCATAGCATCTTCCCTCTTCTTTTCTCCACATTCTCTGCATCCAAACATCTTTTTAAAACATCCTCCCATCTTTTTCACGCCCCCACAGGGGTTAAAAAACCAAACCTCCCAGGTATTCACCCTTCTTTTATGCATATTAGCTTAGTTGGTTTATAGATACTACACTTTCCCAAGGGCTAATTGGGTTGTTTTTCTTGCTGTCTACACTTCCTCGTAGGTTTACAAGACTCACTGCACGAGGCCCAACCTTTCTTGTCGGCCAGGAGGGGTGGAGATCAAGTTCCAAATCACTGTTCTGGGTGCGCTAGCGGTCATCTGGAGGCCCATTTTCAGGTATAAGGCTATTTATCGCAAGACCATTTTTTGCTGGATCGCGGTCGTCTGAATAACCGCTAACTGTTCGCTGCGCCTGGTTTTCTCTCTCCCACGGGCGGGTGTCTTCAACCGGCTCTTTCCAAGGTATTATTGTGGTTTTACTGCTTTAATTACTTTGATGGCGATCACACATCTTATTTGGGTATTGTCCATCTTTGTCATCATCTTGCTTGCTCTCTTTTACTTTATTTGCTCCACACCTATGGTGTGTGTTTTTCATTTTATTCCTTTGCTCCACACCCTGGTGTGTGTTTTTATTTTCCTTCCTCACAAGCATTGATGACATGCCCATGCTTCTGATTTTGCGATAGTTTGAGTTAGGTTATTACTTGCTCACACACTTTCACACATATCTTTCACCCCACTATATTCACCTTCACATTCATTCATCATCACATCACAAAAAAAAACATCAACACCCCCATTTTTTGGCGATCACGGTGGGACATCTAGTGCCAATCGTGCTGAGTTCTTGTTTCACCTGCTGTCTTTAGTTCATCTCGGTAGCCCTTGTGTTTTCCTCAATTTCCCCATTTTATTTCTTGTTGTTTCTGCTCCCTGGCCCTTGGTGGTCTTCTGTCTGGCCATTTTTGGCTTAAAAGCGGTCTCGCGATAGACCGTATTATCTCGTAGCGGTCTCCTGGACGATCGTTTCTCCAGTACAGGTACGCACACCGAGGTTGCTTATATTTCTACAGTTTTTGACTGTGATTTTCATTCTTGGGTGCTATCTGGTCTCCTCCTTTGTTGTTATTCATTTATACATCATTGTTTGCATATTGATTGTTAGTTTTAGGCTAGGAATTGCATGCACCCCGGTGCACATAGGGTCATTCATATTTCATATTATAGTTGCATTTCCTATCTTGGTGTGTGAACCTCTCGTCTCCATATTCCTTGGGGCCGACTAGGTGACCACATCGGGACCTCCATAAGTCTCCGCGAGCCGTGGATTCTCACACGGACGCCGGGCCGATTGTACCTTTACCACACCGTGTCTAGGTTGTATAAGCGAGGGAGAGTTCACACCTAGAGTTAACCAAGTCCCAAATGTCTTTCCTATTAGGAACCTTGTTGGAGAGAATATTTAAATTCAAATCATTAAGGTTCTAAAGGAGGAAACATATAAAAATTGGTGCATCATTATAACTTGGTTGACTTTGAGTGCCTCTCATCCTTTTCTTTATCTTCATAAATTTGGAGTCATTGTTTTAGTGTCTCATTGGTACTTGTTTGTGTTGTTTGTTTTGTGTCAAGGTATTCCATTGCATGTGTAGTTGCTTCCGGTCCTTAGATTCATCTTCTAGGAGCAATTCCTTCTTCACCTCTTATTCCAATCCTCTCTTTGAATCCGCCATGTCTTCTTATGATCTTCCCCGTTCTCATGAGGAATCCCTTCCTCAAGGTCTCTTGGAGGACCCACCTAGGATCACCCAATTTCAATCAGGAGAAGGGATCGTCCCTCCTCCATCTGCTATCTCCATGGAGGGCGCCCAACCCCCCCTTGCTTCCAACAATCCTACGGGCCAGATCTTGAAGATGATGGCCCAATTACCCAACTTCAGGCCCTATATCAGACCTTGCAGGGGTCCAATGCCCCATCTCCCACGATTGCACAAGGTCTGTCCAATATCTCTGTCTCTGGACCCGGGGTCTCACCCATTCCAATTGATCTTACCCCAGTCCAGCCTAGGAACCTCCAATTCCCCAATCTAGAAGCAGGCCAGTCCTCTGGCTCGGCCTATCAAATTCTTGATAAAGGGAAAACCGTTCTTCCCTCATTTACTCAGGCCGAGTCTCATAGGCCCATCCCTTCAGTGTCTCAGGTTCTTGTCAGCCCATCCGACTTTTCTCGCCCTTGCGGCCCAAGTCCATGCTAATCTGGGTCATTCTTCGGCCCAATATCCTTCTTATGGGACTCCCACTCCTTCGGTTTACCCTTCGACTCCCTGCTTTGAGCCCGCTCCTCTTGCTTTGCCTGCACCATCTCGGGAGTAGGAACTCCTTGATAAATGGGCCGCCATGTAACAACAACTCGACTTTCTTCAAAAGTGGGTTGGCCCACAGTCTTTGGCGGATATTCCGATTCCTAGCTTTCACAACATCCGGTTCCCTCCCCAGTCCGAGCTCCCCACATATCGCAAATACGACGGGAATAGCAATCCCTTAATTCATGTGAGGGATTTTATGTATGAATCGGCGCAGTTCCAATATGATGATCACCTTATGGTGTATTTATTCCGCCAATCTCTAGATGGAGTTGCATTGGAGTGGTTCTATGCTTTACCACTCGAGGATGCCGAGAGTTTTAAAGTGGTGAAAAAAAATTTTATTCAGAGGTTTCAAGACCGGGTTGGCCCGGAGTATTCTTTTACAGATCTAGTGGCCGAGAAAATGAAAGCGGATGAAGACTTTGCCACCTATGCTGACATCTGGATACAGATGGCCGCCCGCGTGTCAGGTCACATTCCGGAGGAAGAAAAAGTCAAGTTGCTTATATCAAATGCTACCCCTACCTTCCGCAACATCCTAGCTATGAATGACATCTCGAACATGCACCAACTATATAGCCGGGCAAGATTCATACAAACACAATTCAAGGACTCCCCCATCCACACTCTTTTTGAAGCCCAAAAGCCCAAATATTATAAGAAACCTCATGGGCCTGTCACTGAGGGAGTCAAAACAAATGAGCAGGTGCAAGCCGTTGCATTCCCTTTCCAATCCGTGCCATTCTGCTTTCCACAAAACCCCCGCAATCCACAGTTCTCAACTCCACAGAATGCCCAACCCACTTTCTCTACTCCACAAAACCCTCACCCTACCTTCGCCACTCCACAAAACACGTTCCCTGCTCCGCAACAACCTCCGCAACCTCCGCAATACCACAATGTCCCTCCCCCCAACGGCTATACCAACAACAACAAGCGCCCGGGTCCAAAGAGAGCCCAATATCCTCCTTTACCCGAGTCTCTCACGGACATATTTTTGGCTCTCATGTCCATTAATGCCATTCAACTTCCTCCGGAATGGCCTAATTGGAACCCGGCCGTCGATCAGACAAAATATTACATGTTCCACAGGCAGCCTGGCCATACTATTGAGAGCTGTTTTCAATTCAGAGATTTGGTATATGACCTTCATGAAGGGCAGCGTATAGATTGGGCCGAGATGCATAAGGCCATCATGGAAATTAAAGAGAAGAGAAGGCAGCCGTCGAGGCAGCAAGTGTAGCGGCGAGAAGCACCGCAGCCACAGCAGTAGCCGTAGCAGCAACAACAGCCTGTTCAAGATTTGGGGATCCATCAGAACCCCATGCCAAATCACCCTCCCGCTCCGCAGCCACAACCTCCGGCACCGGCCCAAGTGAACCTTATCCAACCCCCGGCTCCCGATGCCGGGTGCTCTTATGACGATGACGCGTCAGTACAACGGCTCATGGCCCTCCACCACAACCACCGTAGCCCTTCTCCCTCTGTCATTCTCCCACTTAACCATCAAACCCCACCGTCCTCCGCATCCACTAAACCCCTCATCCTACCATCTGTCTCCCCCGCTAACCCGTCTCTCTCCGCTCCACCACCGTCTACCACCGCACCTCTAGCCAGCCATTCTTCCATCATCCTCCTTCCATCTACCTCTACCCCATCACCAACATCCGCACCAATCATCACCCCGCCTTCATCAAACTCTTCGCCCATCATCTCACTTTTCCCCATGCCACTCATTCACCCCACCGGGCCCGTTAAGCCGCTTGTTTCAAACCCATCCGATGTCGTGCCAGCCCACAACCTTGCCCTTCGAAGCGGGCGTTTGTTTCACAGAAATTATCCTTCCACTGGTGCACCCGCACCCAATCGCCAGTTCTCTTAATAGGCTGTTGATCAGGAGGAGGTAGATCCGCTGCTGGAGACACAATATGATTTATTACATCATCTAGACAGAGTACCCGCCAAGATCTCCATGCTGGATTTGATAAAAAGGTCCACCCTTCATCAAGATGCACTTAGAAATTTTCTACAGAAGGTGATCGTTAATGAGGACATGACAGTAGATAGCCTGCCGACAGCTCTGGCTACAATCTCAAAGGGGCCGGCAATCACTTTCTCAGAAACTGAACTGGCGCCCCCGGAAGCAAGACAAATGTCGCTATGCATTTCCATAACTTTAAACAAAGGCAACATAGATGCAGCACTGGTGGATACCGGGCCATCTATTAATGTATGCCATCTCAGCACCCTAAGAGCATGCAATTTATCAGAAGATCTGTTAAGACCGACCCCTACAACTATAGTAGCATATGACAACTCCCGAAGGGCATGTCATGGGGTGGTCACCATTCAGGCCGAGCTTGGGCCTCTCACTATGCCGATTGAATTCTATGTTCTGGACATCGACCCTATGTTCAAGGCTATCTTGGGTCGTCCATGGATCAACAACCTCAACGCCGTACCATCGACTGCCCACCAATGTCTCAAATTCCCTTTTCAAGGGAGGGTGGTTAAGGTGAAGAGCATATCCACGGTCCAGTCTGTCAAGGCAGTTTCCGAGAAAATTTTGCCAACACTATGGCCCGGCACGCGGCCTGTTATTTCAATACTAGATCTGGATTTCCCATGGGCATATGCACCACGCAAGCCCGTCTCTGCAGCAGTGAATATCAAAGTGAAATCCCAGATTCGAGATTCGAAGGGCTGGGACATTATATTGAAATTGGGCTATTAGCCGGGGAGAGGCCTCGGTGCACAACTACAAGGGCGGACTAAGCCGGTCCCCAAAGGAAGAAAGATGAATAGGAGGGGCCTCGGCTATCGAGAGTCTTCATTCTCTATTTTGGGTGATTCTGGGCCCTTGACCTGGGATTATCGCCAACATTTTATCAAAGGCCCTCTCCAGCCCGTCACGTTAAAAGCATAGCCGAGTCAGCTTAAAGAAGATGCAACTCATGTCTTTGCTGGTCCACCACTGCCGCCTAAGGGGCTGGTCGATGATATGATTGATTGCAGCCATGCATTTAAATGGTTATTTTATGAAGATGAAAGTCGCCAGGAAGATCAGGAGGTACGGTTTGTATGTTATCAGCCGAAGAAGCCAGCTTACCGTCCACGGGATAAGGGGAGCTCGCCCATTGTCTTTACTTGGTTTCCCTCCCATCTTATGTCCCTCTTCCAGGAGCTGGACTTTTTACCCTGGTCACCTCCCATTATGATTGATCCGATGCTATTCCAAATCCCCACTGATTTCTTCATCGTCAGGAGATGCACTTGCTATCCTCCGATTGATCTGTCTACTCCATTCTTCTCCTCCTCTGATCCTTTTTTCGATATCTTATATCCCTCCAAGTACCCTCTCAGGCTCCCTCCTCCACCTTCCTCTCCGTCCTGTTACATGATCTCCACTAATCCTCTCCAAAAAAAAAATGTCAAATTTGAAACGGAGATTTCAGTGGAAGATTACGCTGTCTTCTCTCCCTCCTCCTCCCAGGGGCATGAGGCCCCTGTTGCCTCCTTGTAGTGCCCCCAAAATTTATAAGTAATTTCTGGATTATTTATAGAATTTTCTAGAATTTATAAAGGGAAAAATAGATTAACAAATGAATTAATGTTGGGATTATAAGGCCCAATTATGTTAAATAACTAATCTAGCTTTAATAGTTAAAACCCAATATGTTTATGGACCAAGCCCATTAAGTTTGACTCATATTCTAGAAGGTTACTTAACCTATTCACGAATTATAAGGATAAATACCCCTTATATAGATAATTATGTGGATAATTAACAAAAATAGTTTGAATTAAGATGAATGTCCACGCCCAGTTGATGTAATGGTCTATCGAGCGATCGTTACAGCAATCTTACGGACCAGATTTAGTCCGTTACACTCAGTTGATTCCGTGAGAGGAAGAACTTACAAAAAGATTGGATCTTTGGGATCCTATCTGCAAGAGACCTAATTAGGAGAATGTGTAAGGTTACTAAGGACTCTTAGGGATCAGGTTCTGGCCAATTAAGGACTCTAGAATCGATCTAATCCTTAAACCCTAGCCAAAACCCTATAAATAGAACTCAGTTCTGAACTAAGCGACCCTTACTTTTGGCTCGTGAAGAAACAAGGTAAGGAGATAGAATCTCGGGTAAGTCATGTGGAACTTTTTGTTTTAATACTAAGGTCTGACAACGCTCAAAATTTCATGTTAGGAGGTCGAGTATCCAAGGAGTTAGGATCTTCCAAAGTTGCTGGTTTCATCACGTCAACCCAGGAAACTATGCGACAGGGTGCTGAAGATCAGGAAATTAGAGAGCCTAAACGAGGTAATTAGAGTTAGATGCTTTAGAACTTTTTGTTCCTCTTAGTTTTATCTTCCTAACCTCCAAATTTCACATCTTTAGGTCAAGAGATTAGAGAGTTAGGGCAACGTGAAGTTGCTAAAAAATCACAGGAAGAGAAGAACTAGGGCGACCCTTGAAGACTATAATTAGAAGTTTAAAGCCCAGTTAAGAGGTAGGTTATCTCATGAACGGTAAAAACACATTGTTAGGAATAAAAGCGCTCTAGTTTATTTGGATTTCATGCGTTATACTTCATGAATTTCATGTTTTAGGATTAGTCTATACATTCATGCATACCTTCAACCCTAATTGAAGATAAAAAGCTATCTCTCGTTATTTCATTACTACCTATGCATCTAGATATCCTTTTCTCGTTTTGACATGATTAGAGTAGTTAGCATGCCATGAATTAATCATAAATTTCTATAATTTTTATTTTCTGGTAGCAGAGGACCTAACGGTCTATCGTAAGACCGCCAGGGACGTGTAACGGACCTACCTTGATCCGTCACACCTCTGTAAATGATTGCAGGGTTCTGAGAACTCTGACGGACCTACAATGGATCGTTATCATATTATGACGCACCCAGACAAGTCCGTTACACAGCACTGTGTTCTGTCAACTTAAGGCAGAATTAAGATTGGCTCAAATAATTTATATATATGCCTAGTTAAATAGATCTTAACATGTTTTCATGATTTTTAAGTTCAGGTGCTGATTCATGTTAGAATTGCATGATTTATGGTACTTTAGAGTTATTTTCAAGTATATGATAATTTCATGCCAAAGCACTATAGTTTTGTATTTAAACCTTGATTTAGAAAAGATATTGATGAGTTTTATCATGATTTTATATCGTTACACATTCCTTCTGTCTATAGAGTCAATTCTCTAAGTACATGGCATATATTCCGACATATGGCCATTAGTTCACACTTTACACTATAGAAACATATTCTTGAACATGAGGACCTCTCTATTGGATATTCCTTCCAATAGACTAGGAAATCTTGTTTCAAGACCTCCGTAATTCTCTGCGAGCCTGGGATTCCCACTAGGACGCCGAGTTGGTTGTACCGTGAAAGCCCAATTGTTAGAAAGTAATATCGATGTTTTCGGGTTCTGGATATGTAACGGATCTATATTCGACCGTCAGGAACATATAACGGTCCAATATATGACCGTCACATTGTTTGAGTCCATATCTATTTTCTTATGGATTCAACCTTTCTAACGGCCCAACACTTGACCGTTATGTTCATGTAACGGCCCAGTATTAGAACGTCACAGTTCTAAATTCTTTAACCCGAGGTTTGACCACATGGTTGATATTCTAAGTTCCTGGATGCAGTATTGATAGTCTAGGACTTGGCATATTGTCTAAAGATATTTAATTTAAATTATGAATGATAATAAATGTACCGTTATGCTGCCGAGTTATTTCCATGAGCATGACATCGTCTTAAATCATCCTTGATCTCTCATGACCTAAGTTGAAGCGTTCATTATTGATTATTGTTATCATGAACTTATTCTTGGCCATAATTTTATTGCTTGAAACGTGGAAGTAGCTTGATTTATACTTGAAGATGCGATCGAGCACTGATTATGTTCAAGAGCTCTATGCTAGTCCCATCGGCTGATTGTCAGAAACATACTATTATAAACAATGGGGTATGATGCTACTGGCGTCGCATTATGCTGGGAGTACTTTCTCTATAAATAAGTGAAGATCCACGGGCATCATGAAAATACTTGTACATGACTTTCTTGCGTGTTACATGATATTCCACGGAAATTCACCAAATACTTGCTCATAAGCAAAAGATGTTTGGGTGATGAGTATGTGACTTGCTAGTACATTCTTGTTCATGAAAGGCCATTTTTGTTACATTCTTGCTAGTTCATACTCGTTCATTCTATCTTACATGATCATCTTGTTACTTTGGTTTAATCGCATGATTGATCGCATTCGCATGATTTTACCTTATTTCCTCTAGAGTAAAAATGTTAATTACTTTAATAGGGCCTTCATGTTGATGCGAAGATACCTACTGGGCAAGTGTGCTCATTACCTATTTCCAATCTTTTCAGGAGATGGAAGTGAGTCAGGATCGGATTCGGAATGTTCAAATAGCGGGTCCGAGAGTGAATGAAGAATGAGTGAAGACTTAGGAAGTCTACATTGTTTAGATTGAGTCTATGTAATTTTCTTATTTCTTGAGTCTAGTATGATGAAGATTAGTATTTGATATTTGATTGATAATGAATTGAAAGTTGGAGTTTGAGTAAATATTGTGCAATTACATTTATGTGTGTGATTGTCTTGCGCTCTGATCGTTCTTACTTGCAAGAGACTTACCATGCCGGCTGTTCACGTTCCTCGAGCTAGTCTTCCACTGTAATAAAGGCTCGGGGCATGACACTCCTTCCCATTAGATTTCCTTTCTCCTAGGTTAGACGTAGGGTCCGTCGAGTCTAGGGAAGTAGAGTCTGTTAGGTTTAGAGAAGTAGGGTCTTGTTCTAAGTCATCCAACCCTTCCTCACCTGAGCCGCGCCCGCTTACGCATCATTCTAAATCCGTTCCTGACAGGTTCTTGCAGGATCTAGCTCAGCGATGTCATGCTCTTCTGAAGTACCCGGAGTTCATAGCTACATCGATTGTGACTGAAGAAGATGAGGAACAAGAAGGGGTGTGGAGCGACGATGGACTAGGTGTTTATGAAATCATGGATGAAAAAGACCCGGTTGATGATGAAGACAGCAACGTAGATGACACTGCCGATCTGTATGCGCAAGGTTTAAAGAGATTTGACGAGCCATCATCGGCAGTGGATGAACCTACGAAGGAAATAAATTTAGGAACTGAAGAAGACCCCAGGCCCATCATTATTGCCGCTAATATCCCTCCAAGGGTTGAAGAAGATTTAATCAAGGTTCTAAGGGAGTATAGCGATTCTTTCGCCTAGTCTTACGAGGACATGTCGGGTCTTGACCCCTCTTTAGTGGAACATCGACTAGTACTCAAACCAGGGGCAACACCCATGAAACAAAGGTCAAGAAGATTTCATCCCCACATGGCCTTAAGGATTAAGGAAGAGGTCGATAAATTGTACAAGGCCAAGTTCATCAGAGTTGTCTTATATTCTCAGTGGGTGGCGAATATAATCCATGTCATCAAGAAGGATGGAAAGGTGCGCATTTGCATTGATTTCAGGGATCTTAACAAAGCATGTCCCAAAGATGATTTCCCACTGCCTCATATAGATGTTTTGGTGGACAACACCACCGGGTACGAAGCATTGTCATTCATGGATGGTTATTCAAGATACAACCAAATCCGTCTTGCTCCTGAAGATCAAGAGAAAACCCCCTTCACTACGCCCTGGGGTACATATTGCTATATGGTTATGCCGTTCGGGTTGAAGAACGCGGGTGCCACTTATCAAAGGGCGATGATGGCTATATTCCACGACATGATGCATGTTTACATGGAAGCGTACGTGGATGATATTTTGGTGAAGTCAAGGACTAAAGAAGAACACACCGCTATTCTGGCTAAGGTACTTCAGAGAGCTAGGGAGTATCAGTTAAAAATGAATCTAAAGAAATGTGTTTTTGGAGTCTCTTCAAGGAAGTTGCTAGGCTTCATAGTTAGCAAACATGGGATTCAGATCGATCCTAACAAAGCAAAGGCCATCATGGACATGCCTCCGCCTAAGAACATCACGAAACTTCGAGGACTGATTGGTAGATTGCAATTCATTAGAAGATTCATATCCCAACATTCTCAGAGGTGCCGACCATTTTATGAATTGCTAAAGGCGGGGGTCAAATTTGAATGGAATGAAGATTATCAAAAGGCCTACGAGGATCTAAAGGAATATTTGACCAATCCCCCGGTGTTGCAACCTCATGTCCCTGGGAAATCTCTAATCCTATACATTTCTGTCATTGAGGACTCCTTAGGGGCGGTCTTAGCACAAGTAGATGACGAAGGCAAAGAGCGGGCCACTTATTACCTCTCCAGGTTATTTGACCCGACGGAGACCAAATACACTGCCATGGAAAAGACTTGTGCCGCCTTAGTGTGGGTAGCTCAGAAACTAAAACAATATTTTCTATCCCACCCAGTTAGGCTGATCTCTAGAATGGATCTGATCGGCTACCTCTTAGAAAATCATGTCCTTTCTAGTAGGTTAGCTCGCTGGCAGAGCTTCCTCTCGCAGTTTGATATCACATTTGTTGTTCAGAAGGTGATCAAAGGATATGCCATTGCTGAGCATCTTGCCCATCTCCCTATCCCCTGCACGGACTCTATTCAAGATGATTTCCATGATGAGCATCTCTCTGTTCTTACCCATCATCCCTTTTGGTCTCTGTACTTTGACGGTGCGCTCAATTCTCAAGGTCGAGGGATAGGCGCTGTTCTCCTCACTCCGGAAGGGGTGATGATTCCCTTTGCTTATCAGCTCCGCTTTCCTGCTACCAACAATATCGCTGAGTATGAGGCTCTCCTGGCCAGATTGAAGCATGCCTACCTCTTAGGCGCGCGTTATTTGAACATCATAGGAGACTCTCAGATTGTCCTGCGGCAAGTTCTGTCCACTTACTGCACCTGTGACCCGAAGCTCAAGCCGTATCAGGATTTGGTCACACTCTTGTCTAGGCAATTCGTAAGCTAATCTACATCCATACTCCTCGATCTCAGAATATCCTCGCCGATGCGCTAGCATCACTTGCTTTCTCCCTATCTTTCCCTCTCAGTCGGAGCATTGAGACTATCGTCATTCAGAGATTAGATGCTCCCTCTCTTCAGGATCCTTGGTTCGCCAATCTTAGGAAGACTGTAGAAGCCAGGGCTGAAAAGGAAGATTTGAAGGAAGTGTCTTTAACAGAGCTAGAAGATATTTTGGAGGAAGAAGAATTGCCATGGTATCATGAAATCGAGCTGTATTGCAAAGATGGATCGTTCCCTGAAGGGGCAAATGCCAAGCAGCGTAAGGCTATTAGAAGAGCCGCCTCAAGATACACTGTCATTGCTGGAGAATTGTACAGGCGCATTCTCAATGGAATGCTCATGAGATTTCTCGATGATGATGAAGCTTGGAAGGTGGCCGAAGTAGCCCATTCTAGTGAGTGCGGAGGTCATGTCAATGGCCAGGCTCTAGCAAAGAAGATCCTTAGGCAGGGTTATTATTGGCCCACTCTAGAGGAAGATTGCTCCCTCTATGTCCGGAGGTGTCTTAAATGTCAACTCCACGCTGATAAAATCCATGCTCCTGCTTCATCTCTTCATCCTCTCTCTGCTCCTTGGCCATTCTCTATGTGGGATTTCGACATTGTTGGCCCGCTCGGTGATCCCAATTCTCAGACCAAACAAAAATCCTTCATCCTTACCGCCACTAAGTATTTCACCAAGTGGGCCGAAGCGGAGACGTACGCATAGATCAAAGCAACCACGGTGTGCCGCTTCATCATGAAGAATATTATCTCGCGGTTTGGAGTGCCAAGCAGCGTCGTCACCTACAATGGATCTCAGTTCATCTCTCAAGAGCTCCAGGACCTTTGTAAGAAGTTCAATATTACATTGCATTATTCATCTCCATATTATCCTCAAGACAATGGTCAAGCCGATGTCACTAATAAAACCCTTCTTAAAATCATAAAGAAAACATGCGAATGTCACAAATTCTCTGATTGGCCTGAACGGTTAGTGGAAGCTCTATGGGCTTACCGCACCTCCGTCCATACTCCTACGGGGCAAACCCTCTATGCTCTTACTTACGGGATGGAGGCGATGCTCCCATATGAGATCCTAATCCCTTCCCTAAGGGTACAGCTCGATAAGGAACTTAATCTCGATGAACGTCGAGAGGCATTGCTCGTCCAGCTGGAACTCTTGGATGAGAAGATGATGAATGCGGCTGATCACGTGTCCGTTTATCAAAAGAGAGTCTCACGTTATTTTCAAAAGAAGGTAATCGAGCATAAATTTCAAATTGGAGATATGGTTTTGAAACGAAAATTTATTAGGTCTGGAGGTCCAAGGTCCAAAAAGTAACCTAACTGGGAAGGTCCGTTTGTCGTTAAGGAAGCTTATCTAGGGAACGCGTATCGCTTAGTCAATGCAGAAGGTGAGGAGCTGTCTCACGCTTGGAACGGGTTGCATCTTAAGCGTTTCTTTCCTTAGAGTCAGGCTAATGAAAGCCCGGTAGCGAGCTGTCCCTTTTCCTCAATCACAAAGGAGGATCCCGAGTTTGGTAAATCACACACTTCACGACGTTCCTAGTCGGGTTCCCCAGTTATGTAAACACCGTTTCTCCTTGGCCATGCTTAGGAGAAGTCAAAGTCCCTATCCATTTCTCTCCTCGGCTAAATCTAGGGGCAAGAGATGAATAAGGGGGCGATGACTAATCTACACACTCTGACGAGAGGAAGTCTCAAAAAGGGGCAGTCCGTTATGACCTGATTCCATAACAAAAAAGTAAAAAGAAAAAGGAGCAAGTCAAAGCAAAATTAAAAGCTCATCTCAAAAGCTCGAAGTTCAAAAGTCAAGACTCTAAAAAGAAAAATATGAAACTAGGCATGGCAAGAGTGACGGTACAGTTTCCCTGCGGGACATTATGAGCCTGGTCGTACGCGTGCCTAGAATGGATTAGGGGTCGATGACGTACATAAAGCCCCGACGCAACAGACTAAATCTCCGAAAGGGTTATCGTGAGAAGGGCTCAAGCCCTAAAAACCTCTACACCTGGCCTAAGCTTACCCCCTAGATTCTATTTTTATTTTAGGACCAAACAGTACCTCGGATATGGCCTCGGTTGAAGCACCGTCACGCAGATTGGCCCCGGCGTGGGATTGTCGCCTCAAAAAGCACGCTGACTTCAGGAGATTCCTAGTGGGACAGGTAGGGCTCTCGTTGCCAAGACGAAGTTAAGCCGCTAAAAATCTAAAAAAATCAGATATTTCAAAATCCAAAAAAATTATATATTTCAAAATAAAAAAAAATCATATATTGCAAACCCCAAAAAAGTAGATATTTCAAAAAAAAAAATCAGATAATTCAAACCCCCCCAAAAAATCAGATATTTCAAAACCCACAAAAGTCAAATATTTTTCAAAAGTTCAAGAATACCATCATCATTGCATAGCATGCATTTGCATTCATATTCATTTTTTGCCTATTTAATAAGGCTTCACCCCTTGACCAATGTTGTACCCGGACTATTTCCCGGCAAAATAACATGGAATAAGGGTTTGGGCATTTCCCCGAACACCTTTAAGGCACGGGCTATCTAGCCCTTTCTACAACTCTGTGGGTCCCTACAAAGGCCCAGACCAGCTCGCCGCGACACGCGGCGACATAAGCAACTGTCCGGGGGCGACCCCGGCCACTCACATACGGGCTTTGCCCGTATCCTACATGGCCGCCCGGGACCACCTGGGGGCGCCCCGATGTTAAGCCACGCCATGTGGCACCCAGTGAAAGGGCGACGGGCCCTCCCGGGACACTTCTTTCAACCCTCCAAGGTCAAAGGGAGACCCAAGTAAGTCAACCACAGGCTCTAGAGGCCCGCAGCACGTGCATACGGCTCACACACGTGTGTCCGGCATTTTTCCAAACACCTTGTGGGCGCATATGTTCCAGCCCTTCTACATAAAACCACGGGCCACCCCGTGGTTCCAGCACAGTAATTGGGTCCTACAACGACCCCCCAGCAAGCCGGGGCCACCCTCGACCCTCAGATACGTGGCGACGAGCCACTTAACTCTAGCACTCAGGCCAACCCGAGGCTACCCTGCCAACACGCCGTGCAATGTGGCACACAGTTCGAGACATGACTCACGTCCCTAAGATGCCTCTCCTCAGCTCCCATGAGCTCCCTTCTTCAACCCAAGGCCCACCTTGGGGCCCCCTGGCGAGCTACCCAAGCCGTTCGGCAATCTAGGGTGTGTCAGGCATTTACCCGAACACCTTGCGAGTGACTACGATAACTCGAAGAACGACGGCCCCCACGGGCCCATCCCGGTTTCCCGGAGCTTAATGTCCTTCAAAGGACACTTGCAGAAGACACAAGGAGACCCGGGGGCCATCCCTCGGGGTCACGACCGGCCTTGGGGCCAGTTCACCCTGGGGCGCGGCCGCGCGCCCCCGGGGAGGGTGAACTCCCCGGGGGTCGCACCCTCCCTCCAGCCCGGTGGTCCCACGACCCCACTCAGCCTCAGTTCATCCAGTTTGCGATTCTACGACGCGATTCGTGTGCCGTACCAGTCCGAGAAGTCGACACGTGGACGCGGGAGCACAAAGCGACAGCACGCGGGAATTCCGCAAGTCGACACGCACACAAGCCTCCGTGAGCCTCCACGTATCCTCCCAGCCAAGTTGTCCTTTTCTTCTTAGTTAATTTAGGAAGAAATAGACCCAAAAAACTAGATTTTATAGTGGGCACCGCCCCCTCTCTCTCCCTAGCGACCCAACCCGCCTAAACCCCCCTAGGGGGGGGGGTTTAGGCGGACCAGCCCAGCCCCCTGGGCTGGTCCGCGTAAACCCCTTCCCTTTAATTAAATTTTTTGCTTTTTTTAATTAAAAAAGCCCCAAACGCAGCCCGCCTAAACCCCCTGGGGTGGGGTTTAGGCGGACCAGCCTGGGGGGTTTACGCGAGCTAGCTTGGCCCTATCAACCTAGCCCTCCTAAACCCATACTATTCATGGGGTTTACGCGGGCTGGCTTGACCCTATCAACCTAGCCCTTCTAAACCCTTCCTAACTCTTCAACTTCTCTATAAAAACCCCTTAGAAGCTCAAGGGGTGGACAACATACGAGAAGCACATAGAAGCTCCAAGACATCCGGCCTTCAAGCTTCAAGCGGCTCCGAGCAACGAGCTAAGGAGAATTGTCTGTGGGTGACTTGGTCGTCGGCTTAGTACGCCGGGGGTATGTCGTTTGCACTTCCCTCACACCGTATTTAGCCCTAACATACAAGTCGACACCCACCATGTGCGAGACGTTATGACAAGGGTGAACGTCTCCTCATGTCGGGATTCCCCCTCGCGTGCCCGTCGGTCCCAACCACGCACGTACCATGACGTCACGCTCTCCCGCAGTCACGAGGCCACGTTCGATCGCTCTACTTGAGCCGTGACCAGTCCTCGCCCAGACACTGGATCGATGCATCCCTCCAGTCGTCCAGTCATAAGCCCCCTCGCTCGGCATCGCCACCATGGCCCGCACCACGGGAGGCCCTCTGTAAAACACATATGTGTTCATCTATCACGCACTGACTCGGGGACCGATCATCACATCGGAATTGTCCCGTGGCATGCACCAGTTGTACCCTGGCCACTATGGCCCACCTGTAAAGACATGTATATCTCAAAGATTACACTACCAATTGGACGAATGCTCTCGCATCCACGTTCTGGCCCCCAGCTTCCCACCCACACCACTCGGCATCTGTGCCTAACATCCTAACCCCAGTAAACACCCCTCAGTCGAAAGCGCACCCACAGCTGTAGAATGCTCCCGGCCCTCTACCCATGGCTTCAGACATATATACAGAATTTTATTCAGCTTAGAACAAAGGTATTCGGATTCAATCCGATGTAAATAAACACCGGTTGCTTGCGGCTGGTGGGGAAAGACGTCCAGTACACGATTCCCACAATCGCCTACGCACTCGCACTCGTGGAACCCCTTCTCTCCACGTGTCGCCCGATCGCCCGAGCCCACGTGCCGCGCCCTGGTAGCGCTTCCCCGGTCAGCCCTTGGTTCCATGGGTGATTGTCGAGAAATCGACTGGCACGCCCGCACCCTGTCTGGTTAATCCGTACTCTTACATTCCCGTGCCATTCGACCCTTTTCGACTTTCCATAAAAGGAGAGTGCCCGATACCGCCGTGAGAGGCATGCAACCGTAAGGAGGATACCCGAGATATATCAAACTCCCGTGTCTTCCTTCCCCGCTGTATCCCTTCTTTCACCCTGGTTATTCAGCAAAAAAAACCCGCAGCAACAGAGAGGATGGCATGCCTGGCGGGACGTCTCCCACCTTCCTTCTTTTTGCTGAAGAAAAGTCTGTGCCAGCCCTGAAGCCCTGGTGCCCTTTCCCTATCCTTGCAGGAGAGGCAGAGGAGGGTACTCGTGCGCGCATTCTCTAGCAGCTTTCAGTTCGCGTTCTGACTGTCGGATCGTGCTCGGCGACTGTCTGTAATCGTCACCTCCGCAACACCCAGTTCTCCTGCAACCATGGCGGCCGTCACCTACGGCCCCAACGTCATTGCCACCCACCCCCGGGTGGGCTACTTGGTGACGCCGATCGCTTTCAGCAGCTTCACCCCTGTTGTCAGATCGCCCTACTTCTTGGGTGTGATCCCTGTGGCTACTCTTCAGCCAATCCCAGTTTCTCCGTTGGCTCCTATAGCCAATGCGCCACGCGCACTTCCAGCACCGGTTTCCCGCCTGAGCGCCAGGCACCGGACCGCCACCGCTGGTCCCTGTAGGGTCCTCAGAGCATCACCGACCCGGGTAAGCATTACCTCCTGGGGCCAGTCTTGTCCGATCCCCGGCACGGGCCCCGTGCCCCAGACTTTGGTCACTATCCCAGCACCTGCCTAGGGTCTCCAACCCCGAGCCGCAACAAAGCCGGCACCCAACACGGGCTCCCAGCCCCGGGTCCACGACTTCCCAGCATCTTCCTCGGGTCTCCAACCCCAAGCCGCAACAAATCCGGCACCCAACACGGGCTCCCAACCCCGGGTCCATGGCTTCCCAGCATCTTCCTCGGGTCTCCAACCCCGAGCTGCAACAAAGCCGACACCCAACACGGGCTCCCAGCCCCGGGTACACGGCTTCCCAGCCTATTCCTTGGGCTTCCAACCCCGAGCTCCATCCAGGCCGGTACCCAATACGGGCTTCCAGCCCCGGGTCCACGGCTCCTCAGTACCTTCCTCGGGCCCGCAGGCCCGAACCCTGGCAAAGCTGACCCTAGATATGGGCTCCCAGCCCCGAGTTCGCGGCTCTCCGATATCGCACTCGGGACCCCGGTTCCGAGCTCCCGTTGAACCGGCTCTCCCAGTGGGTCTTCTACCCAGGGGGCAAGGGTCCTCAGCACCCTCCTTTGGCCTCCCGACCCGAGCTCGGGCTACGCTGGCACCTATCGTGGGTCCTCGACCCAGTGGCGTCGGCACCTCAGCACTTCCGATGACGTCACTTCCCGATGCAAGAGTGACGTCTCAAGCATCGGCGAAACTTCTATCGGCGCGGGCAAAGACTTACACCCGAATCGCCCAGCCATCGACACTCGGCGTGGGTTTCATACCCCGGGGGCCGGTCCCAGTACCTCTGACTGACAGCTCCACGCTGTCAGGTGCTCCAGGCCGGGTCTTCTCGGTCTACCATCTTAGGGCGGAGTTTTCCTCAGCTCCTTAGAAGAAGCGTCGTCATGGCCGCAGAGGCAGGCGGCTCGCTGCTGCGACTAGCAACTCTGACATGACGATTCTTGTCGGTGACTTGCGGATCTGTCTCGACGGGGGTGAACCAATCATCCCCCCGAAACGTACCATTTCCACCATCCCCACCACCAATCATTTTGACATCTTGCGGAAAACACGAGAGGATGGGACAAAGCTCAAAGGAGCGGGTTCCTCGACAACAGCCGAGGGGCACCCACCGCAGCCCGACACACGGCCTCCCAAGACAACTCGTCAGAAAAGTGGCTACGAGGGAGGCAACTTGACTTGAGGAGAATTTGGGTTACCCCAGAAGAAGCTCAAGCTGTTCGCAGGGCGCATATTAGAAACCCCCTGCGAGCACTCAGACGCGACATCAGACAGGATGCGACTGGCCTCACGGTAGCGCCGTCTGACGATGCCCAGTCGTCCCATGTCCCCCGCGCAAGCAAGCGGAGTGAGCCCCCTCTACAAGGGCATCGTCACTCCAGCAACCTGTCCAGGGTTGTCCTCCGACTGATATCGGGAGTGAGCCCCCTCTACAACGCACCTCGATCTTTGATAGACTAGGGGTGCCTGTCTGCCCCGAGCGGCACCCGCGCCGAAAACGGACGGCCTGGTTCATTAATGATGCGGTTCAAGTGTTTGCCTGCTACACCACCGGACACCAGCCAGATACCCAATCTGATGACTCGAACCAGCCTCTATCCCATTTTAGGAGGCCGCGCCATTAGGCTCCGCCGCCTCCCCCAACAGGTCACATCGGCACTTCTGCCGGATTGCAGGCGTCGGAACGTGCGAAAGAAGTCCCGGTGGAAGACCGCGACCCTCCTATCAATGCAGAGCCGGTCAACAACGACCCTCCTGCGAACGAGGCTCAAGAAGTGACCCTCGACACTCTCATGAAGGAGAACCATCATCTGAAGGCCCTCTTGTAAGATCTCCTCCAGGAATGGTCCCTTCATCCTCAGCAACCTGCTAGGCCCCAGGCCGAGGCACTGGCGCCACCAGCAGCCCGCGATGCTGCCAACACTTCAGCGGTGATTGCCCGAACCCCGTTGGCAACTAGGTTTGGTACACCCCCGGTTGAGACTCAGCCACGAGCCTCTAATACGCCAATGCCGAAAAATCTCCTGGCGCAAGGCCAGATGATCGAGCGTATTGTCGAGACAAAGCTCACCCAGTATGGTGAAGGGGTTGTCACAGTAGATCTCTACAGTGTACCCTACCCGCTTCACCACCAGCTGAAAAAGCTTCCTCCAGAGTACGCCAAGCCCCTGAAGCTGCAAAAGTTCGACGGGCAGGGGTCGCTGTTGTGCCCCTTGTGCTTTGTTGATGATGTGATGTTTTAATGATAGCAACATGAATGAGTCATCACATTGTCTTGAATATGTCTGACCTTTTCTGTGGGAGATTGCATAAGTGTGTCATGTCTGAATTGTGAAGAATGCATGTGTATGCTTGAGTCATGTTGTGATATATTGGCTTGTGCTTGATTTCTGTTCTGTGCATTGCTTCTCTGCTGATATGTTCATGCATTGTCTTAGGCTAAGTCTGTACAGCCTACGTCTCTTGCAGCGTCAACGCTGTGAGCATTCTCAAGTCTGCAGCGTCAACGCTGTGAGTAAGCACTTTGTTTCAGGTTCTTTAAGTCTATACAGACTTTAGCGTCTCATTTAGCGTCTAAGGCAAAGTCTACACATTGGCTAAGTGTGTACATCGCTTACATTTCCTGAGATCAAGTCCATACGTTGCACTATTTCTTCAAGTCCATACAGTGGCAAAGTCTGGACATTGTGCTTTGAAGATCACCAAGTCCATACATCGTGAAAGTCTATACACTCCTCTTGGCCTTAGCATCTGTTTTGAAGTCCATACATTGGTCTTCAGTTCAAGTCTGTACATCGTTACGTTCTCTTTGGAAAGTCTGTACAGCGTGAAGTCTGCATATTGGTCTTCGAATTCAAAGTCTGTACATTGGGTTTTTCACATGAAGTATGTACAGCCGTTCACTGTTGAAGTCCATACACTGGTCGGTGGAATTTGAAGTCTGTACACTGACTCGTTTCATTTCCTCAGATGTCTATACATTTGCCTCCATGATTCTAAGTCTATACATTCGCTGCAGAGATCTCTGTCAAGTCTATACATCGACTGTCTTGCTTGAGCTTAAGTCTGTACCGAGTCAGCGTCTCGTTGACCGTCTCTTGCTGTGTCCTCATGTTATTTCTGCGTTTGTGTCTTCGTGTTGTTTTCATGTCTTCGTGTTATTTTTGTGTTTGAGTCCTCATGTTATTTCTGTCTTCTGTCTTCGTGTTGATTTTACTTCGTGCATTCTTCTCTAAATTCAAGCTTTAAGTGTCTCAAGTCGAGTCTGACTGTGTTGTCTCCATGTCATCCTTAGTTCGAGTCGTTTCTTTGTTATTTCTATCTTCGTGTTGCTTTTCCTAGACCTCGTGTCTTTCTTGTTTTGTAACCACACTTCGTGTCGGTGTCTGTTTTCATCTTCGAGTTATTTTCAGTCCATGTTGTTTTCGTGTCGTTTTCATCTTCGAGTCGTTCGTACGTTCGAGCAACTTAATACTCGAGTTATTTTCGTGTGTATTCAAGTCTTTTTAGTAAAGTGTCGTTTCACCTCGTGCCGTTCTCTTTGCTGTTTGTTATGTCGTGTTGTTTTTGTATTCGTGTCTTCGTGTTGCTTGTGTATCTCGTGCCGTTCTCTTCGTAGTGGTTGTTTTGTTACAATGATACTTCGTGTTGTTCTCTTTGTAGTGTTAGCCTTATTAGTATGTACCTCGTGTCGTTCTCTTTTTACCCGTGCTGTTTTAATCTGACCTCGTGTCATTCTCTCTTTATTTCGTACTGTAGTAATCTTGTGTATCTCGTGTCGTTCTCAGTACAGTGCATCTCGTATTGCTATCACATACCTCATGCAGTTTTAGTCTTTGTGGCCCTGAGTTTTAATCGTTTTATTTCTTTGCAGGAGAAGAAGAAAAACAAAAAGAAGAAGGTGGTCCGAGGAAGAATATTCCTCAGTGAATGGGAGGCACATGATCCGAGGCTGGAAGGGCAGACATGATTGTGACACGTGTGCTAAAGCTGGCTGAGAGACTGACACGTGGCCACAAGTTCTGGGCGGGAAATGAGGAAGCCACACGCGCCCAGTGCTGCCCTCCTGCTGGCTGCTGCTTATAAAAGGAAGCCTTCATCCAACAGATGAAGGGATCGAAGAAGAAGCCTGGAGAGCAGAAAGTCCTTCGATCCAGAGAAAAAGAAAAGAGGAAGAAAAAGAAGAAGAAGAGAAGAGAAGAGACAGAGAGAGCCTGCAAAAGAAGAAGAAAAGAAAGAGAAGAAGAGCAGAAGAAGAAGAAGAGAAAGAGAGAGTTAGAGAGCTCGTGAGGGTAGAGAGAAAAAGAAAGTGAGAGAGAAGAGAACAGGAAGAGAAGCTTAACTGAAGATCTGTCTACTGGACCGTGGATCAAATCCAGGCCAGTCAGCTCCATGCGAGCCACATTTGTGTTATCTTTCTTTACAGCTTTCTGATCGCTGTGTATTTTCCCCTTCTAATTTTTCCCTTTTTCATTTGGTTAGCTTTGTACTTCCGATCCTCTGGATTGAGGTCGGGTCCCTCCTGGTCTGGAGGAAGAGAGGTCTGCGACCTCTAGTTTGCAAGTTGCTGGAAGTCACTTGTGTGTTCCCTCTGGTTTGGAGGAAGGGAGATCTGATCTCCGGTTCTGGGCTTGCGGGTTGCAAGTCCAGGGGTCCCTCCGGTTGGAGGAAGAGAGGTCTTTGACCTCTGGTTTGCTGGTGACGGTGAGTCACTGGTGTGTTCCCTCCGGTTTGGAGGAAGAGAGACTTTGCGTCTCTGGTTTCCAAGTGACTGGGAGTCACTTGGGGTGTCCCTCCGGTTGGGAGGAAGAGGGGAGTTTGTTCCCCTGTTCAAGCTGTGTGTCAGCACTTGTTGCAGACTGAGTCTGCTTGGTTCTAGCATTGGCTAGTGAAGCCTCACTCCGGTTGGGAGTGAGGGGTGGATGTAGGTCTGAAGGACCGAACCACCTTAAAACTATTTGTGCAGTGGTTTGCCTTGCGTTAGCTCCATATCTTCTACCTCCCATTCACAGGTTGCGCTTGCTTGGCTAGTTGCATTATCTCGAGAGTTAATTTTTGAGCATTATATTCTGCTTAGTGTGTTTGCGTTGTTTAGCTCTGCCTTCGTTTCTGGTTGATCAAGTGGCTGCATTGTTGCAGTCCAACTGTTTGTCCATGTGTTGCCTTATCATTTCATCTTGGAAAGCTCATTAGTCTTACTCCGCATATCTGAACTTCAATGTTTTAATTTGGGCTATATTTTCTAGAGGGTTACATTCACCCCCCCTCTGTATCCGGGCCTAGCACCTTAACAGTTGGTATCAGAGCCTGTGTCTGCATATAAGGTCCAGCGACCTGCAGATTCGATCTTGCAGTCTTAGGTGCTAATTTGTTTTTAGTGCATCAATATTCCTATTGCATTAATCTGATTTGTTTTCAATGGCTCATCCACCGATTTTTAGTGGTACGCATTTTAATGCATGGTTCGCTAGTCTGAAGAATTATGTTAAATATGTGAATCCAGACCTGTGGAAAGTAATTTCACACGGTCCTCATGAACTACCAAAGAAAAAGTCCAAATGGACTGACAGTCACAAGTCTAAGCATGAAGAAAATCAGATAGCTATAAATCTGATGAAGGCAGCTACTGATAGAGCTTTCCATTCATGTTTCTTTGATTGCAGTTCGGCTAAAGATATGTTGGATACACTGAAGCGAATTCAGGAGATAGATGTGGACAACTGCATGATGGTCAACAGAAGCAATCAAAGTGGATCAAGGATGCAATCAAAATGAAAAAGATGATGATGATGAGGTAAATGTCTTCGAGAATTTTTCTCTAGAAGAGTGAGAGAATGCATATGCTGAATTATTTGAATCTCATGAACAGTTAAGAAAATAATACAAAAAATTGAAGAAGAATAGTAGGTCAGACAGTTTCAATTCTCCATGTAAAAACTGTGCTGAACTAAAAAATGTTCATGATACTTGTATGTCTGATATTCAAATGCTAAAGAAACAAATTTCATTGTTGAAAATTGAGAATCAAGATCATATAAAAGAAAACTCTGAACTTGAGAAGAAGCTTAGCCAAACTTGTCATGAGTCTGTTCAGAGTAAAGATTTGCTGAAAGAAGTTGAATGTGTTAAATCTGATCTAAACAAGCTGAAATCAGAAAATGATTCTCTTAGAGGGTTCTCCAAAGAAAATGAAGAAAAATCAGAGAAACTTAAACAGGAGAACAAATTGCTGATTGAAAAACTTAATGTCATAAAGTCTGTAAACATAGAATTACAGAAAGATCTTGAAAAACAGCAAAAAGATATGAAGGAAACTGAAAAATTGAAGCTGTTAAACAGTGGCATGTCTGAAAGACTTCTTACTTTGGAAAGAGGAAAAATTGTTTGCATTGAAGATTCTGATAAACTGAGCAATCTGGAAAATGAAATTGAAAAATATAAAACTGCCAACAAGGTGTTAACTGAATGTGTGAATTGCAGTGAACAAGAGATTGCCAGTTATGAGCTACATATTTCCTCTTTAGAAAATGAAATTCAGGATTTGAAAGTTTCCTTGTCTAAATTTGTTGATGGGCAGAAAAACCTAGACAAGCTACTAGGTATAAAAATCAACCCTAGGAAGGAAGGGCTGGGCTACAATAAGATAAACAAGAAGGAACTTCAGAACAAAGTTATGACATCTTTTGTAAGTGGCTCAGATGTAGCCACCACCTCTAAAGACAAACAGCCCATTGCTCAGAATAAGTTGGGAACAAAGATTAATTTTAAAAAGGAAGGACTGGGTTACAGTCCAGTCATGAGGAAGGTTGATGGAGCCAACCTGAAAACTATCTTTGTCAAATCTTCTGAACAGGAAAAGCCTTCCACTTCATCTCCAATTCAGTACAAGGCTAAGAAAACAGAGAAACCGAATAAAAATCAAAAAATGACTGGAGAACAGAAAATGAATAAAAAGGGTCCGTCAGTGTTTGCTGATCACAGTCCTCACACACACTCACATGCATCTAAAAAGAAGATTATCTTTCATTACTGTCATAAAGTTGGACATCTGATGCATGAGTGTAAGTTGATGGAGAAGGATGATAAGAATGCTAGGAGATCTCATGATAAAAATTCTTCACCTCAGAAAGGAGTGTCACATGTTCTAATTGTGGCAAATTAGGACACTCAATTGCTCATTGCTGATTTACTAGTGGTAAGAAAACCTTTTATTCATATCATACTAAATTCCCTGCAAACCAACATGTTTTTAATAAAAATAAATCTGTTTCAATAAACCAGCATATCATCTGTTTTAACTGCAACAAAATTGGTCACAAGACATCTGAATGTTGGTCAGGCTCTTTTAAAAGAAATTCTATTTCATGCTTTGAATGTGGAAAGCATGGCCACAGAGCCATTAATTGTTGGCATGCTTAGGGTAGACAATTCAATTCTAAAACTGTTAAACTCCCTGCAAATGGAAATATTTTTGGAAGTAATATTTTTAGAGGCAAGCACAATGAGTGCTTCAAATGTGAGAAGTATGGCCATACAGTCAAGGACTGTTGGCATATTCAGGGTAGAAATGTGAATCTTAAACATGCTAAATTCCCTGTAAGACAATTTGTAAAACTTTCATGTTATAACTGTGGGAAGCCAGGTCACAGGGCTGCAACCTGTTGGATGGCAGGATATCAAAACCAAACTGATTTTGGCAAATAGAATTTTTATTCTGTTAACAAGAAATCTCATGCTTATGCACATAGAATTCATGCTAACAAGAATGTGCATAAATCAGATCTGAAAACTGCTCCTAGAAATGTGCTGAGAAAACCTGCTAGGAGTAATACTGTTTTGTCAGGACCCAAGACATCTTGGGTACCTGTTTGTGCAAAATAACATTGCCATGCAGGTGTGCCTTGGGACTGGAATAAAAAGGGATAATGATCCAAGGCACTCAAGAATGAAAACCCCTTCCTGAGTCTTTCAGGTAAAATTCTTGCACTTCCTATTTTTAGTTCTACTGCATGACATACTAAATCTATTTTTGCATAATCATTCTTCATCTGCATTGTCTGAATTGATGCCTCTGAACTCTCCTCATCTGAAGTGCATATATGTGATTTGCATATATTGTACATTGAAAAATCTGAACTGCATCTGAATGCCGTTTGAAATCTGTCCATTGCTTTCTGAAAAATCTGATCAGCTGAAATTTGATCCATGCATGCTGCCCATGTTGAAAAATCTGATAGGACAGTCTGATTGTGCATAAGTCACAATGTCAATTGGTTTCATATGTTCAGTTTTCAGTGCAAACATTGCATGTTTTCAGGGGGAGTTAATTGCATGTCTTTGCATAGCATTCAGTGTTGAGTCTTTGCATGCATGTAGTTAATTGCATTGCATTTCATGAAAAATGCCAAAAAGATTTTCTGAATGCATAGTGTTAGGGGGAGTCAATGCATTGCATATAGGTTGTCAAATGCATACTCATGTGAAAATTCATTGCATATCCTTTCATTGATTCCTTTTGACCAAACCGTGATTATTTTTGAAATCTTAAGCTTCAGTATCTCTCCTATCAATTGATAACAATTAGTATCATTTGGTATCAGAATTTCTATCAGTCATTCATGAAGATTTCAATGGGACTATCTCGATCATAAATCTGAAAATTCTTAAACTAGAAATCTTCTATTATACATTTTTATGAATGTCTGAAATAACTCATGTGGTTTAAGCTTAATGTATTCATGGAGTTTAACTTTAAAATCTCTTGACATATCTGAAGCATGTTTAATAAACCTTAACCATCTGGTTCATGTTGAGTCTTGTGAAAACTTCTGAAATCTGCACTCTCGAATACATGACTTCAACTGATTAAGTACATGAAATTATTATTGACTTGAAGCAATGAAGTTTTCTGAAAAGTCTAAAGGGTAATATCTGTCAGAGCAATGACCTTGGTCACTGAGAAATACATGTCCAAAGGACTGTGTCATGAGGTACCATAGTTAACTCTGATTAAGAAATCATTGAAATTCAGGCAGAGCAATGGCATGCACACTGAGAAATATAACTCACTCATCAAGAAATGATTTGCAGTGTGTCATGATGTGTATATGCTATCTCTGTTCATATAAAGCATGACAGTTAGTCACACAAAGTGCTTAGGGATATTGGCCTCTGATCAAGGTATATTCTCTAGTTACAAGGTGTGCACTGAACTAGAGTGCTCGTAAAATTTGTAGCATGAAAATTGTTGAACGAATTGAAATATCTGAATATTGATGCAAAAATCAAATTGTTACAACCCTAGACAAAATCATATGACTTCATAATTGCTTGATTTCAATACTGATGCATGTAATTCTGAAAGAAGTCAATAAATTTGATTGTGTAAGACAAAGGGAGGATAATCAAGATAAATATGAGGGCTTGGTTCATTTTTATTAAAACATGGTTTTAGATATCAATACAGAATTTTATTGATAAAATCTGCATACATCATGTTTAAATCATGCTATTCAAAAGGCTCATTCATAAGCCCCTATAATGGAAGACTTTGAAAACTTATGTTTTGGATTTATGAGAATGGCATTTCCTTGAAAATCTGACTGAAATTCTTGTAGTTGAAGCCTCTTTAGAAATCTGCTAATTGAACCTGTTCTTGGCTCATTGACCTGAACTTCTCCTTGTTTGCCCCTGTGGTCTCCTCTCATCTATCTCATAAGATTCCACTTATTGAGGGGAAGCTTCCATGTCATGCATCACTTGCATATCAATTGGCATCTATTCAGGGGGAGCATTCCTTGTCATACTGAATCATGTTCATATCATTTGTGACATTGCATTAAAATCCCTCATGATCAGATTTATGCATGATCAACAAAAACTGTATAGTCAACTCCTTTCTTATCAGTTGACTGAATTCCATCTGCATGTTTCTGACCATACAAATGTGAGGTGCCACTCTCATTATTACCTTGTTCACTTGCAGCCTTCTGAACCTCAGAATCTTTATGATGATGGATTTCAGATTGATTCCTGAGATGTATTTCTCTCCACACTGTTGGAATCTTCCATCTTGTTCTGCAATAAGCTCTGATTCTGTGATATCTTCACCAGAATTCAGATTCTTTGTAATGGCTGAATTCAGATTGATTTATTGGTTAACCAGAGTCCATTCCTGTGCTTCAGGGAGAGTTATGGTTTTTTGTCATCTAAGGGGAGAGTAGTCAATCATGCATGTTGATAGGGGGAGAACTGTTTCTTTGTCATAAGGGAGATCTTCATTTTAAAGAACCTTGACTCATTCTCTGCATTGTTGTGCTGCATTTGACTATCAAACCATTTCCCTTCTTTTTGATTATGTCAAAGGGGGAGAATAGTTTGATGAGTCAGTGTGACTCATTATGTTGCCATCATCAAAAAGGGGGAGATTGTTGTGCCCCTTGTGCTTTGTTGATGATGTGATGTTTTAATGATAGCAACATGAATGAGTCACCACATTGTCTTGAATATGTCTGACCTTTTCTGTGGGAGATTGCATAAGTGTGTCATGTCTGAATTGTGAAGAATGCATGTGTATGCTTGAGTCATACTTTGATATATTGGCTTGTGCTTGATTTCTGTTCTGTGCATTGCTTCTCTGCTGATATGTTCATGCATTATCTTAGGCTAAGTCTGTACAGCCTACGTCTCTTGCAGCGTCAACGCTGTGAGCATTCTCAAGTCTGCAGCGTCAACGCTGTGAGTAAGCACTTTGTTTCAGGTTCTTTAAGTCTATACAGACTTTAGCGTCTCATTTAGCGTCTAAGGCAAAGTCTACACATTGGCTAAGTGTGTACATCGCTTACATTTCTTGAGATCAAGTCCATACGTTGCACTGTTTCTTCAAGTCCATACAGTGGCAAAGTCTGGACATTGTGCTTTGAAGATCACCAAGTCCATACATCGTGAAAGTCTATACACTCCTCTTGGCCTTAGCATCTGTTTTGAAGTCCATACATTGGTCTTCAGTTCAAGTCTGTACAGCGTTACGTTCTCTTTGGAAAGTCTGTACAGCGTGAAGTCTGCACATTGGTCTTCGAATTCAAAGTCTGTACATTGGGTTTTTCACATGAAGTATGTACAGCCGTTCACTGTTGAAGTCCATACACTGGTCGGTGGAATTTGAAGTCTGTACACTGACTCGTTTCATTTCCTCAGATGTCTATACATTTGCCTCCATGATTCTAAGTCTATACATTCGCTGCAGAGATCTCTGTCAAGTCTATACATCGACTGTCTTGCTTGAGCTTAAGTCTATACCGAGTCAGCGTCTCGTTGACTGTCTCTTGTTGTGTCCTCATGTTATTTCTGCGTTTGTGTCTTCGTGTTGTTTTCATGTCTTCGTGTTATTTTTGTGTTTGAGTCCTCATGTTATTTCTATCTTCTGTCTTCGTGTTGATTTTACTTCGTGCATTCTTCTCTAAATTCAAGCTTTAAGTGTCTCAAGTCGAGTCTGACTGTGTTGTCTCCATGTCGTCCTTAGTTCGAGTCGTTTCTTTGTTATTTCTGTCTTCGTGTTGCTTTTCCTAGACCTCGTGTCTTTCTTGTTTTGTAACCACACTTCGTGTCGGTGTCTATTTTCGTCTTCGAGTTATTTTCAGTCCATGTTATTTTCGTGTCGTTTTCATCTTCGAGTCGTTCGTACGTTCGAGCAACTTACTACTCGAGTTGTTTTCGTGTGTATTCAAGTCTTTTTAGTAAAGTGTCGTTTCACCTCGTGCCATTCTCTTTGCTGTTTGTTATGTCGTGTTGTTTTTGTATTCGTGTCTTCGTGTTGCTTGTGTATCTCGTGCCGTTCTCTTCGTAGTGGTTGTTTTGTTACAGTGATACTTCGTGTTGTTCTCTTTGTAGTGTTAGCCTTATTAGTATGTACCTCGTGTCGTTCTCTTTTTACCCGTGCTGTTTTAATCTGACCTCGTGTCATTCTCTCTTTATTTCATACTGTAGTAATCTTGTGTATCTCGTGTCGTTCTCAGTACAGTGCATCTCGTATTGCTATCACATACCTCATGCAGTTTTAGTCTTTGTGGCCCTGAGTTTTAATCGTTTTATTTCTTTGCAAGAGAAGAAGAAAAACAAAAAGAAGAAGGTGGTCCGAGGAAGAATATTCCTCAGTGAATGGGAGGCACGTGATCCGAGGCTGGAAGGGCAGACATGATTGTGACATGTGTGCTGAAGCTGGCTGAGAGACTGACACGTGGCCACAAGTTCTGGGCGGAAAATGAGGAAGCCACACACGCCCAGTGCTGCCCTCCTGCTGGCTGCTGCTTATAAAAGGAAGCCTTCATCCAATGAAGGGATCGAAGAAGAAGCCTGGAGAGCAGAAAGTCCTTCGATCCAGAGAAAAAGAAAAGAGGAAGAAAAAGAAGAAGAAGAGAAGAGAAGAGGCAGAGAGAGCCTGCAAAAGAAGAAGAAAAGAAAGAGAAGAAGAGCAGAAGAAGAAGAAGAGAAAGAGAGAGTTAGAGAGCTCGTGAGGGTAGAGAGAAAAATAAAGTGAGAGAGAAGAGAAGAGGAAGAGAAGCTTACCTGAAGATCTGTCTACTGGACCGTGGATCAAATCCAGGCCAGTCAGCTCCATGCGAGCCACATTTGTGTTATCTTTCTTTACAGCTTTCTGATCGCTGTGTATTTTTCCCTTCTTATTTTTCCCTTTTTCATTTGGTTAGCTTTGTACTTTCGATCCTCTGGATTGAGGTCGGGTCCCTCCTGGTCTGGAGGAAGAGAGGTCTGCGACCTCTAGTTTGCAAGTGGCTGGAAGTCACTTGTGTGTTCCCTCTAGTTTGGAGGAAGGGAGATCTGATCTCCGGTTCTGGGCTTGCGGGTTGCAAGTCCAGGGGTCCCTCCGGTTGGAGGAAGAGAGGTCTTCGACCTCTGGTTTGCTAGTGACGGGGAGTCACTGGTGTGTTCCCTCCGGTTTGGAGGAAGAGAGACTTTGCGTCTCTGGTTTCCAAGTGACTGGGAGTCACTTGAGGTGTCCCTCCGGTTGGGAGGAAGATGGGAGTTTGTTCCCCTGTTCAAGCTGTGTGTCAGCACCTGTTGCAGACTGAGTCTGCTTGGTTCTAGCATTGGCTAGTGAAGCCTCACTCCGGTTGGGAGTGAGGGGTGGATGTAGGTCTGAAGGACCGAACCACCTTAAAACTATTTGTGCAGTGGTTTGCCTTGCGTTAGCTCCATATCTTCTACCTCCCATTCACAGGTTGCGCTTGCTTGGCTAGTTGCATTATCTCGAGAGTTAATTTTTGAGCATTATATTCTGCTTAGTGTGTTTGCGTTGTTTAGCTCTGCCTTCATTTCTGGTTGATCAAGTGGCTGCATTGTTGCAGTCCAACTGTTTGTCCATGTGTTGCCTTATCATTTCATCTTGGAAAGCTCATTAGTCTTACTCCGCATATCTGAACTTCAATGTTTTAATTTGGGCTATATTTTCTAGAGGGTTACATTCACCCCCCCTCTGTATCCGGGCCTAGCACCCTAACAGTCGCCACATGAACACTTGGCCTACTATGTTACGGCCATGGGTGAGTTAGCGCTGGATGAATCGTATCTCCTCCGCTACTTCGCTACTTCGCTTACTGGAATGGCCTTTCAATGGTATTCCCGCCTGAATCCCAACTCAGTCATCGACGGGGCGGATCTCCCGAAGAAATTCCTCGACCGCTTTCAAACGACCGAGCGAAAGGTCTCCCTAGCCGAACTCTGTTCTCTTCGGCAAAAAAAGGGCGAGAGTGCCCTCGACTTCATCAAAAAGTGGCGAGACCTCAGCATGAGGTGTGTCAATCCACCCGTTCAGGAGGATGCTATCACCATATGTCATCGAGGTCTTACGGCCGAGGTCAGCGAAAAGCTTCTCGGCACCAATATCAAAGGCTTTGACCAACTCAATTCGGCAGTTGCCGAAATAGAGATGTTCTTCGCCGATAACCCGAGCTACACTGCGGCAAAGGGAAAGCAAGTGCGAGAACGCCAGTCCGGTAAAGAGGTGAATATCATAGAGTTCACCCATGTCGCCAAAGCCAGTATGGAGGTCGAATCCAGTGGCTCTGACAAAAAGCCAGCGGACAAGCCGACCGTTTCCTCCTTTTCAGAGCGCATGAAGACACCCTTCTCCTTTCAGAAGGAACATACGAAGATGCTCTTCGACCTCTGCATGGCCCAGAAGATTATCGAGCAGCCAGAAATCCGCAAGCTAGACGAGGCCCTGAAGACCGACGATCCCAGTTATTGCCTGTATCATCGCATGCTAGGTCACTCAATTGAGGATTGCTATGTCTTCAAGACTCAGGCGCATAAGTTGATCCGAGACGGCCTCGACAAAATGAAGAGTGGTCTCGTCGATCCTCCGCAAGCACATACGTGGGCCAGGCCGGCTGAGGCAGCACGCATGGTTCACTACTCAGCCAATGTCATCCACATGATGGCTGCATTTTCCCTTTCTGATGACGAGTCAGAGGAGCCCAACGCCAGTCGAAGGGGACGTTCGATCTGGTATCCAGGGTGGAGGCCCTGGCACGATCACAGACCTCTCTCCTTCCCTAGGGAGAGAACCCGGTGACTCTTCAATATCCTCATTGAGAGGGGGCAAATCATGCCCCGCAACTCGCCTGCCGACTACACCCATTGGGACAGTAGTCACCCTCAATACTGCCCCTTCCACGCCAGAATTTGTCACCCGATCGAGTCATGTGAGGAAGTTCAACACCTCATCCAAGAACAGATCCAATGGGAGCAGATCGATGCGGAAGGAAACTCCATGTCACTCGTCAGACTTTGGCAAGCTGTCGAAGAGACCCTGAGCACTGCCAGGAGTGCACCCCTCAAGAAAATGGGCACGGACAGCCTTATCAGCATCTTCCAGAATGGCTCGAGTTTTGGACTGACAACCAAGAGACGCTCGAGCGATTGCGGAGGCGTAGAGAGCAGGATGCCAGTCAAGAGACGGAGCCGACCAACTCCTCGGTCAACGTCATCCATTCTTTTGCTCCTTCGGCCCCTTCGGGCTCCCAAAAATCAGCACCTAGCCAACCAACCCCAGCAACTTCGGCTATGCGGTGGCGGTCTTGGCCAGGCTCCTCAGGGTCCTTCTCGGCCGAGAGGACGTTATGGTGGGCGAGACGACGATGAGCTCTTTAGCTCCCTCTCATCATCCCTCCGTCCTATCTCTGTCTTCGGCAGCCGTGGATAGGAAGGGAAAGCAAAAGCAGGGTGGGGTCCCACCTCAGCCTTGTCACATCCCTTCAGCGGATGGGCCGTCGGGTCCTCTCGGCCTACCCATTAACACAATCCGAAGTACAAAGAAGACATCTTTGGAGTCTTCAGCGGCTTCGATTCAAGTGGCGGGCCCACCGCCACAAGGCGCAGCCAGTCCGCAGAGTCGGGAGAACTGTACAGAGCAACAATGTCTTGCGACGCCGTCAGTTGTCACTAGACCCAGCCCTCAGCGTGATCACAAAGGTAAAGCTAAGGAGCAGGACAACAAGTGTATCTCTCGGTCCGCTTCTCAACAAAAGCTGTCGCCACTGCGGCTAAGGCATCAAACTGCGCACATGTCTTTGGACACCAGCACCAGCCTACCGACTCCTCGTAGGCTCTTGTCGCCACCGCAGGTAAGGCACTAAACCGCGCACACGTCTTCAGACGCTAGTCCCAGCATTCCGGCATACCAGGAATTGCTGCTCGAGGTAATCGAGCAGGCGATCAACGCTACCTTCCAGATACAACAAGCGGAAGGCGCCTGGATCGAAATTCGGGCGAGGAAGAGTCAACGATCTTGCCCTACAAAGGCACCGGCTCGGAGGTATCCTCATAAGGATTTATCAACTCCAGCCCCAACACCTCTCCCTCCTACTCCCTTGGAGGCTGCTATTGCCAAGAGACAAGAGAGAAATAGGAGGAAGAACCTCAGAAGGCGGCTCAAGAAACAAGCTGAACAAGCAGTCGCCCTACAATCCCCAGCCGAGCCAATGCCTCTCCAGAGGCTCCAGCGGCTCATTGATGACCTGGAGGAATACGTTCCCCCCCGTCCTACCGGGACTCTCCCACTCGATAGCTATATCCCGTGGGAAGAAATGCAGAAACGAGCCCGCCTCAGGAATTGGGTCCAAGAGATGATCCAAAAGCTCAAGGACGACGAAGGACTCGTGATCCCGGACGAGCTCTCATTGTGCTATAAAAATAAGGAGATCACCATAGAGCAGCTGGAAGAAATGTTCCGGCACTGCACCTGCAACATGGTGGCCATTCCACCTCCTGACAATATCAACGCTTCTCGGCGGGGCAAGCCAGTAGCCTCCCGGACAAGACAAAGAACCATTGCTCCTCTTAGGCTATAGACAGCTCCAGAGCACACAGGCCGCGGCCGAGGCCGTGGCCGGCGACGCGACAGAGGCGGTGGGAGAACCCCTGAGTTACTCCTCACTCCGTCCACCTTTGATCCGGAACGAATTATCCTCTTGCGAGGAGAGGAACCGACCCCCATTCCGGAAATACAGATTCGAAGTGGACCCGGTATCTTCGACCCTTCTGACATCAAACAGGCTACCGTCAGCCTCCTAGCCCCTACACCAGTACCGGCTTCTGCAGCAGAGCAAGCGGGACTGTCCGGCAAGGACGAGCCATGTCGCCAGTCACCCCCAGATGAGCCATCATTGGCATCCCTATTCCAGGAGTCCGCTGGCGATCAAAGTCAGTCTGATCCCGGTGGTAAGGGCAAGTGATAAGTGCCCATTCTCTATGGCAATTCATCGCATGTACACCATTTTATGTGCATATAATAAGGCAATTATGCATGATCTATCATTTATCTCAACTTCGCATGTAGATTGGACCTTTCACGTAAATTAATTAATTTAGTGATTTTATTTAATAAAATGGAGTTGAGAGTCATGAACATTAATTCTCCATTACATAATTACGAGCAATTGTGATTCATGTGCATATTATGATAATTTTTATGGATTAAATCGTAATTATATGTGTGCAGGACACCGAAGGTAATTGCCAAAGAAGCCGGTGGTAAAACTATCATCACCGCTTTGACCAAGTCAAAAGCACATATTTTGGTTGGAGAAAAAATAAATTTAAAAAGTTTAAAATTGAGTAAAAGAAACATATATTTTGGTTAGAGGGAAAATTGAATTCAAAGTTTGAAATAAAGGAGAGACATGATGAGCCTTGGGAAAGTGGGTGTCCAAAGTCCAAGAAAGGGGTGCCCACCTCCTTTTTCTTTTTCCCATACATCATCTTCTACCTAAATCCCAGCTATCCATCTCCTTTTGATACAATCTCTACCCTCCATTGACCCAACTTTCCCTATAAATAGCCCATGACAAGGAGGAGAAGGGGAGTCATTCTTTTGGCAATTTTTCACTCTCCCTCTCTCTCTCACATCTTAGGTCATCGATTTCTCCCCCTTCGGTTCATTGTCTGCTCTTACACTCTTTATGTAAGTTATTCATTTTTAAATGCTCTGCAACTTCTTCTTCTACATTATCTTATAATTCCTTCTTGTTTTAAAGTTATTTCATATTTTTCACTGTGCTGTCCTGTTCATCTGCGAACCAGTGTTTCTCTCTGATTCATCTCCTTATTTCCCCCATTTCTGATTCTCTTATCCTCTCCATTTATTCACAAAAGTTCTTTCTTTATAAATGCTCTACAACTTCTTCTTCTACATCATGTTCTAATTTATTCTAGTTTTAAAGTTATTGTCTCTTTTTTAAGGTGCTATCTTCCCGTTTGTACTGTTCATTTGAGATGCTAGCCTATGTTCTTCCTCCGTTTTGAAGCCCTTCCACTGTTCTTTTCTCTCTGCATTTTTTATCAAAGTTCTTCCTCTCTCATAGATCTAGATTTTCTTCTTCTATCACTTCCTCCAATTCTTCTTCGTTTATGAGTTATATTTATTTTTCCACTGTCTTACTTTCTCATCTTCTTCCTTCTTCATCTCCACACAAATCCTTCCACACTCCACTCTATATTTCTCTCCAAAGTGTGTCCTTCACAACTCTCCTTGTACGGCGGAGTGCACATCAAGGCGGGCGGTGTTTCAAGGCTCGTGACTGTAGACACGCTATTCCTGACATCACCCTAAGAAAATCTCATATTACTATATGACGCCCCGCAGTGGCTTTCGCATTTTGAATCGCTTAAGTGCTTCCCATTCTTGAGTCTTCTTTCGCCTTTTGAGTGGGTAACGTAACACTTCTTCGGCATCCGAAAACCACCTCGTTGCGGAAATCATGCGGCATACGGACGACATCGCCACCAATCGGACGTATCAGAAGATTCCAAAACCAGGAAGATGTCTGGCGGATGGCTGCCGATGGCCTTTCGGGGGGATCCGGCAGGTTTTCTTGGAGGCGTCCAGGTCCCTGGACGCCTCAAGCCACCTCCCCTCTATAAATAGAGGACCCCCTCCCTCGAAGGAAGGGGGCTTCAGATCCGACAGAGGAAGGAGATACTATGTCGGATCCCATTTCTAACCTGTGGGTCTTTTGTAGGGGGAGATCCGTCATCTCCCTTCATAAGGGAGATCCATTTTTATGCACGTTTGCACGATCCCCTATTCATCATAGCATTTTCCTCCTACTCGTGTCTGAGAGGGGTTTAAAAACAACACCAACTAGGTGTGTGTCTTGCCACGATTTCATTATTCTTCATCAATGGACTAATACTACCCTGCCATCTTTTCTGATCCACCTATTTTTTGTCCGTTTCTTCTTTTGTAAGGGTAACCAAGGAAAGCCCTGTCCATCGGTCGGCCGAAGGGAGAGGAAGAAGCAACCCGCCATCTCCCGCTTTTGAGGTAGGCACCGATCACTTTCTTTATTTTGGGGTCTCCAGCCCCTGGCGATCACATCATATTCTCGAGGCCGCGGAGAGTCATTTCCCATAATGGTCGTTTAAATTTCTGTCATTTATATTCTGTGCTGTTCTTATATCTGCTATATTCTCGAGGCCGCGGAGAGTCATTTCCCGCAATGACCGTTTAAATTTCCGTCACTTATATTCTGTGCTGTTCTTATATCTGCTATATTCTTGAGGCCGCAGAGAGTCATTTCCCGCAATGGCCGTTTAAATTTCCGTCACTTGTATTCTGTGCTGTTCTTATATCTGCTATATTCTCGAGGCCGCGGTGAGTCATTTCTCGCAATGGCCGTTTAAATTTCTGTCACTAATATTCTGTGTTATTCTTATATCTGTTATATTCTCAAGGCCGCGGTGAGTCATTTCCAGCAATGGCCGTTTAAATTTCTGTCACTAATATTCTGTGTTATTCTTATATCTGTTATATTCTCGAGGCCGCGGCGAGTCATTTCCCGCAATGGCCGTTTAAATTTCTGTCACTTAAATTCTGCACTTTTCCCATCCCCCGAGGTCGCGGAGAGTCATTTCCCACTATGGCCGTTTAATCCCCATCTCTTATTACATTGCATCTGTCCCGCACGTCCCGCCGGAGCAATCTCCCGTGGTGGTCCCTCTCCTCTTCTCTCTTCTTTCTGTGTTGCACCAGAACGAGCCCGCGCGCTCCGCTTCGCCTCCTCCGGCAATTCCGCTTGACGTCGCTCACAGATTGGCGATCACGGTGGGACTAGCGTCTTGCTTTCTTTTAAGTTACCCTTGCAGTTTCTTTTAATTTACTTTACTATCTCTTGCGTGTTGTTATATCCTGATTGTTATTGTTTTGTTGTGCTCCATATATCTGTCAGTATTTCATTGCATGCATCCATCCTCCTTTTCTACCTTTTTTAATTTTTTTAAGGATCACCCTCTCTCGGTGAAGGAAGGACTCTCTGTTTGAGAATTCCTCTCAACGGACTAGGATCTCCTCCACTGGTTACTCCGTAAGTCCCCGACAGCGAAGGATTCCCTCCTCGTTCACTGGGCTAGTTGTACCATTGAAGTTCCCCGGAGCTAGTAACCCATTTGTGGTGAGACGAGTGACCCTAGCTAACACGACGGTGAAACAAATTGGAATTAGGGTCCTTTCTATTTTGTGTGAACTTCAGATTTGGTTAAAAAAATAAAAAAAAAATCAAAAAGGAAAAGCAAAAAAATTGGACGTAAGGCATTCACTTGTGTGTTAATCTCTGCTAATCGCTTGCTAGTGTATGCTATTATGCTCTCGAAAAACATGATGGATGGCTGAATATAATTATAATTGTTTCGAGGCCTACGCCTTCCGTTATGGGTCTCAAATGCGTGACCCAGGTCACAACTCTTATGGGGTCTATAACTCAGACTGGGGCTATCAGCCTGACCCACAAGCCCATCCCATGGACGTTGGCCCGTCCTATAAGTCCTCATATGAATACAGGCAACTGTTAGTGGAGCTTCCCCCTCCACTAGTGTTCCCTATGCCAGGGATTTCATGGCTTCTCATATCAACTCTCTCAGCTCTCAACTTGGAGCCTTACAGGCTGTTATTGAGAGGAAATTTCTTTCTCCTTCCCCTCCTCAAGCCAACCCCCTTCACGCTTTCATGAATAATATTAAAAAAATGGAGAAGGATTGGAAGGAGAGAAGAGATGAGTACGGCATGTTAGTGCAGCGAAGAGTGATATAGAAGGGGGGGGGGATGAATAGATCACTCCCGATTTAGAAAACTTCAGCGGAAAATCACTACTTCGAATTTCGACCCTTTAGATACAGCAAAACAATATAGCTAACGCAGTGAATAACTAAGACAGAATAAGAAGGTGCGATTGAAAAAGGCTGTCCACAGTCAAACACAATGCCAAGCAGATGGAGAGCACAACCGATAACAACAAACCACAGAGGAGGCAAGAAATTTTAAGGTGGTTCGATTGTAGTCCACAATCTACATCCACCCCTCACTCCAACTAGAGTGAGGATTCCACTAGCCACTGCTAGAAAACCGCAGACTCAGTCTGCGAACAAGATGCTGCCACACAGCTTGAACAACCAAGGGAAACAAATCCCTTAACCAAACTCTGCTACCCACAGAGCTTGACACCTGGACCTGCAACCAGCAAGACCAGAACCGGAGATGGCTCTCCCTTCCTCCAACCCGGAGGGAACCTGCTAGTGACAGCCCGTCACTGGCAAAACCAAAGATCACAGATCTCTCTTCCTCTGCAGCCCAGAGGGGAACTGGAGTAACTCTCCCTTCCTCCAAACACTAGAGAGTAACAATTCGGAATCAGAAATGAAGAAATGAAAAACAGAAAGGAAAACAAGACCAACGATGAACGACAACCGTTTCTGAAAACCAAAAACAAATGTAGCTTCCGAAGAAGCAAATCTTCACAGCACGATTTCTTCTATCTCTCAAGGACTTTTCTCTCAGTTCATATCTCTCAAATTCTTCTCTCTGTCTTTTCTCTGGAACGTGGAGGCTCTCTCTTTTCTTCTTCTGCTCAGGGATTCTTCACTTCAGCCCTTTTTTTTGTTAACTTCTCCTGTTTGCAGAAGACACCTTTTATATGGCATCCGACCTGAATTCCAGGACTTCACACGAGTGGGTATCGTTCCCTCCTTTTCCAGAGCATCCTCGGATCACGTGCCAGGCATCATCCTCGATTCACGTGCCCAATCATTAACCTGAGTCATCTGCAGGCAGAGACAAAAGAAATGAATCGAATTAGTTAGTTCATGCTTATAACAACGAGTGTATATACTTTAGAAACAACAAATGAATAAGTGTGTACAATGTGAGAATGTATACACTTGAGGGCCTTCAGCGTCCTCAGTGTATAGACTTGAAAACTAATGCATTACATAGCGGAGGGGGATGTGTAGACTTCTGGTAATGCATGAAGCAATCGAGTGTATAGACTTGCAACCAAGGGACTGTACAGACTTGATGAATGAGTGCATGTGAAAGGTAGTGTACATACTTGAGATGAACGCTGCATGAACGAGCCTAACCAATGTATAGACTTTACGATGCTCAGCCACTGTATAGACTTCACGATGCTCAGTCCACTGTATAGACTTTAATGCAAAAGCTGAAGTTGAGCGAACGATGTATAGACTTACCCCTTGAAGATGTGAGCGAGACAGTGTATAGACTTGGCCCTTGAAGGATGTATCCACTGTATAGACTTTAATGCAAAAGCTGAAGTTGAGCGAACGATGTATACACTTACCCCTTGAAGATGTGGGCGAGATAGTGTATAGACTTGGCCCTTGAAGGATGTATTGACTTGAAGATTCGAAGCCCCACGATGTATAGACTTTGTAAATGTGAACACGTGGACAATGTATACACTTGGCCCTTGAGGAATGTACAGACTCTGAACGATGAAGCAGGCTGTACAGACTGGTAACGCTTGAGGACCGATGTATAGACTTGGGAACCCTGAACCAGTGTATAGACTTGAAAGGCTTGAACACTGCGATGTGCAGACTTTGTGATGTATAGACTTAGGAGCATATGTCAAGGCTGTACAGACTTCAGGCTTTGAACGTGTGTGCTGTGAGCAATGTATAAACTTGGTGATCTTTAAAGCACAATGTGCAGAGTTTACCACTGTATAGACTTGAAGTTCTGAACGTAGGTAAAGTGTCAGTGTACAGACTTGCTATGGATGTATGGACTTTGAAGATGCAAGCGATGTACAGACTTGGGGTTCAACTGTGGATGTATAGACTTGGAAGATATGAGGCGATGTACAGACTTAGGGTTCAACTGTGGTAAAGGCTGGGAATGTATAGACTTCCAATGAATGCAACCGCTGTACATACTTGATCAAACAGACCGATGTATAGACTTAATCTCAAGGAATGGCTGTACAGACTTTGAAGGAAGGCATGAACAGTGAATCAATGTATAGACTTGGATGCCCAACGCTAATGAAATGACTTGAAAATCTGGGGGGTCGACCCATCTGGAAGGGGGGTCGACCCACTACTGTCCATACTATGCTGACAGAGTATGGACTTGAACAAGTAATGCATGTCTATATGACAACCACATGAACTGCACTATCCTACATGAAGCATGAATTAATCTATTGATAGAAACCGATTGATTTATAGTGTGAGACATCATCAAAACCGTAGGGATGCAGCAATCTCCCCCTTTTTGATGATGGCAACACTATGAATCAAGCAATATCAAAGCTTAACAGGAAATTAACTGCAGTTTCAACAATCAAAGCAAATTCAAGGCATGCTCATGTAGACGATTTAAACACTCCCTACAACACACTCTCAGCTCCCTCACAACTCATTCTCAGAAATTTCCATGACATGAATTCTCCCCCACAGCTCATAAACAAAACTCCCCCAAAGCTCATGACAATTCATGACTTACAGATATTGCAGAACCTCTCTCCCCCTTTGACATCAGCAAAAGGAAATGCAGAATATATGAAAGTGCTGGAGACATGAAGAAGAAGTACAGTAACTTCTTTGTGCAGAAAGGCACGAGCAAGTCTTAAGAGAATAAGTGAGGTGCTAAACTCAAGTGAAGGTTCTTGAACTCAAGTAAACAATAGAGAAATAGAATGATAGAAAAGTTTATCAGCATACATAATGTATGATTTAGAGCAGGAGTTAACAAGTATGGCCAGATATAGCTGAACAGTCAACTATCCCACATGACAACAAGAGACAAAGTCAGAGAGGTGTTCTCAAGGTATTGAGGACAAGCAATCCATTAGTTGCATAACAACAAGGAATTTTTTGAGATGATTTTCAAGAAGATCAATGAGTAAGTTGGTAATTCACTCTTTTGACATTAGGGAGACACCTTGATTAGAGGCCTGAATCCTCAGTTACTAAGTGTGAGTACGTCATTACTTCCTCCCTTTTTTTTATTAAAGGAATAGAGTTAGTAACTGTGACTTTTGACATGAGGAAACACCTTGATTAGAGGCCAGAGTCCCCAGTTACTCACCAGCTAGCCACCATTGCTCTGTCATGACTTTTCATTCATTTTAAGCATTTGACACTTCATGACATAGGAGAAAACTTCATTTCATTGATGAAGCTGCCAGTTTCTCAGTGACCATAACAAGACATGTTTGTTCAGTTAAGCCCTTGTGTTGAAGAGATGGAATGATTGAAAACAAAACCAGAAGGACTATTTCTTGAAGTGAATCTTGAAGTCTAGATTTCAAGCTGATTGGGTCAGATATCAAGACATACATGTTTTGGCCTGAACCAGAATCATTGACAATGTAGGAAGATATACTTTATACAATTAATCCAGATCTCTGAAGGAATACCAGAGGAAAGATTCTAACTGGACTTTAGTATCACTGACTTATAGACTTAAGAAATAAGTGACATTCTACTGTCTGAGAGAACCACACTAGATCTGTCATGAAAACCAGCAATGACACACATCTGGTCAATCTTTTTGAATCTGTCAAAGAACTCTTCCTCTCACAGCTCAACCAGCTCCCCCTCACTCAAAGCATTCCTGAAAGCTAACCAACAGACATACAGAACTCCCCCTCACAAAAAGAACAGACTTCACATTTAAGACAATTTGTATAAGCCTAATTCTCTTCTTAGTGATGTGAATTTTTCATTATCCAGAGGTTTAGTGAAAATGTCAACAATCTGATTATCAGTGCCTACATGAATCAGTTCAAAGTTATTTTTAGAAACCTCATCTCTTATGAAATGATGCCTTATCTCTATGTGTTTGGTGCGTGAATGCAAAACAGGATTTTTGGCAAGATTAATGGCACTGGTATTATCACAATAGATAGGTGTGCACCCCAGGTCTACTTGGTAGTCCTGAAGCTGGTGTTTAATCCAAATGACTTGTGTACCACAACTCCCTGCAGCCACATATTCAGCTTCTGCAGTGGAGAGGGCCACAAAATATTATTTCTTGGAACCCCAAGACACTAAACACCCACCCAAAAATTCACAATGACCACTAGTGCTTTTCCTGTCTAGTTTACATCCTGCATAATCAGCATCTGTGTATGCAACTAAGTTAAATGTGTGTGATGCAGGAAACCATAAACCAAGAGAATGAGTAGCTGACAAATATCTAAAAATTCTTTTCACTGCAGCTAAATGTAATTCAGTAGGTCTAGACTGATACCTTGCACACATTCCTACACTGAACTGTATATCAGGTCTAGAAGCTGTCAAGTAAAGAAGAGATCCAATCATACCTCGATAGAGCTTGGCATTTACTTCTTTACCTGTCTCATCTGTATCCAGTGAGGTATTGGTACCCATGGGTGTTGTAATGTGCTTCAGGTTTTCCATACCAAACCTCTTGAATAGTTCCATTGTGTATTTGGTCTGGTTGATGAAGCATCCATCCTCTGACTGTTGTACCTGCAAGCCAAGAAAGTACTTTAGTTCACCAACCAAACTCATCTCAAATTCAGCAGACATCATTTTAGAGAATTCATCACATAGTTCATGCTTAGTTGATCCAAATACAATGTCATCTACATATACCTGAACTATGATGAGATCTTTATTTGTACCCTTGGTAAATAAGGTTTGATCAACTTTACCTCTTTTGTAGCCCTTGCTGATCAGAAATTCAGTCAATCTTTCATACCATGCTCGAGGAGCCTACTTTAGACCATACAAGGCTTTGTTTAACCTGAAAACTTGGTTAGGTTGAGGAGAGAATTGAAATCCGGGGGGTTGTTCAACAAAAACCTCTTCTTTAATGACTCCATTTAAAAAGGCACTTTTAACATCCATTTGTTGGAGTTTTATATTCTTTGAACATGCAAAAGCAAGCAACAATCTTATAGCTTCCATCCTAGCAACAGGTGCATAGGATTCATCGAAATCTACACCAAATTCCTGACAGTAGCCCTTGGCTACTAATCTGGCCTTATTCCTAGAAATGATTCCATCTTCATTCATTTTATTTTTGAACACCCACTTAGTTCCTATGATATTAACATTATCTGGTCTTGGAACAAGTTCCCAGACATTATTTCTTTCGAACTGGCCCAATTCCTCACACATAGCATTGACCCAAGCTTGATCAGCTAAGGCCTCTTCTACTGATTTGGGTTCAATTTGTGAGACTAAAGCAATTAAGTCTTCATTATTCACATTCCTAAAATGAGACCTAGTCCGAAGAGGATCTTCAGGATTGCCTATGACATTATCTATCGGATGATCTTTAAGAAATCTAACATTTATTGAAGACTCACATGTTTCTCTTGGCTCTTCCTGGTTGGGAGGATTTGCTGTTCCACTCGGCTGAGTCTTCTCTTCTTCTTGGTCTTCTAGGAATTCCCCATCATGATTGGAATCCCTGTCAACATTTTCAATGTTAGTGACACCTTTCTTTTCACTAAAAATGATGTGTGGAGACTCTTCAACTTTCTGGTCTGATATGTTAAAGACCCTATATGCCCTAGACACTTCAGAGTATCCTAAAAATATTCCAGGGGAGCTTTTAGCTTCAAACTTATCTAAATCTTTCTTGTCATTGTTATGAATAAAGCATTTAGCTCCAAAAATTCTGAAATGAAACAAGTTTGGTTTCTTACCTTTTAGAAGCTCATAGGGTGTTTTCTTGTGAATGGGTCTTACCATGGCCCTGTTGATTATGTAAGTTGCTGTATTGGCCGCCTCTGCCCAAAACCTCCTTGGTAATTGACTTTCAATTAGCATGGTTCGGGCCATCTCCACAACAGTTCTATTTCTTCTCTCCACAATTCCATTCTGTTCAGGTGTCCTGGGAGAAGAAAATCTGTGTGTTAGTCCCTCTCTTTCACAAAGATCAGAAAACATGGAGTTTTCAAACTCACCTCCATGGTCAGATTGAATAGAACAGATCTTGTGTTTTCCTTCTTGTTTGACCTTATTAAAAAACTGATTAAACTTTTGAAATGCATCACTTTTATTTGCTAAGAAAAAGATCCATGAATATCTAGAGAAGTCATCTATGATGACATAGCCAAACCTGTTCCCATTAAGACTCTGAGTTCTAGTAGGACCGAAAAGGTCCATATGGAGAAGTTCCATTGGTCTAGAGGACAATGGCTCAGATCTTAGCTTGAAAGAATTCCTGGTCTGTTTGCCTAGAGCACAGGCATCACATGATTTTGAAATAGAATTGAATTTAATTCTAGGCATGCCTCTAACTAAATCATGCTTGACCAATTTATTTAAAGTAGTAAAGCTAGCATGGCCTAAACGTCTATGCCATTCAAAAGCATCATTTTCAGAATTGGCAGATAAATAAATATTAGATTCAGATTCCTCATCTAAGTCTACCATGTAAACATTATTAATCCTGTTGGCTACAAATTTAACCACATCAGAATTTATTTCAAAGATTTTGCATGAATTATCATCAAACACAACCCTGTGACCCTTGTCACATAACTGACTAATGCTAATCAGGTTGTGTTGAAGACCTTCCACAAGTAGAACTTTTTCAATGGAGTTTGTGGAAGTCTTACCTACTGTGCCAACTCCAATTATCTTACCTTTGTTCTTTCCTCCAAACTTGACCAGACCCCCTACCTTCATCTCTATCTTGCTGAACTTGGATCGGTCTCCTGTCATGTGCCTGGAGCAGCCACTGTCGAGGTACCACTTGTTGTCTTCAGCTGCCAGGCCGACCTACACAAACAAAATCAAGCAAAGTGATTTGGAACCCAAGATGAGTTGGGTCCAAAGACATTGTTCAAATCTCTGATCAAATGTTTAGGTATCCAGATTTACTTCAGCATAGTTTTCTCTGGCACCTTTACTTCTGGTTTATTGAAATTAAGTCCAGCTGGTCTGGAGAAGTAAGCTCTATTCCATTCATTAGGCTTCCCATTCCTAGGAAATCTCCTGTGAGCTTGTTGATTAGCAGATTTTTGAAGATGATAATTATTTCTCCAGTAGGTCCTGTTTGGACCCATCTGATTGTAGTAATTCCAGCTTTTCTTCTGATCCACTTGCTTGGTCCATTTACCATTTATGTTCTGATGAGTGGGCTTAGTGAAGTTATTCACTAAATTCATTCCCATTTTAAATGGTTGACCAGCACTGTTCTTTAAAGTTTCTTTCAGACATTGAGCTCCTTTACTGCTGTTTGAGCTGGATGCTGTGTCCAGCTTCTCTTTTCCCTTCTCTGGGCAGAAGGTGATGGTCTTGAATTGTAGGGGTCTCTTGTTAGTTGGGTCATAGCCTAGACCCTCCTTATTGAAGTTAACCCTGTCCCTAGAATAGCATCCAGACTAGTTTTTCCCTGAACAAATCTTTCCAAAACCTTTTGTTTGTCTTCCAGCTCTTTTTGCAGTGACTCAGAATTTTTTAACAGTTCAGCATTCACTATCTTAACAGCTTCATATTTCTCTGAGTTCACTCTAATTTCATTCAGGCTTTCTTCAATTTTAGTTTTCAGTTCATTGAGCTGGGTGTGACTCTCCTGGTTTTCTCCCTTGAGCTTATCATTTTCTTTTCTTAGTGAGGTCATTTCTTCTAGTTGCTCTTTTAGTTTCTGATTTTCCTCACAGACCTGGGTTTGTTCTTCAACATTAGTATTAAATTTTCTTTTGAGGACCCTATGCTCTTTACTGAGAGAATTAAACTTGTCTAACAATTCACCATAAGCATCTTCCCAGTCATCAATAGAGAAATTTTCAAAGACATTTATTACCTCCTCTTCGCTATTTGCCATAAGGCAAATTCCTTCTTCATACTCCTCTGAGGAAGTGTCTTCGGGATCTTCTTCCTCCTCGCTCCACGTGCAGACCATCGCCTGTGGCTTCTTCTTTTTCTGCACCTTTGAGCTCTTCTTCTGAAAGTAGGGACCCTTCTTTTGGAGATCTGGGCATTCGCCTTTCATGTGTCCCTGTTTGTTACAATGAAAACAAGTCAGTCTCTTAGAATTTCTGTCCTTATGATTGGTAGATTCAACATTCTTGTTAAAGGAGTATGGCTTCTTCCTCCTAAAGGTCTTCCCCTTTCTCCTTAAAAATTTACTGAACTGTCGAGTGAGCATTGCCTGCTCCTTCTGGTCGAGATCGGAAAAACCATCGGACTCACCGCTACTGCTGCTGCTGCTGCTACTGCTACTCTTGTTGCGGGATGCCTTGAGAGCTACATTCTTACCCTTCCTGTCACTTCCTTCACCACCTCCTTTGAAATTCATCTCATAGGTCATGAGGGATCCTATGAGTTCATTCACTGTCAAGGTCGTCAGATCTTTTGACTCCTCTATCACTATGGCCTTAGTGTGCCATGCTGGGGATAAAGATCTAAGAATTTTCCTGACTATATCTGCCTCAGCTAGATCCTTCCCTAGCCCCTTAAGAGTGTTTGTGATCAAGGACAACCTGGCATACATTTCAGTAATATTCTCCTCTGCATTCATCCTAAACAATTCATACTTAGAGGTGTAAAGATTTACCTTCGAGGCTTTCACTTGAGCTGTACCTTCGTAGATTAATTGCAGCTCATCCCACATTCGCTTGGCAGTCTTGTAGGCAGATATGCGGGCATATTCCTCTGGGTGAACAGCACACTGGATGATGCTCAGCGCCGTCCAGTTGAGTGAAGATAGCTTGACATGATCATCTGTCCACGCGTCCTCGTTCGGTGGCAGATCATACGGCCCAACAGTAATTACCCTCCACAGCTTGTGGCTCTGTGCTCTGATAAACACTTCCATCCTGTTTCCAAAAGAGATAGTTATTACCATCAAAAAATGGAGGGTGACTAATGGATTGACCTTCAGGCATGAAGCTTCTAGGACCATTAGCATTTCCCTGACCGTTCGTCCACATGATGCAAACCTGCTCTAATACCAAATGTTAGCGCAGCGAAGAGTGATATAGAAGGGGGGGGATGAATAGATCACTCCCGATTTAGAAAACTTCAGCGAAAAATCACTACTTCGAATTTCGACCCTTTAGATACAGCAAAACAATATAGCTAACACAGTGAATAACTAAGACAGAATAAGAAGGTGCGATTGAAAAAGGCTGTCCACAGTCAAACACAATGCCAAGCAGATGGAGAGCACAACCGATAACAGCAAACGACAGAGGAGACAAGAAATTTTAAGGTGGTTCGATTGTAGTCCACAATCTACATCCACCCCTCACTCCAACTAGAGTGAGGATTCCACTAGCCACTGCTAGAAAACTGTAGACTCAGTCTGCGAATAAGATGCTGCCACACAGCTTGAACAACCAAGGGAAACAAATCCCTCAACCAAACTCTGCTACCCACAGAGCTTGACACCTGGACCTGCAACCAGCAAGACCAGAACCGGAGATGGCTCTCCCTTCCTCCAACCCGGAGGGAACCTGCTAGTGACAGCCCGTCACTGGCAAAACCAGAGATCACAGATCTCTCTTCCTCTGCAGCCCAGAGGGGAACTGGAGTAACTCTCCCTTCCTCCAAACACTAGAGGGTAACAATTCGGAATCAGAAATGAAGAAATGAAAAACAGAAAGGAAAACAAGACCAACGATGAACGACAATCATTTCTGAAAACCAAAAACAAATGTAGCTTCCGAAGAAGCAAATCTTCACAACACGATTTCTTCTATCTCTCAAGGACTTTTCTCTCTGTTCATATCTCTCAAATTATTCTCTCTATCTTTTCTTTGGAACGTGGAGGCTCTCTCTTTTCTTCTTCTGCTCAGGGATTCTTCACTTCAGCCCTTTTTTTTGTTAACTTCTCCTGTTCGCAGAAGACACCTTTTATATGGCATCCGACCTGAATTCCAGGACTTCACACGAGTGGGTCTCGTTCCCTCCTTTTCCAGAGCATCCTCGGATCACGTTCCAGACATCATCCTCGGTTCATGTGCCCAATCATTAACCTGAGTCATCTGCAGGCAGAGACAAAAGAAATGAATCGAATTAGTTAGTTCAGGCTTATAACAACGAGTGTATATACTTTAGAAGCAGCAAATGAATAAGTGTGTACAATGTGAGAATGTATACACTTGAGGGCCTTCAGCGTCCTCAGTGTATAGACTTGAAAACTGATGCATTACATAGCAGAGGGGGATGTGTAGACTTCTGGTAATGCATGAAGCAATCGAGTGTATAGACTTGCAACCAAGGGACTGTACAGACTTGATGAATGAGTGCATGTGAAAGGCAGTGTACATACTTGAGATGAACGCTGCATGAACGAGCCTAACCAATGTATAGACTTTACGATGCTCAGCCACTGTATAGACTTCACGATGCTCAGCCACTGTATAGACTTCACGATTCTCAATCCACTGTATAGACTTTAATGCAAAAGCTGAAGTTGAGCGAACGATGTATAGACTTACCCCTTGAAGATGTGAGCGAGACGGTGTATAGACTTGGCCCTTGAAGGATGTACAGACTTGAAGATTCGAAGCCCCACGATGTATAGACTTTGTAAATGTGAACACGTGGACAATGTATACACTTGGCCCTTGAGGAATGTACAGACTCTGAACGATGAAGCAGGCTGTATAGACTTGTAACGCTTGAGGACCGATGTATAGACTTGGGAACCCTGAACCAGTGTATAGACTTGAAAGGCTTGAACACTGTGATGTGCAGACTTTGTGATGTATAGACTTAGGAGCATATGTCAAGGCTGTACAGACTTCAGGCTTTGAACGTGTGTGCTGTGAGCAATGTATAGACTTGGTGATCTTTAAAGCACAATGTGCAGAGTTTACCACTATATAGACTTGAAGTTCTGAACGTAGGTAAAGTGTCAGTGTACAGACTTGCTATAGATGTATGGACTTTGAAGATGCAAGCGATGTACAGACTTGGGGTTCAACTGTGGATGTATAGACTTGGAAGATATGAGGCGATGTACAGACTTGGGGTTCAACTGTGGTAAAGGCTGGGAATGTATAGACTTCCAATGAATGCAACCGCTGTACAGACTTGATCAAACAGACCGATGTATAGACTTGATCTCAAGGAATGGCTGTACAGACTTTGAAGGAAGGCATGAACAGTGAATCAATGTATAGACTTGGATGCCCAACGCCAATGAACTGACTTGAAAATATGGGGGGTCGACCCATCTGGAAGGGGGGTCGACCCACTACTGTCCAGACTATGCTGACAGAGTATGGACTTGAACAAGTAATGTATGTCTATATGACAACCACATGAACTGCACTATCCTACATGAACCATGAATTAATCTATTGATAGAAACCGATTGATTTATAGAGTTAGACATCATCAAAATCATAGGGATGCAACACGGCATCTGGGATATGAGTGAGCAAGATATTCTTCCAAGTCGTTACAATCAAGTGGACGCCGTCTGCCCACCATCCATTCATCACACTAATCCATATGGCTCTCCGCCTCCACATCCACATCTATATTCACAAATTCCTCCATGCCAATATACGTCACCTCATCTCATCAACACGCCTCCACCACGACATCCATTTGAACCTAATGATTTTGAAGAATTGCAAATGGCACATGATCACATCTGTGAATATTTTGAATATGCACCTACTCCGAGTTTTCTTCGTTCCTTCCCTCTTTCACCACCACCAGAATATCCCCCTACTCAGGATGAAGTCACTGTCCCTACCCATGCCAATGAAATCACATGGTGTTATGATGGTGGGTCCACACTCCAACAACCCGCGTCAACGCACCATGAATCACCCCCTACCCTAAACTCCTCACGTACCACCAAAATCTGACGTTTCCTATGTACCAAGTCTCCTGCCGTCGCCCCTCTAACTATGCAAGTAACCCCCATACTGTCGGCTTCTGCCGAACCTCCCATCAGCCCTTGTCCCCAACCTAGTAACCCTCCATTGCCCCCACTTAAGGCCTCCACCATCCCTATAACCCCGAATCCAACCACGCATATTCCTTCACTCCACCCCTTACCTAGACCCGTGACTAACTCTGAGCAGGGCCCATCGATTCTTGCACTCGAGCCAACCTCGTTTGCTCCCCAGCAAGAGGAGAAGCTCGTTGTGTTTCAACCCCCACTTACCATTCCTACAACCCCTTTCATTGAACCTCCATTACCCGTTGAGTCTGTCGCCTCCATATCACCTCCTTTCACTTCCTCTCGGAGTGGGTGTATTCTGACAAACACATGTGCCGATGGTGATGCTCAAGAACCGGACAAGAAGGAGTCGGTTACGGCTATGCCTTTCAAAATCCAAGATTTCATCTGTCGAATGTCGATTCGAGTTCTTGTGCCGGGCACTTTTGAGAAGCCTGAATCTCCATCCGTATCAATGTTCATCACGAAGGACTCTCAGGAATTGATGCCAAGCCAATCGGGGGCCAAAATAATAGCGGCCACGTTAATCGTGGGCCAACATGCTTTCAAGGCTCTTATTACCCCTTGTTCGGTCATAAAGTCCAAATGACCAATCAAATGATGACAGATTCTACTATAGAGGAGATCATGAACTCTACGCTCAAGGGTGAGTCAGGGCAGTCCTTGTTGGAAGCCTTTGACACCTCATCCACACCCTACCAACCTCCATGTAAGAGGGGACCTACTCTACCAAGCATATTCATGAAGCATATTCCAACACCCTTGAGCACTGCCCCAAATAAGAAGCTCCTTATGCCGAACATCAAATTCCCAATGATAGATACCATTTATTTATCAAGGGAGTTATTTCTAAAGGAGCCATTCCATGTCAAGATCCCTACTGCACAAGCGAGACTCTCAAATCTTTGCTATTAACATTATTTGCCAAGAGAGTTACCGTTTGCTTTTGAACGTCCTAGGGGTCTTGTTAAAAATTCACCAAATGAGAGCCCATGGGCCCTGACCGCACTGATTGGACTGGTTGGTCAGAGAAGGACTAGGCCGTCTCTTCATTGGAGAGAGCATGCAAGGCCAAGAGGCCAAGAAGCCATGTTGAAGGTTGAGAGGCCGCACCATGAGAGAGTATCTACCAAGAAGAGGGAAAAGCATAAAGAGAAGCTTAAGGATAATAAATCCCTTATTGAAGGAGCCCACATCAGTTCATCCACTTCCTATCCCAGTCCATCATTGCTCATGCTGCTATTTAGCTTCTTTTTATGGGCAGTCCATTGGTTAAGGAGATGCCTTCCGTCATCTAAATCTAAGCCATCGAGCTCCTCTGCTCTAGGGCCCCTGAACCCTCACATTCCTTGTTGTCCGGAGCTTCCGGACCCCTACATTCATCCCTATCCGGAACCTCCGGACCCCTCCCTATTTAATTCCATGTCTTTATCCATCTCTCACCCCCATCCGGAACCTCCGGATTTCTTATCTTATTCTCCATCTCTCTCAGGGTATCGCACCCTTCCTTCCCATATCCATCCGGAACCTCCGGGCCTCTCCTTCTTTCGATTTATCCTTTTGTTCTTCCAAGTCATCGCGTCCTTAGTTCTTTTCACCCCTTTGAATTACCTTTTTACATACTTCCCAGGACATCGTGTCCCTCATGATCTTCTTCCTCCAGAACCTCCAGATTCATTTCCCCATGATTCTCCTCCTTTACGTCCTGACCCTTCGGATCCGCCTCTCTCGATTCATCAATTTCTGATTCCTCCCGATCCCGCTCCCGGGTTCGACCCGGTTCCTTCCACATTAACTTCCTCAGGCACCTGCCCATTCTCACACTGTTTCCGAGGCTTTAGTCCTCACTGTTTTCTTTGATTTCTTCTCATCCTGTAAATTCTTCTAGGTATCTTTCACCTAAATATGGTTTTATCCCCACTTATTTAAAATAAACCGCCCTAGTTGGAGGATTGTTGTAGAGAGGCCTCACTAGTGTTCTCTTAAGATGTCTTGATGACAATGAGGTCTGGAAGTGCATAGAGGAAGCACACTCAGGTGTGTGCGGTGGCCATGTAAATAGCCAAATGCTCGCTAAGAAGATCGTCCGGCAAGGCTTTTACTGGCCCACTATGGAAGAGGATTGTGATGTCTATGTCCATAGGTGTGTCAAGTGCCAACTCCACGCCGATAAAATTCATTCACCATCTTCCTCACTTCATCCAATATCCTCCTCATGGCCTTTCTCCATGTGGGCATTCGACATTATTGGTCCCCTAGGTGATCCCAATTCCTTCACCAAGCAGAAATATTTCATCCTCACTGCGACGGAGTACTTCACCAAATGGGCCGAAGCCGCTTACGCGGAAATCAAGGCGTCAACAGTCTGCAAGTTCATCATGAAGAACATCCTCACCAGGTTCAGCGTCCCAAGCACAATCGTCACCGACAATGGGCCACAGTTCATTTCTCAGGATCTTCAAGACCTCTGCAAAAGGTACGCAATCGTATTGCATCATTCATCACCTTATTACCCACAAGGTAATGGCCAAGCAGAGGCCACCAACAAAATATTGATCAAAATCATAAAGAAAACCTGCGAGTCTAGTAAGTTTTCAGACTGGCCAGAAAAGCTTATCGAAGCTCATGGGCCTATCGCACTTCAATCCGTACCCCCACCGGGCAGACTCCGTTTGCCCTTACTTACGGAATGGAAGCGGTAGTCCCGTACGAGACTTTGATTCCTTCTCTCAGGGTACAATTGGATGAGGAATTTTCCCTCGATGAACGTCGTAATTCACTCCTTGCCCAATTGGAACTCTTAGACAAGAAGCGGCTGGCCGCTGCCGAGCATGCACGTGTTTATCAAAATAGACTCGCTCGCATTAACCAAAAGAAGGTCATTGAGAGAAAATTCAAAATTGGCGAGATGGTTGTGAAATTTTTTTTTGTCAAACCTGGAGGGCCGCGTTCTAAACTTCAACCCAATTGGGAAGGACCATACGTGGTTCAAGCTGTGTACCCTGGCAACGCCTATAAGCTAGTCAATGCCGAAGGGACCAAGTTATCCCACCCCGGGAATGAGCTTTATCTTAAGAAATACTACCCTTAGATAAGTGTAACAACTAGTATGGTACGAGGACCATCGGAGCCGGAAATTCACTCTTCGATCTTTGTAGTCTAACTCAGGGTTAACCTGAGCATACTCCCACACCTCGCTTTTGGGATCAAACGAAGCGGAACTCGAGGGAGGCCCAACAAAACAAAAAACAAAAAAAAACAAAAAAGATTGCCTTGTTTTCATCATGCAGTCAAGTCTTTGCATCCGTCCTTCATGTAGGTTAGGACCCATTAAGGATCGATAGGTCTCGGGTCTTGGCTCGCCAGAACCGTGGAGATTCTTGTCCAGTCATGTCAGCTTACGCCCACTAAAAGAAGGCAACACGTGTACATGCAGCTGTTTTAGCCAAAGCTGGTCATATTGCTTATTGTGGGGCCATACTCGAAGGTCTCCAGGAAAGCCGTAATCTTTGTTCTCTCCTTTCTCGGCCCAATGAGACAGCCGGTGCCCTTAAAACGCTGAGCATAAGGGAACCAAAATACCATACCCTGAAGGCGAGAGTAGGATTCATCTCCTCGAACTCGAGTCAGAGCACGAGAAGATGGCAGTGTCCCCGCAGGCATACAAGAGGGATTCCCACATATCAAATCATCGTGTCTCCCTCAAAAAAAAAACAAAACAAAACAAAAAAAAGAAGTGATAAATCAAAGTCAAATGAAAGCCTGGTCGTGGCCGTGCCTGATTTCAATAAGCAAAACCCCTCAAAACAAAAGCTAAATTCCACAAAGGGGCAACGTAATTCTGTTCGAGGTTTGGTCCGAAGTCGCCCAAAAGGGAGAGGTCGAGTAGGTCCCGGTTAGCTTGTCGGGTTAACAGTTTTGTCGGTCCTCTCGAAAGGTTTCCCCCACCGTACTCTTCTTTCTCCCCTTAAAGATGAAAGCTCCGTGGAAATCCTAAAAGGCGCGCCCCGCGAAGGCAAGCGACCTCGTTTTAGCAAAACACACATATAATTGTCCACTTCGAAAGGCAAAAGCCATCACCACGAAGGAGTCTCGGTGTTTCTGGCCGGTCAAGACCTCTATCTACTACCCCGTGGGTTTCTTACTTCAACCTCGGGCTTAGGTCAATGCAAGCGCGTCACCAATAGGTGAGACGGCGTCTGATTCCGGGTCAGCGTCGCGCGGTTGACCGTTAGGGTTCCAAGGTGTTCCATCATATACCATCTAGAGTTGTGAGGAAATAGACCCGGGTCGGACAAATCTTTTACCTCGAACACTTCTTCGGTGTAACCTTGTGGTCGGAAGCAACTGGGAGCCTAAGCATGGCATGACGGTTTTGTCATCAGGTTAAGTCTTAACCGGCAGGATTATCATTTGAGGAGTCTAGGGGCCCAAATCAATCTAGATGTGCACGCAGGATACTTGGGAGGTTAGTAAGAAACCCTGTCTTCATAAGAGTCAGGTGCCACAAGAATGGTCGCTAGGCATTAGTTATAAAAAAAAAGAAGGAAAAATTGTGAAGTGGCCCTCGGAAGACGCCGTTGGGTGAGTCCCAAAGTGGGAATCCTCTTGGAGCACGTTAACCCCGTATTAGGATACTTAAGAATGATTTAAACACCCCTGGTCTAAGAACCATGCCAGTTGTAATAACAAGTGTCTTTCAAAGAAAAAATTTTTCAAACAAAATTTTAAAAAAAAATTCAAAGAAAATTCAAAAAAAAAAGACATAAACAAACAACACAAAAAAATGCATGCGTGTGATCTCATTTATGTGCTACATTTCTACATTCTGTTCCTATTTGTGTGCCCGTATGTTGCATTCATCATCTTTGCTCTTACCTTAATTAATAAAGGCTTGGCCCCTTGACTCGTTACCAAGGCTAGTCTCAAAACAATCACCCACTCTTGAGCAAGGGACCAAGTCAGAACGGAAAAACTAACTTGTTTCATTGAGCAATGTGTACAGGATTGAAAAGTAAGACTGAAGGCAGAAGACATGAAACTGAACATTCCTTCCTTTATTTCCTTCTAGAAATTGTACATTAAGTTCTGTCCTCTCTCTCAGTGTTACCCCTTTCCCCACTCTCCAGGCGAAGAACCCTGGAGGGTGTTGCTAAACCATACGAGGCGGTGCCTCTGCTGCCCTGTACCCCTCTTCCCGTCTCTACTCCCCGTCGATCGACAGGGGTAGCAAAGAAGCTATTAACACGAAAGCCACGCTCTCATGCTCTTCGGTAGCGCTCTTCGCCATCTCTCAGCCATTGTTCAGCATGACCGAGGCTGGTTCAGAGTTCAAACAGTTGGGCCTTCATGGCCCTACGCTCCTCCCTCTCAACCAATCTGTCAGCTCTCTATCTTTCGGTGTCTCTTTCCCTTTCCACGCGTTCTCTCTCTCGGTCCTCCCTCTCCAGCTGAAGGGTGATCCTCAGCTCCACGGCGTCCCGAGAAGAGCCATCATCTGGACGATGCCGTAACTCTTCCTCCAGTTCCGCTATTCTGGCTTCCCCCTGCGCAGTGCGGGCAAGTGCATCTTGCACCTCTTTCGTCTGCCATAACCATCATCTCAGGTATGTGGAGGCACGAATAAGTGAAATTCAATGACCAGACTCTCACCTGGGCGGAGAGCATGCCTTCTGCCTCCGCGGCTCGCTGCGTAGTATGAGCAAGCTACTCATGAAGCAAATCAAGTTCGGAAGTGGGGATCCATAAACTGGAAGAGACACCATCCGCCCCCATTGCTGAGGAGGGCGCATCAAGTAGGGCGCGCTGCAACACACATAAGGTGACACCGAGGACCTAACGCCAGAATCTTGGTCTATGATCGTGTGTATGTAGGCTTACCGAAGAACTCAAGACTGCGCGAGTATCATGTAACTGTCGCTCTGTGCCTACCAGGCGAGCTTGCAGGTTCGCTATCATAGTGTCGCGAACATCCTGTGGCAAGGACATAGGTTAACATAAAAAAAAGAAAAGAAAATTGTGCTCACCTCCACAGTCCCCTCGGGATGGAGTCGCTCTGCATACATCACTTTATAGAGGCGTAGATAGTCCTCGCTGTCTTGAGCATGTGACTCCACGGGAGTGCCGCCTCGTTGCCAGTCCTCGTATTGCTCAGGGAACCGCACTCTCCAATCAACGGAGGTCACCGGCCCACGCGTCTTCCTCCCGACACGTGGGGTGGTAGTCATGTCCACCCATTCTTGGGCCAGCCCTAGAGTCCTCATGGCCAATCATAGCCGAAGTGGCTCGATTTCGTTCAAACAGTGCATCCAGAGGTCGCGTCCGAACCGGGCACGGCTAGTTATGACCCATGGCTGATCGGCGTCAGTCATACCTGCATAAGGCCTCCAGACCACCTGGGTCAGGTCACACACATCTTATTAATATAAAAAAAAAGGGAGAAAAAGATGATGATGAAATAATAATCACCATTGCCGCGGGGAACTCGTGCCTTAACACTATCAGCTGGTAGGATAGAGAGGCCGGGCTCGTGATAGGTTGCCACCGCCTCGCCAGCGGCACTGCCATCGGTTGCCAATGCTGGGCTTTTCCCATTGGGAGGTAATAATAACCCATAACTACACCATCATGTGTCATTAACATATCGAAAAATAAAAAAAATAAAAAAACCAAAACCAAAAGGAGAGAAGTAGGATACCTGGATGAACGGTGTGAAACCACTCGCTGTTACCTCTCGATCTGCTCTTTCAGACAGACCTGCAAATAGATGCGCCAGTATGGCTGCCCCCCAGGCGTATCGTCCCACTTTCTCGGGGTCTACCAGGAATTCTAAGATGTGGCAATGAATGCTGTCTCCTTTCGAGCCCAACAATAATTTCCCCAACAGGAAGAAGAGGAATCTCCTCAAATCCATGTTGGCCCTCTCCCAATTGCTCGCATCTACGCAATAGACGGCGTGGCATCCCCTTTCAGTCCTCTCCATGAACTCTTCTGAGGACTCATCATCACGAGAACGAATGTCAGTAAGCCCCAATGTCTCCATAATAGGCGTCTTGGCTACAGACCTGTTCTTACGATCATCCAGGTCCACTCCTAGTAACCTCTGGATAGCCTCTCTACAGTCGGAGTACGTGATACCGGTCAGTGCCTCACCATCCACTTTCAGGCCCGTAATTTGGACCACATCTTCCAGGCTGGGCACCATGTGCCCTCAAGGCATCAAGAAAGCACAGCTCATTGGATCCCACCTTTCGCACAATGCTTGGACGAGGGCAAGGTCGAGCCTGATTGGCTCGATCCGAAGAAAGACGCCAAGCCCCATCACGTCTAGCCTGGCCTTCTAAAAATCCGAGAGACCCTGGTATGCGGCCACCACCAACTCCCATGGAATGTGTGATTTCATCACACCTGCGCATACACAAGGAGGGGTTTTGTTAGAAGGGAGGAAGAAAGACTGGAAGAAGAGACGAGCAAGCTCAGCTTACAAGTTACGATTGGGTCCTTTCATTGAGGTGCCCTTCAAGCTCCGAGAGTCTCCAAGAGCTGCTACCACTGGACCTGCTTCTCTTCGAAGAGTGGGAAGATTCAGCCTCCATCCCAAGTCTTAGAACTCTTAGCTCTTCCGTGCTGTGGAAGCCCCTACTCTTCAAGATGGCTTTCGATGTCCCTGGGAGAACAAAGAGGGGAGGTATTTATGGGAATGGGAGAAGAGCGGAGCCAAAAACCCTCATGCTAAGGCACCTTCCTTGCGGTCCCATGTGTCACTTCGCCGCTCTCATAGGGAAGCTGATTGAGTGGTGTGACACGACGACTCAGAAATGACCCATCAAGTCATAATGGATGCAATAGGGAATAGGCGAAGGCCGTTGTTGTTGACTTCGATGGCAGATTCTCATGGAAAAGGGGGCATAGCAAAGCACGAGTCTCTGTTTCGCGGCTAGGCCTTGTCGAGCGCGTCACATAGAAACGGTAAAAGAGAAGAAGCGTAGGAACGAAGGAATGCGCAAGAGGATAAATGAGCAACATGGACATAAATCACTCCATTCATAGGTCTACATAAGATGTCATGAACACTACAGTCATGAACATCACAAAAGGGAGGGTGGGACCACCAACCCGCTAATTCTTCCCATCACACTCACGCTCATCCCTCTAGGCGTCCCTCTACTCCCCCCTAAGGTGAGGGTCCCTCAAGGGCCTTATGGAGCCCCGTACGGCAGCACTCGCCTCGTGGCGCCTGCTTAGCAGCGGCGACCCGTTGCTACTCCCCTGGCATAGCAAAGAAGCCACCCATATGGAGCTGGCCAGACTGGCGGAGTCTCTCCCCGAATTCTTGTGCCCTCTCATAGCTTGCCTCCATGTCCTCTAGCCTCTGTCCAATAGCTCGAAGGCCTAGCTGGAGCTCCCTCACCTGGACCTCCATGGCTCTTCTGTCCTCCCTCTCCTTCTCCCTCTCTAGTCTTTCTCTTTCCGCCTCTGTCTTGGCCACCTAGAGGAACACCCTCAACTCTAGGATGTCCGTATGTGGCCTCTCCTCACTATGATGCCGCAGCTCCGCTATAGTCGCTACCCAGGCATCACGCTCCTCTTCAGCCCGGGCCACGCGGGCCACCGCACCGGCAAGTTGCTCTCGGAGGGAGGCAATCTCAAGAAAACGGGCCGAGGAGCTGGAAGATGCACCGCCAGCCATTCTTGCCATCGCTGCCTGCTGGGCACGCTGGAACAAACAAACAACGGCCATCGGCTAAGCTCCAAATTTAAAACAAAAAAAATTAAATAAAAAAAATTGCAACACTTAACTTACCAGGATCGTCAATTCCTGTTGAGTGACGGTCAGCTGCCGCCTAGCCTCTGCTAGTTGGGCACGTAAGCCGTTGATGTCGTGCGCATCCCCGGATTGGAGAGGTCCCACATGACTCTCTCTCCGCTGCCGCAGGAAGTCGGCGCTGTCCTGCACCAGTACGCTCCCTTGCTGTCCAGGGAGACGTATGCGCCAGTCCTCGAGCTTCACCTTGCCGTGACTCTCCTTCCTAACACGGCTCGGCTCATCCGCGCTCGCCCATTCATCGGCCAAGCTCGGGGTCTTTGCCATGCCCTAAACGAGAACCCGTCTCCTGTCAAGGACGCGTCCATCATTTGAGTGCAACACTCTCCGAACCCTTTTTTCCTCTCACATGGCTCGCTCCAAACTAAAAATGGATCAAAGAGGAGGAGATCAAAGGACCTACCCGGCCGTGTTCACCTCCCTCCGTGCCATCGGGCCCCTCGGGTCCCTCAAGTTCCCGAAGGGGCCCTTCCTCTTCCATGGATGCCTCTCCGTGCTCTTGCGCGTCCCTCCTCGGGCGAGGAGTTCCTCGCCCCTCTCTCTTCACCACGATTTGGCCCACCAAACTTCATCGATCGAGAGTGGAAGGAGACGAAGATAGGTGAGCAAATCTCAACGGGAGGCGGGCTCATTTGCGGGCAAGGCACGGAAGAAGAAGGGCCGCCTGGCGCTTTAAATTTGAATTTGAAAGTTAAGACGCGTCCTCGCGCCTAGACGCGTCCAAAAAAGAAAAAAAAAGGATCCCTCCGTGCAAGGCGTAATTCCCTACTTTTCAGGACAAGGTCTCGTGAAGCGTGTCTCGAAAGAACAGGTGCAAGAAAAGAAGTGTGGGAAAGGGAAAGTGCACACAACAGAAGGAACCATTTCATTTAACATAAGCAAATAGTCAGTTGTACATCATAAAGTGAGGAAGGTGGAGTGTACAAGCAACTCTCTAACTCTCGCCACCACCCTCCTGATCATCTCTCGCCTCTCTCCTCTGACGGGGATCCCTATGGGGCCTCTGCGAACTCTGAGAGGCGGTGCTTGCCTCGCCCTGTGGTGCCACGCCAGCCTCGAAGGCACGATGACGCTCCTCGGCCGAAGAAACCAGGAAGCTGCCCATGGAGAAGGAACCAGACTGACGAAGTCGCGCCCCGCGCTCCTTCACCCTCTGATACCGCTCCTCACTCTCCCGAAGCCTCCCCTCCGTTGTGCCGAGGCTCAATCGGAGCTCCATCATCTGGGCCTCCAGAGCCCTCCTCTCGTCCCAATCTCGCTGTCGCTCCGCCCTCCTGTCCTCCCTCTCTCTCTCTCTCCCTCTCCCTGTCCTCCCTCTCTCTCTCTGTCCTCTCTCTCCCTCTCCCTCTCCTCTCTCTCTCTCTCATCGCCTCTCTCCTCGACAGCTCGAGGGCAATCCGTAGCTCCAACACGTCACGAGGAAGCTCCTCAGCCTCCCGCCGTCGCTCCTCCTCTAGCTCCGCTATCCGGGCGTCACGCTCTGCCGCCCAGGCGTCGCGCTCCTGCTCGGCACGGACTGCACGAGCCAGGGCATCCCGGATCTCCGCCACTTGCCAATGCCTGCATGACCCGTAAAAGATCGGTGAAGGAAGAAGAGCAACTGGAAGGAGAGCCGGGGTCAAGCAAGCACTCACTCGAGCCGTGCAGTCGCGCTCGGCCTCCTCAGCCCGGGCCACCACATGCGCCAGCTGCTCCTTGAGGGAAGAGACCTCCGGAGGAGGGCCCCACGAACTAGAACCCGCTCCGCCAGCCATCCCGGCTGCCGCTGCTTGATGAGCACGCTGAAACACAAGAGCAAATGACAATCAAAGGCGAAGCATAAAAAAATCCAGGTCAAAAAAAATGCATAATACATTGCATAGACTCACCAGGATCTCCAACTCCTGTCGGATGGCCGCCAACTGCTGCCTGGCGTCCGCCAGCTGGGCCCGCAGGTCGGCAATAATGCTATCACGAGCATCCTGCATTTATGCACATAGGTTAGTGTCACATGCATATGCATATAGATAAAGAAAAATCTTCATCTTACACTTACCCTTGCCGACCCACCGAGGTGTAGACGGACGCCAGGCATATGTGCCGCATACGTGGCCCAGTACCGTCGCAAGTAGTCGGTGCTGTCCTGTACGTGGGACACCACCGGGACTCCACCCTGCTGCCAGTCCTGGTACTGTGCAGGGAAGCGCGTACGCCAGTCGATGATCTTTGCCTTGCCTCGAGTCTTCCGCCCGACATGGCTCGGCTCGTCCACGTCAACCCACTCCTGGGCTAGCCCCAATGTCCTCATGACCAGCCTAAGCCGCAGCGGCTCGATCTCGTTCAGGCAATGGACCCACACGTCCCGCCCGAAACGAGGACAGCCCGCTACGACCCAAGGCTGGCCAGCATCGGCCATGCCCAGGTAGGGCCTCCACACCACCTGCTTCGCCATACATGCATCATATTAGTTGCCATTTTACTCAATTGAGTCACATGCATAAAAATAAAAAAACTCATACGCATCATACCATAGCCTCAGGATACTCGGTCAGCTCACGTTGAAGCGACGCCAGCTGGTAGCCGTGTGGTGCTGCAACCATGACCGACCTCCACCGTCGCGCCAGGGGCACGACTGTCCTCCTCCACTGCCTGGCTCTTCCCATCGGGAGGTAGTAGTAGCTCCACACCTGCATCAGTCATGCATCATTAGCACAAGTAATGGCATAACTACGATAAAATGCATAAACAAAATGTTTACCTGGAGAAAAGGTGTGAAGCCACTAACTGTCGTGTACTCTGAGAGAGATCGGCGATCAAGTGGGCGAGTAGAGCTGCTCCCCACGCGTAGTCCCCCACTCGGTCTAGGTCCGCTAGGATTCTGAGAAAGCGGCAATGGATGTCGTCCCCCTTCGTCCCCAACAGAAGGCGGCCCTAGTAAGAAGAAGAGGAACCTCTGGAGGTCCAAGTCCGCCAGCTCTCGCTCGCTCGGGTCCTGAGTAAAAGTCACCCGAGCATCTCCCTCCAGACGCGCTAGGAACTCTTCTCCACTCTCACTAACCCACTGCCGCGGGTCCTCGAAACCGAGCGCCTCCATGATATCCACTCGGCCAACCACCCCGCTGTCCCTGTCGGTAGCGCTCGTCTCCAGCCACAGTAGGTCCAGGGCGCTCTCCCTGTAGTCGGGGTAGGTGACCCCGCTGACCACCTCTCCATCCACTCGTAGCCCAGTGATCCGAGCTACATCCTCCAGTGTCGGCACCATATGCCCCCATGGCATCAGGAATGCTCGACTTGGCGCGTGCCACCGCTCCCTCAGCGCCTGGATAAGGGGAAGGTCAAGCCGGAAGGGCTCAATCCTCAGGAACGCCCCAAATCCCATGGCATCCACCCGCGCCCTCTGGAAGTCCGGTAGCCCTCGGTACGCTGCTACCACCAGGGACCAACTGATTCGGCTCTTCATCACACCCTGCACACCACAAAACAAACAAAAGAAGGAACACATCAGAATCATGAATAATAAACAACACACTGTACATAATATTTTATTTAGTTTTTTATTTATTTTCAACAAAATCAAAAAATATATATATTTTTTAAGACGTCCAACTGCTTGGACGCTATCTTCTTTAATGATTTTTTTATTTTCCAAAAAATCCTTTATTATTATTATCACCTTTTTTTCAAAAATATAATAAAGTAAATTTTTTTTAACGCGTCTGAGTAATTGGACGGCTCTTCCTTTTTTATTTTATTTTTGTATATATAATAAATAATAAAAAAGAAAAAAAAATAAAATATATATATAATTAATGGAGGCATCCACATGCCGGGACGCCTCTACCTATTTTCTTTTAATTGATTACATAATAACCCAAAAAAATAAATAAAACAAAATATTAAAAAAAAGGATGGAGGCGTCCAATTGCCTGGACGCCTCCTCCTCTCACACCCACCTCCCTCCTGAATGCCGTCTCTCGCCCCATTTTACGCTTAAAATCACACAATCATGCAATAAAGTGGAATTCTAAGGGGCTTACCGGGTCGTGCTCATCCTCTCCTGCATCCTCGGGCCCCTCCAAGGCTAAAGGAATCTCCTCCTCCTCCACGGCGGCCGCCTCTGCCTGATCCCGCGTTCTCCGCGGACGACGGGCGAGCCGCTTCCGCTTCTCACCTCCCTGACTTGCTACCCCGTGCTCCATAGGCTCAGATTAAGGGCGAAAGGTCGAAAGAATGTGAGAAGAGCCAGGGAGGAGAGAGGAAGAGAGCGAGAGTGTGAGAGGCTGCGTGGGCGACCTCCCATATATTTGAAATCTCCCTTTTTGGACGCGTCCATAAATTTTTTTTTAAATAAAATAAAAATAATAATAAAAGCGTCCAATGGCTTGGACGCGTTAAAAAAAGAAATTAATAATAATAAAAAATATTAAAAAATGAAGGCGCGAAGGATAAAAATAATTTTTTTAATAAGCGTCAAGATGTTGGACGCGTTTATAAAAAAGAATTAAAAAATAAAAAAAATAATTTTAATAAAGCGTCCAATTTTGTGGACGCGTCAAAATAAAATCATAAAAAAGAAAAGAGAAAAACAGAAAACAGAAAAAATAATAAAAAGAGGAAAAGATAAAAACCCAAATTTTGCACATTTCCAAATTCCACATTTTATTCCATTAGAAAGCAGAGTGAGCTACATTAGGGGCTTAGGCGCTTTAGGCCTTAACTTCCCAGTTCGGTTACATAAGCCCTCCACAGCTCGCATTCTTCCTCCACATGCACTAATGCCTTTCCCGCAACACTTGTCTTCCATGGTGCTTTGATGGCCTTCGCTTCCTTCGCATCCGCTTCCGTGCCCAACTCCCTCTTCTTCAAAGGAACGATGCCGGTTAACGGTGGGAACGAGTGGCGTGGAATGCCGATTTGGATGCAGCACCGATGCGCACTATAAAGAACAAACTCCGTCGCGCCAATCAGTTGAAGTTCAGCTCCGGGAGAAGACCTCGTGAGGAGTTTGCGTGAGAGTAGGCATGCTGGTGCACAAGTGAAAAAGCTGTGTCATGGTTCTGAAGTGAGACCGCCAGTCTTCACGTTTCCTCAGCCACGGAACACGGTTCGCTATATTACCACCGAAGCCTAACACATCGGCTATGTGATGAAGGGGGCTTTGTTGGAAGAGCTTCGAAGCAGTTGGCATCCCCTCGCGGTGGTCAAATTTGAAGTGCAAATAAATCCAGCAATTCAGAAGAAGCGCGCAACCAAAAGGAGGCTTACCCATGCTGGAAGCAGTGAGGCCACTGTAAAGGTAGGCAAGGATGGCGGGTCCCACCCTCTTTCCACTCCAAATCCCGCAGATGGCACTCAATTGGTCCTCCTCCACTATGTTGTCGGTATAAGGGAATAAGAGAGCACCTGCCAAACAGATGGTAAACCCTTTCATGATTCCTTCCAAGTGGTCATCGTCTGGTGACCCTCTCAGGGCATCCATGACCTATTCCACGAGCTTTTGCAGATCAATTCCCTTTTGAGTCCGGACCTTTCTAGCAGCACCAGGTGGTAAGGACATGCGCCGCTTCACTCGACGGAGCACACGGAGCACGCCGGCATCCCTTTGGCTCGGCGATCATTTAGCAGACTAGCAGAGTTATCCCCATTTATTTCATGCTTTAGGCCATGTTGGGCCTTGGATTAGTCCCTGCGTGGACACTTCTATCTAGTTGTAGGCCTTTGTAGGCCAATTAGACATCTTTTGTGCTTTGTAGGCTTATTTAGAGGGCAAAGGGGTTAGTGGGCCATCTTGTGCTCCACTTCTCTTGGCCCATTTGGAGTTTGCGCACCCAACCCCTAGGGTTAGGGTTTTGGGCGCACCTCTCACCTCCTCCAAGTGGAAGAGGTGGCAGCCGCCTTCCCCTTTCTCCACTCCCTCCTTTGGCCGCCCCTTCCTTTGATCCCTCCTTGATTGGAGGAACCTCCTTGATTGAAGGAGAGATTCCCTCCTTGATGGGAGGAGAGCTGGCCGCCCCTACCCCCTCCCATTTGCGCCCCCATCTCCCCATTTGGTGGTAGAAACCCTAGCTCCCCTCCCCAACTATATAGTCTTAGCATTTTCTTTGGAGGAGATTAATGAATGAATGAAATATTTTGATTGAGCAGCCATTTGCGCAGCCACCCCTTGGAGAGGGCGACCCTCTCATCCTCCTCTGCTCCTGCGACGGGAGCAACCCCGGGGTGCGACTCCCCATCCCCTCGGTGCGACGCCGAGGTTCTTCCTCCCTTCTACTTCGTCTCCGGTTCGAGTTCGCGTGTTCCAGATTCGGCCCCGAGTTTCAGCGGCGTCCCCATCCGGTGCGGGTCGAATCCGAGCCCCTCCTTTTTTTGGTGGATACTTCTACGAGTCGGCAGCGCGTGGGCTTTGGTTTCGCCTCGATCCGAGGTCGGCACCACCCGTGGCGAGTTTTCTCGTGAGCTAGCGCAGGAGCCTCCCTCTCTGCGCGCCCAGATCCACCCTCCTTCTTGCGAAAATCCCACAAGACGGACAACTCCGAGTTTGGAGCTGATTTCTTCAGGGTTTGTACCTCTCGTCGTCCTCTTTCCAACGCCGCCAACCTCGTCTCGTTCCGACGTCCGAGCTGTTCGTGGCGTCCGTTCCCGTGAGGTCGCGCGGGTCTGCCCAGTCCACCCGGTGCCAGGACAACCGGCGACTTCCAAAGTTCACAGCGTCCAACCACGACCAGATCTGATTGAGCTCTTTGGTCCGGACCTGCTGCTCTGCGTCCCCGACGTCCTCCCACAAGCGGGGCCTCGTTCGCCTACCGGAGCAGCGAGTTACCATTTTCCCCGCTCGACAGCGCAGTTCTGGGAGCAGATTCCTTGTCCCCACTTGCAGGTGCGGCCACGGCGTCCACGGACGGAATCTGAGCACGCCTTTTGGCCGAGGCTTCCTCCTGCGACCTAACTACGCGCCCTCACTGACGGCGCCCCAATCGGACTTCGGATCCATTCGTGGGAACGTTTACCACCGAGTCGCGCGTTGCTGCGATTCTGCCGATCGTCATCCGGACCCTCCTCGTGGCCAACCCTTCACCGAGTGCCGCCCGTCAGCCCGTGTATCGGCCGCCCCGAATGGAATTGTTGTAGCCTGTTATCTCCCTGCGAGGAGTGGGCACCATTGCTGGCTTGTACCTATTCTTTCATTGTGTGTATCGGGGTTGTCGGTCTCGGCCGGGGTTCCTTCCCCACGCCTAGGCGTGGAGGTACGTTCGACGCTCCCCCCCTTGGCATTTTGCTTTACTAGTATGTGATCTTGTATGCCGCGTGAGAGTGTAGGGATCCTAGCTAGCATTCAACACCGCGAGATCGTGAGTGAGAGTATCCCATTCCGTGGCCCTAGTCGAGCACCGAGCTCGGACTAGACTCCTATAGTTGCGCGTCGGCTCCTTTGCCGCTTTGATCCACTCGCTTCCCTCATAGGGACGACCGTGGACTTGGGTTTCTTGTTGAGAGACGCCTCTCTTCGGAGGGATAGTACGGAGGTCGATCTCTCGGCTTGCCTTGTCACGTGTGAGTGCTGGCCGCACTTGGTCTTCATCATAGGTTTAGTCCATTCGTCAGTTCCGTCCCGCATCAAATTTGGTATCAGAGCTTAGGGAACCAGTTTGTTCTAACAAATTGGGGTCTTAGGTCATTCGAGTCTTTAGGTTGTCTAGGGTGCAATTGAGGCCTTAGAGTTATCTAGGTTGCATTGAGTCTCTTAGTTCATCTAGGTAACCCACCATTGCATTGTAATGTTAGGTTTGTGTCTAGTTAGAGTTTTGTCCTTGTCTCGTTGAGTCTTGCATGTCCAGCTCCGCGCCAACCCCATGGTGGTTCCTCGAGCCCACATGTCAGATTAGTCATCCCTATTGGCCCGATTCGATGCTCTTATGGTACGACCCCTAAGTGTCGCCCCTACCACTCAGTCGTCGGGAGACCCGATCCCTATACCGATGACCGAGTCATTCCAGCGCCCTGTCATGTCCACTGCCATCCTACCTAATGGGAAGCATACGGAGATCGACTTCATCAGTAGGGTGTCGTCTAACTGTGTCTCACAAGACATTATTGAGTCACTCTCTAAGACTGGGGAGATTGTTCTCCGTGATGGTTTAGCTTTTATCGAGTTTCAACGGTGGTTTGGCCCCGTTAAATATTTGGATGGCGCTTGGTGCAAGATCAGCACACTTGCTGGTCCATGCATCATTTTAGGGCGAACTTGGTTGGAGGAAAGAAGTGCGACCATCGACCTGGATAGGAGGACCTTCACCTTACACCCATCTCACCTTCCCGGTGAGTTTGTCTTCCATGACGGCATTACGCCGACCACCTCCATGTCATCACCTAGGTTTGTTCCAGTGAGTTACGAGGCTGAACAGGAGCTGATTGAGGAGTACCTAACTGAGGTTAAGGAGTTAGGGAGTGATCCCCTCCACATCATAGAGGACTCCGTTTCCCCTCCCGAGAGAGAGGCTTCACCCTTAGACCCTCATATAGAGACATTCTTACCTTCCGAGGGTGAACTGGTCATTGGTGAGTCTTTAGCTAGCTGGCTAAGGGAGGGTCCACTTCTAGATGTCTCCATTCCTTGCTATACACCCATGGGACCAGCCCTCCCAATAATACCCCTTAACTCCTTTCACACCACTTTTCGGTCCTTCTGCTTTCTTGAAAATGTGAAGGACTTCCTTAGGAGTTTAGATTATCAATGGGAGTTGACTTATATGTTGATCTTAGGGTCTGACCAACCCTATAGTCATAGCTTTACACTCCCTGCTTTGGGGTCTATTACCTCGGTCTACACCATAGGACATATCACATCCGAGGTCCTTTTATTATTTCCCATACCCGTGGAGGTTGATTTTGTCCCCGCTTATGGTTTCACGGTCCCGAGGGAGGAACCTTGTCTTCCTTGCCTTCCTCATGAGCCTCTTGCCCCATACATGAGAGTGCCTGAAGGTGATTATCTGCACCTGGGCGAATGTCGCACATGGGCAAGTATAGTGAAGGGACCTGTCGGGAGGGGTCATCATTTCTTTGACCCTTTCGATCCCCTCCCTAGTGAGCCTCTCGACCCATATTCTTTTCCCCACCTTGTCGAGGAGGTCCACTATCATACACCACCTAGGCCTTCTAGTCAACACCTCACCTTACCGGCATCCAGATGCCCGAGCTTAGAGGCCAGGGACACATGTCTCTTCCCCATGTTTCTTCATGTCCACCATCATATAGGGGTTTGTCTCATATAGGGAATGTCATGAGTGAGTTTGGGCAATTTAGTCCCCATGAGTCTACCACATTCCGTAGGACACCCATGCATGATAGATACAACTTTGGTTGTCCTGGTCCTCCCCGTGTTGTCCAGTCATGTAGGCGTCATAGACATGCTGGGTCTATGTTTGGATGCCCTGGGCCACCCATGCATTCATATCGGTATGAGTCCACGCCACTAGTTTGGAGTCTACATCATCATCACCCCCTCGAGGCCAGCAACGCACGTTATAAGGATCTAGCTGATGCGCATCGACGCACCCGTGAGTTCCAAGTGGGAGAGTACGTCATGATCAGGGTTAGACCTGAACGGTTCCCTTCGGGGGCCGTGAAGAAACTCCAGGATCGCGGTGCAGGACCCTTCCGAGTTCTGAAGCGAATAGGGTCGAATGCGTATGAGATTGAGCTACCAGACGACTATGGGATCAGTTCGACGTTCAATGTCTCTGATCTGGTGGCATATCGGGATCCCGCGGTGATTCCCAGTGAGCTTTTTGGGCCTACCCCTCCTGTTGAGAGCATTACACCATCTGAGCGTCCACCTCCTCCAGCCCCATTACAGATACGCGAGCATATAGATTGCATACTGGATGAGCAGGTGACCACGACCAGGAGCGGAGCCTACCAGCGCTTTCTAGTGCGTTGGAGAGGGCACCCTGCGACAGACGACACCTGGATCACACGTGGAGAGCTGGAGCAGATCAACCCGGACCTGCCGGAGCGTTACTTGAGCGACTGTGACCCTTACTCGACGGGGTCGAGTTCTTCCCACCCGGGGAGAATTGGTGAGGACATGCGCCGCTTCACTCGACAGAGCACACGGAGCACGCCGGCATCCCTTTGGCTCGGCGATCATTTAGCAGACTAGCAGAGTTATCCCCATTTATTTCATGCTTTAGGCCATGTTGGGCCTTGGATTAGTCCCTGCGTGGACACTTCTATCTAGTTGTAGGCCTTTGTAGGCCAATTAGACATCTTTTGTGCTTTGTAGGCTTATTTAGAGGGCAAAGGGGTTAGTGGGCCATCTTGTGCTCCACTTCTCTTGGCCCATTTGGGGTTTGCGCACCCAACCCCTAGGGTTAGGGTTTTGGGCGCACCTCTCACCTCCTCCAAGTGGAAGAGGTGGCAGCCGCCTTCCCCTTTCTCCACTCCCTCCTTTGGCCGCCCCTTCCTTTGACCCCTCCTTGATTGGAGGAACCTCCTTGATTGAAGGAGAGATTCCCTCCTTGATGGGAGGAGAGCTGGCCGCCCCTACCCCCTCCCATTTGCGCCCCCATCTCCCCATTTGGTGGTAGAAACCCTAGCTCCCCTCCCCAACTATATAGTCTTAGCATTTTCTTTGGAGGAGATTAATGAATGAATGAAATATTTTGATTGAGCAGCCATTTGCGCAGCCACCCCTTGGAGAGGGCGACCCTCTCATCCTCCTCTGCTCCTGCGACGGGAGCAACCCCGGGGTGCGACTCCCCATCCCCTCGGTGCGACGCCGAGGTTCTTCCTCCCTTCTACTTCGTCTCCGGTTCGAGTTCGCGTGTTCCAGATTCGTCCCCGAGTTTCAGCGGCGTCCCCATCCGGTGCGGGTCGAATCCGAGCCCCTCCTTTTTTTGGTGGATACTTCTACGAGTCAGCAGCGCGTGGGCTTTGGTTTCGCCTAGATCCGAGGTCGGCACCACCCGTGGCGAGTTTTCTCGTGAGCTAGCGCAGGAGCCTCCCTCTCTGGGCGCCCAGATCCACCCTCCTTCTTGAGAAAATCCCACAGGACGGACAACTCTGAGTTTGGAGCTGATTTCTTCAGGGTTTGTACCTCTCGTCGTCCTCTTTCCAACGCCGCCAACCTCGTCTCGTTCCGACGTCCGAGCTGTTCGTGGCGTCCGTTCCCGTGAGGTCGCGCGGGTCTGCCCAGTCCACCCGGTGCCAGGACAACCGGCGACTTCCAAAGTTCACAGCGTCCAACCACGACCAGATCTGATTGAGCTCTTTGGTCCGGACCTGCTGCTCTGCGTCCCCGACGTCCTCCCACAAGCGGGGCCTCGTTCGCCTAACGGAGCAGCGAGTTACCATTTTCCCCGCTCGACAGCGCAGTTCTGGGAGCAGATTCCTTGTCCCCACTTGCAAGTGCGGCCACGGCGTCCACGGACGGAATCTGAGCACGCCTTTTGGCCGAGGCTTCCTCCTGCGACCTAACTACGCGCCCTCGCTGACGGCGCCCCAATCGGACTCCGGATCCATTCTTGGGAACGTTTACCACCGAGTCGCGCGTTGCTGCGATTCTGCCGATCGTCATCCGGACCCTCCTCGTGGCCAACCCTTCACCGAGTGCCGCCCGTCAGCCCGTGTATCGGCCGCCCCGAATGGAATTGTTGTAGCCTGTTATCTCCCTGCGAGGAGTGGGCACCATTGCTGGCTTGTACCTATTCTTTCATTGTGTGTATCGGGGTTGTCGGTCTCGGCCGGGGTTCCTTCCCCACGCCTAGGCGTGGAGGTACGTTCGACGCTCCCCCCCTTGGCATTTTGCTTTACTAGTATGTGATCTTGTATGCCACGTGAGAGTGTAGGGATCCTAGCTAGCATTCAACACCGCGAGATCGTGAGTGAGAGTATCCCATTCCGTGGCCCTAGTCGAGCACCGAGCTCGGACTAGACTCCTATAGTTGCGCGTCGGCTCCTTTGCCGCTTTGATCCACTCGCTTCCCTCATAGGGACGACCGTGGACTTGGGTTTCTTGTTGAGAGACGCCTCTCTTCGGAGGGATAGTACGGAGGTCGATCTCTCGGCTTGCCTTGTCACGTGTGAGTGCTGGCCGCACTTGGTCTTCATCATAGGTTTAGTCCATTCGTCAGTTCCGTCCCGCATCACCAGGTGGCTTGAAGCTTTCGAGGACACTCTCGGAAGTCACCCTTGTCAGCATCCACATAACCTTTATCCTCCCGTCACTCTTGAATTTCTTCAGTCCGAGCAGAAGTTCCACCTCTTCGAGGAGGATGGTCGCCTTGAAGGTAGGAAAGATGAAAGTGTGGATCTGGGGATGCCAGTTCTCCACCAATGCGCCCATAGCCGCCCAGTCCATGCGAATCCTCTCGTAGTGCTTGGCATGAATAAAGAGCCCTTTCAGATGCCGCTTCGTGATTATGGCCCTCATGCCGATGGAGATGTTAGAGGTGAGTTTCGAAAGCCACGGCAGCTTGGAAAATTTCCTCGGGCCTGGAAAAAGAGGGTATGGCTGGAAGAGAAAAAGAAAACAAGGAAGGAAAAGAAGTGAAAAGAGAGTTCGCGCGGAGAATTTGAAATAAATCAACTTACCATATGCGACTGGATCATCCCACTTAGATGACCTTCGAGGTTGGAAAGTCGCATGATCTCGCTGCTAGGCCTGCTCCTCTTCATAAGGCGGGAAGACTCGCCTTCCATCCTGAAACCCTTAGATTTCCTCTCCTCCTCCCCTTTAAGCTTCTAAGCCCACTCCTTGGTGCATTTGGCTGAACTAGGCTAAGAGAGCATTTATAGGAAATGAGAGACGCTAAAGGATGAAATGCATCACATCAGTGGTCAGTCGTCGGCGTTTTGTCTGGATCTCCCTTGTACTGTGGTGCGATTCTGTTGCTTTCTGATGTTATTAATATGTGCAGGTTTTACTAACGGACGCCACTGTCCCATCTCGTGTACCACCATTCGGTGATTGGTCCCACCATGTCATGCATCATATTATATAATATTTACGCTATTAGAACATGTCAATGACCTTGCGACCCGAACGAATCTAGGATTTGAGTTCCCCTTCAACAAAAACAGTGATGATTTCAGAAGAATTTGGGTTGTACGGATGGGCCGTTAATTTGTGGTAGCGTGGGGACGATGGTTCCGTTCAGTGAGTTGATGCGCGGATAAACGAGCCCCAGCTCAGTGTCGGCTCACCGAACCGGTATCTTGACCCATTCTTAACGAATTGATAATATTATCATTGGCTATTTTCTATTTTAATTTTTTTTAAATTTTCTTTAAACCCAGCATGCATTCATATAGGACTTTGATTTTATTACGGAAGATCATTCAAAGTGATTCGATTACGATGACCACTGTGCTTCAATTCTTACAAATATGAGATATTCCACTCCGAATAAAACACAGAGTTTCCTTGAGACGGCCCTACGCTACTCTTCCAAAGGAGACCCTTGTTTGGACTGACCCTCAGATATTCCTGTACTTTTTACCCTGTTTGACCCACCTTGGCCGCAGCACTTCCACATTGGCTGGTAACCGCTCCCCAAAGGTGAAACCTGCAGGTTTACGACCCAGGTACTTCCGCACCGAGAAGTTGGTCTCCTTTATTTTCGTGCCTGAGCGCACATCTCCCCCTCCCTTGTTTGATCTCCGTCCAAGCAATCGTCAAATTTGGAAGACCTTCTTCAAGGTCACCCTAGCGAAACTACGAGAAAGATTCCAAACAATAATGTCAAAAGCGTGTCTCATCGCACCTTGGCATCAACTTTTCAGTCTATTCCCAATCCATTTCACTTCACTTCGATACTATTCCATTACGTGTCACTCCCTTGCAAAGCAGACGCCAAGGCGGGGTAGCTGTAGACACACTATTCCTGACATCACCATGAGAAAATCTCATATTACTATATGACGCCCCGCAGTGACTTTCGCATTTTGAATCGCTTGAGTGCTTCCCATTCTTGAGTCTTCTTTCACCTTTTGAGTGAGTAACGTAACACTTCTTCGGCATCCGAAAACCGCCTCGTTGCGAAAATCATGCGGCATACGGACGGCATCGCCACCAATCGGATGTATCAGAAGATTCCGAAACCAGGAAGATGTCTGGCGGATGGCTACCGACGGCCTTTCGGGGGGGGATCTGGCAGGTTTTCTTGGAGCCGTCCAGGTCCCTGGACGCCTCAAGCCACCTCCCCTCTATAAATAGAAGACCCCCTCCCTCGAAGGAAGGGGGCTTCAGATCCGACAGAGGAAGGAGAGACTCTGCCGGATTCCATTTCTAACCCGTGGGTCTTTTGTAGGGGGAGGTTCTGCCGGCTTCTCGGGTGCCCGCGCTCACGAGAGGAAGGTTAGCTCCATCCGTTCTGCTTGCACGTCGTCCCCACGCTGCCGAAGCGCCGCCGGATCCCGCCATCGACACCTTCAATAAGCCATTCTCTCCCCTTGTCTTTTGTTATTTCTATCGCATGCATCATCCTGTCATCCGTCATCTCCTTTCATAATGGAGATCCATTTTTATGCACGTTTGCACGATCTCCCATTCATCATAGTATTTTCCTCCTACTCGTGTCCTAGAGGGGTTTAAAAACAACACTATCCAGGTGTGTGTCTTGCCACGATTTCATTATTCTTCATCAAGGGACTAATACTACACTGCCATCTTTTCTGATCCACCTGTTATTTGTCTGTTTCTTCTTTTGCAAGGGTAACCAAGGAAAGCCCTCTCCATCGGCCGGCCGAAGGGAGAGGAAGAAGCAACCTGCCATCTCCCACTTTTGAGGTAGGCGCGATCGCTTTCTTTATTTTGGGGTTTCCGGCCCCTGGCGATCACATCATATTCTCGAGGCCGCGGAGAGTCAATTCCCGCAATGGCCGTTTAAATTTTCGTCATTTATATTCTGTGCTGTTCTTATATCTGCTATATTCTCGAGGCCGCGGAGAGTCATTTCCCGCAATGGCCGTTTAAATTTCCGTCACTTATATTCTGTGCTGTTCTTATATCTGCTATATTCTCGAGGCCGCGGAGAGTCATTTTTCGCAATGGCCGTTTAAATTTCTGTCACTTGTATTCTGTGATGTTCTTATATCTGCTATATTCTCGACAATATGAGATGGCAGTGTATAAGAACCACAGTCAAAGCGGAATTGCCGTAAGCTCTGCGACCCCGGTCTCTGCTCCCATGGTTGATGCCACAGTCAAAGCCAATTGATAGAGGCCCAACTGTTTGAACTCCGAACTAGCCTCAGTCTTGCTGAAGAATGGCTGAGAGATGGCGAAGAGCGCTACCGAAGAGCACGAGAGCGTGGCTTTCGTGTTAGTAGCTTCTTTGCTGCCCTTGTCGATCGACGGGGAGTAGGGACGGGAAGAGGGGTACAGGGCAGCAGAGGCACCGCCTCGCATGGTTTAGCAACACCCTCCGGGGTTCTTCGCCTGGAGAGTGGGGAAAGGGGTAACACTGAGAGAAAGGACGGAACTTAATTTACAATTTCTAGAAGGAAATAAAGGAAGGAATGTTCAGTTTCATGTCTTCTGCCTTCATTCCTGCTTTTCAACCCTGTACACATTGCTTAATGAAACAAGTTAGTTTTTCCGTTCTGACTTGGCCCCTTGCTCAAGAGTGGGTGATTGTTTTGAGACTAGCCTTGGTAACGAGTCAAGGGGCCAAGCTTTTATTAATTAAGGCAAGAGCAAAGATGATGAATGCAAAATACGGGCACACAAATAGGAACAGAATGTAGAAATGTAGCACACAAATGAGATCACACACATGAATTTTTTTTGTGTTGTTTGTTTATGTCTTTTTTTTTAATTTTCTTTGAATTTTTTTTTTGAATTTTTGTTTGAAATTTTTTTTTCTTTGAAAGACACTTGTTATTACAACTGGCATGGTTCTTAGACCAGGGGTGTTTAAATCGTTCTTAAGTATCCTAATACGGGGTTAACGTGCTCCAAGAGGATTCCCACTTTGGGACTCACCCGACGGCGTCTTCCGTGGTCCACTTCACAATTTTTCCTTCTTTTTTTTTATAACTAATGCCTAGCGACCATTCTTGTGGCACCTGACTCTTATGAAGACAGGGTTTCTTACTAACCTCCCAAGTATCCTGCGTGCACATCTAGATTGATTTGGGCCCCTAGACTCCTCAAATGATAATCCTGCCGGTTAAGACTTAACCTGATGACAAAACCGTCATGCCATGCTTAGGCTCCCAGTTACTTCCGACCGCAAGGTTACACCGAAGAAGTGTTCGAGGTAAAAGATTTACCTGACCTAGGTCTATTTCCTCACAACTCTAGATGGTATATGATGGAACACCTTGGAACCCTAATGGTCAACCGCGCGACGCTGACCCGGAATCAGACGCCATCTCACCTATTGGTGATGCGCTTGCATTGACCTAAGCCCGAGGTTGAAGTAAGAAACCCACGGGGTAGTAAATAGAGGTCTTGACCGGCCAGAAACACCGAGACTCCTTCGTGGTGATGGCTTTTGCCTTTCGAAGTGGACAATTATATGTGTGTTTTGCTAAAACGAGGTCACTTGCCTTCTGGGGCGCGCCTTTTAGGATTTCCACGGAGCTTTCATCTTTGAGGGGAGAAAGAAGAGTACGGTGGGGGAAACCTTTCGAGAGGATCGACAAAACCGTTAAGCCGACGAGCTAACCGGGACCTACTCGACCTCTCCCTTTTGGGCGACTTCGGACCAAACCTCGAACAGAATTACGTTGCCCCTTTGTGGAATTTAGCTTTTGTTTTGAGGGGTTTCGCTTATTGAAATCAGGCACGGCCACGACCATGCTTTCATTTGACTTTGATTTATCACTTCTTTTTTTTATTTTTTTTTTTGAGGGAGACACGATGATTTGATATGTGGGAATCCCTCTTGTATGCCTGCGGGGACACTGCCCTCTTCTCGTGCTCTAACTCGAGTTCGAGGAGATGAATCCTACTCTCGCCTTCAGGGTATGGTATTTTGGTTCCCTTATGCTCAGCGTTTTAAGGGCACCGGCTGTCTCATTGGGCCGAGAAAGGAGAGAACAAAGATTATGGCTTTCTAGAGACCTTCGAGTATGGCCCCACAATAAGCAATACGACCAGCTTTGGCTAAAACAGCTGCATGTACGCGTGTTGCCTTCTTTTAGTGGGCGTAAGCTGACATGACTGGACAGGAATCTCCGCGGTTCTGGCGAGCCAAGACCCGAGACCTACCGATCCTTAATGGGTCCTAAGCTACATGAAGGACGGATGCAAAGACTTGACTGCATGATGAAAACTAGGCACTCTTTTTTGTTTTTGTTTTTTGTTTTTTTTGTTGGGCCTCCCTCGAGTTCCGCTTCGTTTGATCCCGAAAGCGAGGTGTGGGAGTATGCACAGGTTAACCCTGAGTTAGACTACAAAGACCGAAGAGTGAATTTCTGGCTCTGACGGTCCTCGTACCATGCTAGTTGTTACACTTATCTAAGGGTAGTATTTCTTAAGATAAAGCCCGTTCCAGGGGTGGGATAACTTGGTCCCTTCGGCATTGACTAGCTTATCGACGTTGCCAGGGTACACATCTTGAACCACGTATGGTCCTTCCCAATTGGGTTGAAGTTTAGAAAGCGGCCCTCCAGGTTTGACAAAAATTCTTTTCACGACCATCTCGCCAAATTTGAATTTTCTCTCAATGACCTTCTTTTGGTTAAAGCGAGCGAGTCTATTTTGATAAACACGTGCATGCTCGGCAGCGGCCAGCCGTTTCTCGTCTAAGAGTTCCAATTGGGCAAGGAGTGAATTACGACGTTCGTCGAGGGAAAATTTCTCATCCAATTGTACCCTAAGAGAACTTAATCACACACACAACCTGTGATTCTACTAAGCACACAGACAAACACTTCGCAGCTGATATGTTTATGGATGGAAAACAACAGATGAACTTCAAATATAAACCACACAAGCAACCTACGAAGGGGGGATGGAGGATATGGAATAGAGCGCAAGACAAACCACGGTGGATAAGATTTTTTAGATGGTTCAGTCTGCTACCCACAGACCTACGTCCATCCCCCACTCAAACCTGAGTGAGCCTTCTGCTGACTCATAGCTTGAACCACTGAGCATCACCTTACACCGCTGAGTAACATAGCTTGCTATCCAGTGAGCCTTACATCTTTGCTATCCGCTGAGCCTTATAGCTTTGTTAACTAGAGGAACAGATCCTCTTACAGCTGAGCCTCACAGCTTGCTATCCCAATGAATCAATCCTTACTACTGAGCCTCACAGCTTGCTAGAACATAGCAAAGAAAAATAAGAAACAAAAGCACAAAAGAAGATAAGATAAAATGTAGCTCCGCAGAGCAAAGGACTCTGTATTTGAACTACGAGTCACTTAACAGACAGATCTTCAAGTTGAATCTCTGTTGCACACCAATCTCTCTTTAGCTCTCTCTCTGGCTCTCCTTGCTCCTTTCTTTCTTTCTCTCTGAACTGCTCACTCTTTTCTTCTCTATCGTAGCTGCTCTTACTCTCTTTTCGAAGCTCACACTCTTTTATTTTCTTTTGATCTCTCTCACTGGCTTATCTTCCACTTCTTCTGGTGGTCTCTCTTTCTCAGATGGCTACACTTCTTTCCTTGGCTGCAATGATTCAATTCTTCTTCTCACAGCTTACCTCTTTCGGAATAAGACGTCCCCTATTTATAGAACAGGGGCGTCAAAAATCCATTTGGATAGACCAATTTTGATCCAACATTTCCCATTGGTCCACGTGGCAATAGGCGGGAAAGTTCTTCTGATAGAGTGTCTAGGATCATGTGCCAATCATTTGCTTCCTGGGATGCGTGCACTAATTTTTCCCTTCCTGCGATCACATGCCAATAATTTACTAACAGCAGGTTTGAGTTCCCTTATCGGATCTAGATTTAAGTTAAATGATTCAGAGTTGAATTTACTAAAGCATCGACCTCACTGACAACCTTTAATAAAGTTGCATCGATCTTTGACTTAGTGCATCTAGGCACTATTCTGATGCTCTGACCTTCTGGCTTAAGGCAGTGTTTCAGTGTGCACTTCTGCTGCTTCATCCTTCTTTTGCTACTGTTGCTTTGTTGAACTACTATGTGTTGTATCCCTGTGGTTTTGATGATGACAAACACCATAAGTCAAATGTCAAACACCATAAAAAATCAAACACCTTAAGTCAAACAGAATATTTCCGAAGCATTCATGAGTCTGTGCATTGGAGTTTGTGCACTTGAGTCATTGGAGTCAGTGTGTCTGCATGAAGTCATTGTTTGTTGCTTTCAAGTCTAAGCACATTATGCCTTAGCATTCATACAATGTCAATGTGTTCAGTTTAGCATAAAGAGGGTCGGTGCATATTTTCATCCTGCATGACTAAGGTCGGTGCAAGTGTCTCTTACGCATGACTAAGGTCGGTGCATATTTCGCATCATGCCTACAGAGGTCGGTGCAGATTTCAGCCATATGCATACAACGTCGGTGCATATCCTGTCTTACATGTGTAGATGGTCAGTGCACTCCTTGATCAATTGCTTAGAGGTAAGGTGGATCAAACCCTGTTTACCAAAAGTTTGAGTAAGGAACTCATCATAGTTCAGGTATATATATGTAGATGACATAGTCTTTGGCTCAACATGCACTAAACTATGTAATGAATTTGCTCAATTGATGTCTGCTGAATTTGAAATGAGTTTGGTAGGAGAATTAAAATACTTCCTTGGCTTGCAGGTACAACAGCTGGATGATGGATACTTCATTAACCAGACCAAGTACACCTTGGGCATTCTCAAGCGCTTTGGCATGAACAATTTGACGCATATCTCAACTCCAATGGGTACCAATACATCATTAGATGCAGACGAATCAGGTAAAGAAGTGAATGTAAAATTATATCGAGGTATGATTGGATCTCTACTCTATTTAACTGCCTCGAGACCTGATATACAATTCAGTGTAGGTATGTGTGCTAGGTACCAATCTAGGCCTACTGAATTGCATCTAGCTGTTGTGAAATGGATTTTTAAATACATATCTGCTACACACACTCTAGGATTATGGTTTCTTGCATCACATACCCTAGATCTGACTGCATATACGGATGCAGACTATGCTGGGTGTAAGCTAGATAGGAAGAGCACTAGTGGTCAATGTCAATTTCTAGGTGGGTGTTTAGTTTCTTGGGCTTCCAAGAAACAACACTCTGTGGCCCTCTCCACTGCAGAAGCTGAGTATGTAGCTGCAGGGAGCTGTGGTACACAGGTGATCTAGATTAAACACTAGCTTCAGGACTACCAAGTAGACCTGGGCTGCACACCCATATACTGTGATAATACTAGTGCCATAAATCTTGCAAAAAATCTTGTCTTACATTCTCGCACCAAACATATTGAAATCAGACATCATTTTATCAGAGATGAGGTTTCTAAAAACACTTTTGAATTGATCCATGTAGACACTGTCCATCAGATAGCTGATATCTTTACTAAGCCTCTGGACAATGACAAATTCACCACCTTGAGGAGAGAACTAGGGATTTTTAAAACCCCCCGAACTTCTGAATCTTGGAATAAAATGCATCCATGCTTCTGTGTCCATGTTGAGCTGCATGCTGACCTCACTTGCATGAATTTTCATCCAGAATCTGTCATTTTTTTTGACATGAATAACCTTTTGGTATATCAAATGATAAGCTGGGAGAAGGTCAGATTCCTTCTTACTGGAAACCCACATCATGTGTGAGGAGGTCTTTTGACCTACGTTCTCCACCTTGTACCACATGCTCATTTACATATAGGTCAGGTTCAATGTCCATAAATTTAGCTTTTCTGCATTTCAATACATTGTGCATTCCAGCTGTCGGTTTAACTGATTCATATTGTGAGGGGGAGGTATTCTAGGTTTGCTCTGTGTAGAAGGCTTCTGCAGGTGTGAAGCTGATCGGTGTAAGTTCATCAGTCAGTCAAGGTGACAGGGGGAGTTGCTTGTTTGTCAGTTTGAGGTCTTAGGAGACTGATTCAAAAGATTTTTTTTGAGAACTTGGCACTGTACAAAGCTTCTTGAGAACCTTATGCAGTTTTTATTTCACAAAAGCCATAACCTCTCAACTCTCTTAAATTCCCAAATCTGATTAACTGAAATTTAGCTAAAAAGCTTCTCTCTAATAATCCTGCAAAGACCTAGATAGAGAACCTGAAAACTGTCTTCCTACATCATTAATGAACATGGATCACTGTTGATTTTTATGTTATGAAATCTCCTAAATGTTTGAAACTTAAATTTCTGGAAGCAAAACTCTCTGAGGATTAGTACATCTGGTATTGTCTTCAAACATCATATAACAAATAAAATCAATTTCTTTAGGAGTATTTCAACATTTCAGAGCAATGTTCTGGTTACCGAGAAACTAGACACTTCATCAACGAAATGAAACACTCTCTATGTCATGAAGTGCTAGATTATCTCTGTTTAAAAAGTTTCTGAAAAAATTTAAGAATTCATGGCAGAGCAATGGCATTAAAGTGTTGAGTAGCTGGGGACTCAGGTCTCTGATCAAGGTGTCTCCTCACGCCAAAAGACACTTATATTGCTAACTCTGTTCTCTAAAGAGAAGTAATACGGTTATCACACTTAGAATCTGAGAATTCTGGCCTCTAATCAAGGTGTCTTCTCACATATCAATGTATGATTTACCAAAATTACTCAATGGCTATTACTGCTCAGCAAAGGAAAAATCTTTCACCCCTCCAAATTTTTTTTGTAGACTATTTGTCCTCAATACCTTTGGATCATCCAACAGTAGATGAGCCTCCATTTACTTGATTAGTAAAGCATTTAGACATTGAAGAGGCGAAATCTCGCGCTTGTATCTTGAGCGGGCTGTGGATCACCTGAAGATGAACTACAAGACAGGGAAACGTATCAGAGGGCCCAGGGGGCTTCCCTGGGGTAAAACCCTCCGATGGCTAAGTCAGTAGAGCTATGGTGGAAGCAATAATGGGGAGGAGAAAAGCTAGCGCGCGAGATTCCTCTCCACCAGAGGGTGAAGCGGATTGCTCAGGAGTTTAGGTCTATGAGTACCTGGATGGCTCTCTTCTGTCGGAGGGTAGCCCTGGTTTAAATAGTGTGCCGCCTTCAGGAGTCCAGCAAGCTGAGGGGTCTCCGGCGGGAGTTACGTCCTTGACGTGGGCTTTCATGGCCTTATCGTGGGGATGTTATCGCCTTGACGTCCGGCAGTTTCCTGGCTCCCCTATCCGTTGGGGACTCTTGAACGGATGATGTTCGGTCTGGCCGAGCTCCTGAAACGCCCGCCTTGTCCGGGTGATGAGCATAGCTCGGTGGAAGAGGGGTCGGATAGGTCGGCTAATGCCTGTCTCTCCCGGGCGGGGAAACGGCTTGGGCCGGACCTTCTTTATGACCTGACCATCACTCGGGCCCTCCGAACTAGAGGCCGCTGGGGAGAGTTGGTTCCTCGAGTGTTTTCTTATTGGGCTTTTCTTCCCTGAGTGGGCCCTGTGGGCTGTCACCCGGGTGGGCTGGCCTCGTTGGACCCTGTTGGGTCTAGTTGGGCTGCTCTTTGGGTGGGCTACAGAAATCCCCCTCTCCACTTGTCCCCCTCCTACTCCCGAGCCATGGAGGCTCGGTCGAGTAGTTTTTGAGGCTTTGGACCGGCGTGGCTCAGGTGGGCGGAATTCTGTTGGCGTGATGGAGCCACGTATAGTGGTCGCCTGGGCCCGTAATGATGGTCCTGACGGATTTGAACTGAAAGGGCCCCCCTTTTCTCGGAGCACGGAACGACGCGCCGCCTCCCTCCAGGGTTTTATAGGCGTTGGGCGCTGTTCGTCGTTCTAGGCTTTTCAGGGTTTTGGGCTTTCCTTAGTTTCTTTGTTTCTGGGGCTCCTTGATGCGCCGTGAGGGCACAGCGGAGGTGCAGAGCCTTGCGGCGGCGTTTGAGGAGTTGGCGAGGATAACCGCAGAGGCGGTCCGGCAACTTCCTTCCCCTCCGGAGTTTTCGAGCTCGCACGAGGGATCATCTTCCGGCTTGATGGCTGGTCTGCCTCTGGAAATCGGGCAGGTGAGGCGGGAGTCCGTCTCCAACTGTAGTGAGTTGGGGGAGGCCGAGGTGAGGAAGCTGGAGCACCGCTTTCGTTTGCCTCTCAGGTACAGTTTTGCTGCCGCCGCCCCGTATGAGACGAGTCTGGACAGCCGTACGGGGCACATTTGCATCTGGCCTAGAAGAGTAGATTCCGCCTTCCCTTCGAGCCTCTTGTACTCCAACTTCTCGAGTTTTTCCAGTTGGCACCTATTCAGTTGGTGGCCAACTCATATCTCCTTCTTTCAGCCTTTCGGATTCTCTGTCGTCAACACGACATTTTTCCTTCTTTGGACCTCTTTCATTATTTTTTCGAGTTGAAAGCGCACCCGTCGGCGGGGAAGGGCTTTTACTTCATCCAGGCAAGGAGGAACATGAGTTGCATCTCCCTCGCTGCGAAGGACTCCTCGCACAAGGGGTGGAAGACCCAATTCTTTTGGGTGAAGGCGGAGGTGACGGACGAGTTTTGGAGATGTCCGATCTCGCCCAATTTTCATCCAAATCTCCCCCCTCACCCAGAGGAGTTTTCTCCCCACGTGGAGCGGCAGGCCGCTCGTCTGCTGGGTAACCGTCAGTCGACCGAGGAGCTGGTGACGTCGGAGAACATCGAACGGTGCTTGCTTACGCGGTTGACGTCGAAAGGTACCGCTCTCGAGGCTCTTCTCCTGGGACGATAGTTACTTTTTCTCCTGACCGGGTCTTCTCCCTTTGTGGCAGACGTTAGGCGGGAACCTCTGGAGGAAACTGCTGAGGTCATTGATCTGGGAGATGACTCGGAGGCCGATGAACCAAATGCTTCTGCGAGTTGCGCCCAAGCCCGAGATAAGGGCAAGGGGGTGGCTCCCGCGGGGTCTTCACGGCCGACTGGTACAAAGCGCAAGGATCCCATGGCGGGAAAGTTGCGGGAGGCCGTGAAGGCCAAGAAACAGGCCAAGAAGGCCGGTCTTCCTCCTACCGCCGGGGGCGACTCCGGCTCGGCGGCGCTCCCCTCTCGGGGGCAAGATGGGGCCGACCCCTTGGGGCCAGCTCCCCCACCTGCCAGGCGAGAGGGGGCCGAGGAGACCGGGGGCCCATCAGAGGGCGGCGATGGGTCGGCTCTCCCCCCCATGGAGGCAGAGGGGGCCGATGTCGAAGTAGCTGGCGCCGAGGCTGGGGGATTGGCCGAAGGCGGGGATGTTTCGGTCGGCGAGGTGCGGGCCGAGACAGGCAGGGCTGGGGGTCGCCCGCTAGGGTGTTGCAGCCCCAGGCGTCTGGAGCTCCTGGTGCGGTCGGTCCCGCGGCGCCGGTCGAGGTTGGGGGTTAGCCTAGGGAGGCGTCGCAACCCCAACCAACCGTGGCGTGAGAGGCGGTTGGTTCCGTCACTCGAGCGGAGTCTTCTGGCGGGGTGCCCCGGGCGGAGCGGTCCCCTCTGTCGGAGCCCTTGGAAAGGCTCGGCATTACGGGCGACCTATATCGGGTCTGCCGGTCGATTGCCGCGAGGAAGAAGGGGGGAGAAAGGCGCAATACCCCCCCGGGATCCTTGACGTCTTGATGGAGGGCGGCCTGGTCGTAGCTCGGTCGGCGGCTTTGATGGCGGAGGCACACGCCCGGACGGAGGCGGAGCGGTCGGAACTTGCCTGGACCCTTGGGGGCTGCGAGAGGAAACTGGCCCGACTCAAGGGGGAGCATGAGGGGCTCCGGCAAGAGTTCTCCGCGTTCCGGGAGGTGGCACGGGCGAGCTGACTGGAAGCCGGGGTGCTGGCCGAACAGCTCGCCAAGACCCGAGAGTCTCTCGAGAGGACAAGCTGATTCCTTGAGGAGGAGCGTCTGCGTCGCCTCGAGCTAGACAACCGCTGGGAGCTCGAACGCGCCAAGCTGCTAGATCGGGCGGAGGTGGCGGAGCGTCTCCGAGCTGAGGCTGAGGCGGACCGGGCCCGGGCAGAGGAGCGCGCGGCCGAGGCGGAGCGGGCTCAGGTCGAGCTTACCGGAAGGGCGGGGCAGGTCGAGGCGGAGGCAATCGAGCGTTACAGGAGCTCGGATGCTTATTCGGCCGACCTGATGAAAGCCGCCCTACCCTACTACGAGGTAGCATTACGCCGGGGTGCTCGAAAGGGGTTCAAGCAAGGCTATCGCCGGGCGGTGGGCTACGTCGATGAGCAAAACTCCGCGATCGAGTTCCCCTTCGGCCAGTGTTATGACTCGGATGAGTCGGTTTCCAGCTCTTCCTCATCGGTCGGGGGAGATTCGGAGGGGTCGCCTCCATCGGGGTCACCGACTCCGGGCGTTTCGGGAGGGCTCGCGTTCGGGACAGTTCTCGCACAGGCGAGGTCAGTGTCCGAGCCAGCCGTCACCGAAGGCGCCGGGGGTGACGCGTCTCCTTCCGCCGTTCCCGAATGTCAAAGTGGGCCCGAGGCCTGATGTACTTTGCCTCCTTCCCTTTTTGTCTTTCTTCCCTCTTTGTAGAGGGTTTCCTTTTGGTTTGATAATAAATGACTTGCTCTGTCTGAGTACCATCCTTGCCGTGATTTGGTTGGCAGATCTTGAGTGGTTGGGAGGTGCCGATATGCCCTGCGTGGTATTTGCATGCAGTTTTGGTAGGCTTTTGACGGGGCATCTTTTCGTTTCCTCATGCTTTGAATGTCAGGCCGCTTCGTGAATCCCGCTAGGGCGGGGGACGAGGAGTTGGAGGTGACTGTTTAGGGGAGAAATCCTTTGGCGTGTTTCCGAGGAGGGGGGGGGTCATTTAAGGCGTGTAGCCTCCTTTGGCCTATAAGAAGGACCGAAAGGCGCCCTTTCCTCTTCACTGCTTGGGATTTTCTCTAACAGTCTTTCCTCGCTTCTTCCTCTTCACTGTGCGTTGTGCCCTTGTATTCGGAGCATGGAGGATCCTTCGGAGGGTGATGCCGCCGACGACCGGGAGCGGCGAGCTCCCGCTGCCCTGTAGTGTTGAACGGATCCCACTGTCGCTGCCCGTGCACGAGATGGGTCCGACGGTCGCCGCGCAGATCTGGAGAGGGCTTCGACGTGTGAAAGCAGGGTTCTTGCCCTTTCTCAGTTCCAGCGTGGCTTCCGGGTGGACGCCGAGGCGGAGGACGGATGGGGGCATCAGGGGAGCCCACCGTTACTTCCCTCCGTGTGAGGGGAGGAGGCGTATCAAGCTCTCTCCTCACCGAAGCCTTCCTCCGTCTGCAGCCTCTTTTTCCCTCTTCGGCTCTTCATTTCTTTCACTCTTCGGGGGGCTGCTTGCTCTCTCCTTCCTTCCAAGGAGTTGGCAGTTTGGAAGGGGGGAGGCCTTCACGGCGCTCCTTTTTCCTGGTTGTTGCCAACTTGGGAGGTAGCCTTCCTCAACATTTAAAGGTGGCCTTCCTCCTGCAATCCCTCTGTCACCTTTGTCACGGGCCACCCGAGGCAACTGACTTGACCACCTCTTGCCCGAGCCAGTTTCCGCACGAGGCAGAGTCAGTGGCTGGACGCGAGGGGATCAAGACCGAGTCAGCCGAGCGATGGCCCCTTGAGGCGGTGTTAGACGGATTTTTGCTTTTTGCTATGTGATGTACTGGCATTTGCCTATCTGATGTACCAATGGTTTGGAATGAAAAGAAAAGGGATTTATTCCGTCCATCTTGCTGTACAATTTCAAAAATAGAATTTGCGTAGTGCGGCTGCGTTCCATGTCCGAGGAATAGGTTCCCCTTCCATTGTCGCTAACCTGTACGTACCTTTTCCGAGCATCTCGACCACTCGGTAGGGGCCTTCCCAGTTGGGGGATAGCTTGCCCAACGCCTCTAGTGGTCGAGAGGCTTCGGCTTTCCTGAGGACGAAGTCCCCCGGTTGGAAACGTCTGTCCCGGACCTTGGCGTTGTAGTATCGAGTGAGGTGGCGCTGGTACTCCGTTGCCCGGACATTCGCGATCTCTCGGAGTTCGTCTACTAGGTCGAGGTTCTCGAGCAATTTTTGCCCGTTTGCCTCGAGTGAGAAGCTGATCACTCGGAGAGACGGATTGGCGATCTCCAATGGAACGACGGCTTCGGTGCCATATACCAACTGAAAAGGGCTTTCACCGGTTGCCGTCCTGGGGGTTGTTCGGTGCCACCATAATACGCTAGGCAATTCCTTGAGCCAGCTACCCTTAGCCTTGCCGAGTCTGGTTTTTATGCCTTTCAAGATGGTCTTGTTGGCATTTTCAACCAGCCCGTTGGCCTGAGGGTGGGCGACCGAAGTGAAGTGGTTGCGGATATTTAGGTCGGCACATCTATCTCGGAAGTACCGAGAGTTGAACTGCCGACCGTTATCGCTTACTATCACTCGGGGGATGCCAAAGCGACAAATGATCGATTTCCAAACAAAGCCCCAAACGACTGTCTCGGTGATCCTCGCCGTAGCCTCGACCTCGATCCACTTGGTGAAGTAGTCGATGGCGACGATGATGAACTTCTTCTGGGACTGGGCCGTTGGGAATGGCCCAAGGATATCGATTCCCCACCGAGTGAAAGGGTAAGGCTCGGCTAGGGTGACAAGTTCCATAGCCGGCTGATGGACCAAGTGGTCGAACTGCTGGCATCGGTCGCACTGTTGAACATAGGCCGAGCAGTCGCGCTGCAGGGTGGGCCACCAGTACCCCTGTCGTAACAGGATTCTGGCCAGCGACCTTGCCCCTGAGTGCGCTCCGCACAGGCCTTCATGAATCTCTTGGATGGCTCGGCTTGCCTCGTCGGGACCGAGGCACTTCAGGAGGGGACCAGAGAACGATCTTCGGTAGAGAGTGTTGTCGAAGACGACGAAGGGCCGAGCTTGATACTTCATTCGGTGGGCTTCTTGAGGGTCGGAGGTCCCTTGGGAGTCTTGTAGCCAGGACAGGTAGGGGGAGCGCCAGTCACTTGGAGTGGCCGAGTCAACAGCGAGGAGCTCCGTGTCAATGCTCGGGCGCTCTAGCTCTTCTAGGAGGACCGATCGTGTACCTTCCGGGTCTAGGGAGGAGGCCAATCGAGAGAGGGCGTCCGCCCGAGAGTTTTGCTCCCGAGCTATCCGGACTACCCCAAATTCCTCGAACTGTTGGGCCAGGCTCCGGACCAACTGAAGGTATTTGATCGTGGGTGCCTCCCGAGCTTCATACTCACCGTTGACCTGACCTGCGACTAGTTGAGAGTCGGTGTGGATCCTGACTCGCTCGACCCCCAGCCGTCGGGCCATGCACGCTCCCGAGATAAGGGCCTCGTACTCAGAAGCGTTGTTGGATGCCTGAAAGTTAAATTTCAAGGCGTACTGTAGCTCTATCCCTTCGGGGGACCTCAGGAGTATACCCGCACCACTGCCTGCCGAATTGGACGATCCATCGACGAACAGTTCCCAGGTTGGCCCGATCGTGGTCGGAGGCCTGTCCTCGGCGGGGATGGTGCTTTCGGCAATGAAGTCGGCGAGCGCTTGGCCTTTGATTGCTGATCACGGCCGGTACGAGATGTCGTAGGCCCCGAGCATAATGGCCCATCTGACGAGTCGCCCTGAGGCCTCGGGGTGGGCCAGAATCTTCTTCAACGGCTCGCCGGTTAGCACGGTGATGGGGTGCCCCTGGAAGTAGGGGCGGAGGCGCCTTACGGAGGTAACCAACGCTAGCACGAGTTTCTCGGTTGCGGGGTACCTCCGTTCGGCCTCATTGAGCACCTTGCTGGTGTAGTAGACTGGTCTTTCGATTCCCGAGTCATTTCTGACTAGGACTGAGCTGACCGTGGATGGCGTCGCCGAGAGGTAGAGCAGCAGGACTTCGCCTGGGGCGGGCTTGGAGAGCACTGGTGGCGAGGCCAGGAACTTTTTAAGCTCGACGAATGCTGTTTGGCACTCCTCATCCCATGCGAACGTAGCAGACGCTAGCTTGGGTCCCCTCATCAGTTTGAAGAAGGGCAAGCATCGTTCGGCCACACGGGACAGGAAGCGGCTGAGAGCGGCCACACGCCCTGCCAGACGCTGAACGTCTTTGATGCATGTGGGCGGGCGCATGTCTAGGATGGCCTGGACTTTGTCGGGGTTGGCTTCGATCCCGCGTTGAGTGACCAGGAAACCCAGGAACTTCTCGGATTTTACTCCAAAGGCGCACTTGGCGTGGTTGAGCTTCATGTTGTACTTCAGGAGGGTGCCGAAGGTTTCGGCAAGGTCGGTGAAGTGGTCTTGGGCCTTGGGGGTCTTGACGAGCATGTCGTCAATGTAAGCCTCGACGTTCCGACCTAGCTGTCCCTCGAACATGTGATTTACTAGTCGCTGATATGTGGCTCCGGCGTTCTTCAACCCGAAAGGCATCCGGGTGTAGCAGTACACGCCGCAGTCGGTGATGAAGGCGGTCTTCTCGACATCTTCTAGGTTCATTCTGATCTGGTGATAACCTAAATAGGCATCCAGGAAACTGAGTATCTCGTTGCCCGAAGTTGAATCAACCAATTGGTCGATGCTCGGTAGCGGATAGCAGTCCTTGGGGGTAGCCTTATTCAGATCGGTGAAGTCCACGCACATTCGCCATTTGCCTGTAGTTTTTGGTACCAGGACGACATTGGCTAGCCACGTAGGGTACAGGATTGGTCTGAAGAGGCCTGTCTCTTGTCCCTTGGTGACCTGCGCCTTGATGATCGCCTGTTTCTCGGGCGCATGCTTCCTTCTCCTTTGTTGTACGGGCCTCACGGTAAGGTCGAGGCTGAGCTTGTGCATCACGGTCTTCTCTGGTATGCCAGGGAGTTGATCATCGGACCAAGCAAAGATCTGAACGTACTCAGAAAGGAATTTATTGTATTGCTACTGTTCCATGGGTGGTAGGTCGGCTCCGATCCTTACTCCGAGGGCTGGGTCATCGTTTAGGAATACCGTTAGCAATTCGCCACCGGGCTCGGCGGTTACGGTCTTCCCTTCGATTCCCTTGGGGCCCTTGTCTCCCCCGTCCGGCCTTGAGGCTTCCACCGAGATGTTGTAGCACCTTCTGGCCGTGGCCTGGTTACCTCGGACTTCCCCCAACCCATTTTTGGTGGGAAACTTCATTTTCTGGTGATAGGTAGATGGTACGGCCTTTATCCGGCTGAGGATTTTCCGGCCGAAAATGGCGTTGTACGCTATCATACCCTTAATCACTATGAAGTCCACCATGACCGTAACGGTTTTGGGTGGGGTGCCGATGGTGACCGGCAGGCTTAGGGCTCCCTCGAGGTAGGTGGCTAGGCCGTTAAACCCGCAAAGGGGTGTTCGGATCTGGCGGAGCTTGGATGGGTCTTCCCCCATCTTAAGGAAACAGTCGTAAGATAATACATCGGGGGCGCTCCCATTGTCAACCAGAATTCTATCTACGTTACAATGGTTTACTGTGGCCGAGATAACGAGGGCATCATCATGCGGGGTCTTCACCCCTTCCAGGTCTTGGTCGGAGAAGACTATGACCTGGGGCTCCCTCGGCGGGCCGCTGGAGGGTTCTAAGACCTGGCTGGCCCGCTCAGCATGACGCTTCCTTCCTCGGCTGGTGTCGCCGCCCAACGCCGTTCCTCCGGAGATGACATTGATGTGGACCCCTCGGGGGGCGTTGTCGATCTCCTCGGCGACGTCCCGGTCTTCTTTGCGCCCGGCTGAAAACCGGGCCAGGTGCCCCTGACGGATGAGACGCTCGATCTCGTCCTGGAGCTGGTGGCAGTCGCCGGTATGGTGCCCGTGGTCGCCGTGGAACAGGCAATGCCTATCGCGCTTGCGGTTCTTCGACCTCATCGGTTCGGGCCGGCGGAGGAGTCCCGAGTCTTTGATGTCTTCGTAGATCTCGTAGACTGGTGCGGTCAGCGGGGTGTACCGCTCATACTTCCTCTTGCGCTCTCCTTCCCGATCGCGCTTCTTGCCCGAGCCAGGGTTTGGCTCGGAGGCTCGCTTCTTGTCCCCCTCCCGACCCGAGCCGGTTGTGTCTCGGCAGGCGCTGAGTACTTCTTCACACTCAGCGTGGCGCAGTGCCAGAGTCACTAGCTCAGCAAGGGTCGTGGGAGGGTGGAGGACAAGTTCGCGGCGGAGGTTCTCTTCCCGGGTGCCCCCGGTCAGAGCAGTTGTGGCCGAGGCCACATCCAGGCGGGGAATTCTGAGGGCTTCCGATTTAAATCGGTGGACATAAGCTCGGAGCCTTTCCCCTTGCGCCTGTTTGAGGGCCAGGAGCCCTGCTACTGACCTTGGGGGGGCGCTTCCGGTGAAGCTCTCCTTGAAGACTCGCCCGAATTGCCTGAAGTCCCGGATGGACCCAGGGGCGAGGGCCCGAAACCATGCCTGAGCGCCTTGGACCAGAGTGGCCGCAAAGGCTCGGCATTTAATAGGATCCGGTGTTCCATGCAGAGTCACCAGGGCGTCGAAGCTGTCGTAGTGGTCGGCTGGGTCGCCCTGGCCATCATAGAGCTTGAAGGTCAGAATGGAGGTTCTGCGAGACACCTCTGCCTTCAAGATGTATTCGGAGAAAGGGGATTTCTCCTCATCCTCCGGGAAAGAGGTTTTCTGCAGGGCACGGAGGGCGCGCTCTTGCTCTGCAAAACGTCTTTCGAAGTCCCTCAGCCGGAGGGAAAGTTCCGGCTGTGGTCGTGCCGTGGGACTGGGGGGAGCGTCGTGGCGATCCTCAGGACCGTCGGCGCTCGGGCGTGGAGGCCTCGCCCCCAGTTTCCCTTTTCTGGGCGTGGAGGAAGCCTCTTTCTCCAGGGGCGGAGCTTGCGAGGGTCCTCCCACGTTGTTGCAGATGAGCTGCTGACCGCGGAGGGTGAAGCGGCCCCCAGCGGTATGCTGGGATGCACTTCGGGGGGGGCTCCCGGACGGGGCGCGGGACTTGGCATCCCTTGGCGCCTGGGCCCTCATGAGCTCCACGAGGACGTCAAGCTTCTTATTGAGGGCCTGGAAGACCTCGTCGCCACCGTTGGGGGGTACCCCCGTCGTCGTCGGAGGGGGCGGTGGTCCGTTGGTGGGGACGCTGGCGTTGGAGGGAGGGTTCTGTGAGGCCCTAGAGGGGCCATCTCCTGCCGCCACCACGGCCTTGCCCTTCTCGACGGCGGATCTCCTCCTTGAGCTTCTTCTCACCATCTCGGCTCTTCGTGCATTTCCCACAGACGGCGCCAGATGAAGAGGCGAAATCTCGCGCTTGTATCCTGAGCTGGCTGTGGATCACCTGAAGATGAACTGCAAGACAGGGAAACGTATCAGAGGGCCCAGGGGGCTTCCCTGGGGTAAAACCCTCCGATGGCTAAGTCAATAGAGCAATGGTGGAAGCAATAATGGGGAGGAGAAAAGCTAGCGCGCGAGATTCCTCTCCACCAGAGGGTGAAGCGGATTGCTCAGGAGTTTAGGTCTATGAGTACCTGGATGGCTCTCTTCTGTCGGAGGGTAGCCCTGGTTTAAATAGTGTGCCGCCTTCAGGAGTCCAGCAAGCTGAGGGGTCTCCGGCGGGAGTTACGTCCTTGACGTAGGCTTTCATGGCCTTATCGTGGGACGTTATTGCCTTGAAGTCCGGCAGTTTCCTGGCTCCCCTATCCGTTGGGGACTCTTGAACGGATGATGTTCGGTCTGGCCGAGCTCCTGAAACGCCCGCCCTGTCCGGGTGATGAGCATAGCTCGGTGGAAGATGGGTCGGATAGGTCGGTTAATGCCTATCTCTCCCGGGCGGGGAAACGGCTTGGGCCGGACCTTCTTTATGACCTGACCATCACTCGGGCCCTCCGAGCCTAGAGGCCGCCGGGGAGAGTTGGTTCCTCGAGTGTTTTCTTATTAGGCTTTTCTTCCCTGAGTGGGCCCTGTGGGCTGTCACCCGGGTGGGATGGCCTCGTTGGACCCTGTTGGGTCTAGTTGGGCTGCTCTTTGGGTGGGCTACATAAATCCCCCTCTCCAGACATCTTTCTCTTGGCATAACTGTTTCACCTTGGTCCTCATTCTTACTTCTGTACGATGATAATCTTCACTCCTATTCTGTGTCTTTCCTGCTGTTGGAAATGAGATGTTTTCTACTAAGTGAGGTATTTCAGCTCCATTCAGTTACCTTACTTGGATCTTTAAAGGTTGCATATGAGATGTTTTTTACTATGTGAATTAATTGTCTCTGGTCTCACAAGCTTAGTAGTACCTTGTTTATCCCTACATTCCTTTTGATAATGTCAAAGGGGGAGAATGGTTTCTGAGGGTTTAGGGGGAGAATGGCTTATGAGAATAGCTTTGAGATGAATTTGAGCATGGAGTATGATATGGTTGGTAGTCATAGTGTCAGGGGGAGCTAGTGTGTCTTGAGTAAAGACTGTGTGTTAGGGGGAGTTAGTGTGTGACATTGTTTGCATGTTTGATTGTTTGCATGTTTGAACACCCTCATTTTCTAATGACAGCATTAAATTTGTTTGGCACATAGTGTTGCCATCATCAAAAGGAGGATATTGTTGTATCCCTGTGGTTTTGATGATGACAAACACCATAAGTCAAATGTCAGACACCATAAAAAAGCAAACACCTTAAGTCAAACAGAATATGTCCGAAGCATTCATGAGTTTGTGCATTGAAGTTTGTGCACTTGAGTCATTGGAGTCAGTGTGTCTGCATGAAGTCATTGTTTGTTGCTTTCGAGTCTAAGCACATTCTGCCTTAGCATTCATATAATGTTAATGTGTTCAGTTTAGCATAAAGAGGGTCGGTGCATTTTTTCATCCTGCATGACTAAGGTGCAAGTGTCTCTTACGCATGACTAAGGTCGGTGCATATTTCACATCATGCCTACAGAGGTCGGTGCGGATTTCAGCCATATGCATACAACGTCGGTGCATATCCTGTCTTACGTGTGTAGATGGTCAATGCACTCCTTGTTCAATTGCTTATCAAGTCAGTGCAGCTTTCGCCTTGTACATACAAGGTCTGTGCATATCTGCATTTAGCATAAAGAAGGTCGGTGCAACTTTCTCCTTGCATTAACCCAGGTCGGTGCACTATTGCAGGATCACATATAGGGTCTATGCAACATTTCTCTACTACATATAGGTCAGTGCATGCTTGTGCTAACTGCCTAAAGTCGATGCGTGTCTTCCAGACCGCATATGAGGTCGGTGCACTTTCATGACTGTTCGTTAGAAAATCGGTGCACACTCTGTTCGGCGTAGAACGTTGGTGCACATCCACCTTGTCTCACTAAAGTCAGTGCACACTATGGCTGCGCATATAGAAGGTCGGTGCAAGTTTTGTCATACGCATGCTAAGGACGGCTCATACCTTGCCTGTGCGTATAGAAGGTCAGTGCAATGTTTGCATCAGGTCTGTGCATGTTTTGCCATACGCATGCATGAGTTGGTGTACACTTTAGCTCTATGAATATAAGATCCGTGCACCTCACTGTTTAGAGTATGTGCACAGCTTAGGCTTCAAAAGGTAAAGTCAATGATTACCTTCATAACTATGTCATTGCCAGGTGAGTCATATGGTCGAGCATCTACTGAGCAACCTGCGAACTTACCTCACGTGGAATCTAAAATACCAGGTCGATGGCACGTGATCCAAGGCAAGGAGCGAACTAGATGATCCTCCCACATGGACTGCTACAGCATCACGATTTTGACACGTGGAACCTCAAAAGATCAGATCTGCGTGGAAGTTTGGGCGGGAAACGTGGTACCCATGCGCCCATCGTCTGCCTATAAAAAGGGATCGAAGGCTGGGAGAAGAAGGAGAGAAAGAGGAGATGAATAGAGAAAAAGAGAGAATATCTGAAGCCACCGCTAGTGCTGAAATTTTTCCTATTCGAGACGAGAGAAAAGCCCAGGAGAAAAGTCAAAAAGAGAGAGAACCAGTTCAGAGAGAGAAGAGCCTGAGTCATCGTCGGTCGTGAGTCTGAAAGCCTGCTTCTACGGAAGCTACATTGTTATTGTGTCTGGGTGATTGTTTGTTGTTTTTTATCTTCAAGTTTTTTCGCCTTTTCAATTCCATTCTGTTACCCTCTAAGTTCGCTTGGAGGAAGGGAGAGGTACTCTGGTTTCCCTCCATCGTGTTTGGAGGAAGAGAGGAACGATCCTCTGGTTCGTGAGTTGTTGGGAATTCACGGGGTTCCCTTTGCTGATTGCGAAGGAAGGGAGGTTGGACCTCCAGTGATTCTTCTGGTCTTCAGAAGAGCGAGGAGAGTGTTCCTCGGGGCAAGCTGTAAGGCAGCAGGTGTTAGCAAATTGAGTCTGCGGTTCTTAATTGCTTAGTGCAAGGAAGCCTTACTCTGGTAGAGTAAGGGGTGGATGCAGATTGCGGATAGCAATCAAACCACCTTAAAAATTCTATGTTCCATCTATGTGGATTGCTTGGCTGTTCTCTCGATTTGGCTCATGAACATCAGCTATTCATTTATTGGTTCATCTTAACTTTTGTCTCTCGATAAGCTTCTATCTATCTGTATGCTCCGTGGCCAGATTAGGAAAGTTTCTCTATTGCGTTTCAAGATTACATAATTTGTTTTTCGAATTTTCTGAATTGGAAGTGATCTATTCATCCCCCCCTATCTAGCTCACTTTCTGTGTGACCTATCACTATGGACTATATGATCTTGCTGTTGTTGCTGTCTACCCTATGTTCACTGGTTTGCCAACCTTAGCTACAAAAGAATCTGATTTACCAGAATTATTTAGAACTAGTGAAGTCTCCAGATCTATGCTTGATTGCTGGGGCAGAACAGTTCTGGATCCAGTTGAAGACAGACTCAATCTGATCTACATAGCTCTGCCAACTCTAGGTGCATCGACCTTTCTTTATTGCTCAGATCTTTTTGGCTATGACTTTGCTCTATTACCTCGACCTGTCTTAACAGAGCTGCATCGACCTGATAAACATGAGTGGCTTTTATCCATTGACATGATAAACATGAAAATTCCAGCTGTATCGACCTATTTCTGTCCAGGCATAAGATTGTGCTTCTGCACCGACCTGTCCAAGCAATGGTCGAACTACTGCATCGACCTGTGTTTGATCAACACTCGGGAGCTTTGTGCATCGACGTTACTTAACAGATCTTGAAATAACTACATCGACCTTTCTTCTGAATGGTGCGGACACCAGAGCGAGCGATAAGCATGTGTCGACGAGCCGTCGGTACCTAACGCGCAGCACCACTCAAGCTACACAGGCATCCCTATGGCTTGGAGACCGTCTGGAGTATCTGTCTTGAGTCCTAGTATTTTTATTATTTATTGTGTTTTCATTTGGTATGTAATGTGTGCTTATTTGGTTTTATTTGGGGTTAATATAGTGTAATTAGGATGAATAAATGGGTTCTTTGTAAAAAAGGGCCACCTAGGCCCAGCGGCCCCCCTCACCCTCTTCCCCATTGCGCCACCTAACTTCTAGGGACCCATAGGGGCTGGCCCATGGTCCACCTTGGACTTGGACCATTCGACCAAGGGAAGGGAAATTCTATTTCCCTTCTTTAAGGGGGTCGCCCCCTCTTTTGTCCTCTTATGTGTATTTTTTTATTTTGGCTTTGACCACATGGGGAAAAATAGAAATTGGCATCCCCAATGTACCCCTCCCAAACCCTAGATGTATGGGTAGTCTTAGTCATTTACCTAGGGTTCCCATTCCATATAAAACCCTTGTATTTTCTATTTTCACCACAATTAACACAAGAATTTCAGTAATTTTGCTCCAAAGGCCTAGGCCGCCCCCTCTCTCTCTCCTCTCCCTCCCCTTGCAGCTGTGAAGGCTGCTAATCTGAGGTGTGACACCTCCGTATCAGAGTGTGAAGCTCAGCACTGTCGCCGCCGCCGCCATCGAGCCGCCGTCACACCACCACCGCCATACCGTCGAAGTTCTGTCCAACCCTAGACAACGGCCCAATGTTGGAATTCTTCCTCCCAAACCCCAAATCTGATCAATCTGAGATTTTTAGGGTGCGTTCCCCACGTGTTTACCCATCTCTAGTTAATTTTTCATGCCCTGATTCATCCGTTTGCCCCCCCGTGCCACTCATGTTTTCCTAGATCTACACACTCTGCCCCAGTGCCAATATGTGTTCCAGCAGCCCAAATCATCACCTATTTGGTCCCCTTTGCAATTTCAGATCGAGCTGAAATTTGGATTGGGATTTCTGTCCACCAAAGCCTTCTTCCATAATTTTTTTTGTGATTTTAGGAATTTTCTTTTCCATCCAAAAAATCACTGCAAAATCCAAAATCAGTTCGGTCCCCTGCAGTCCAGATCTGACCCACCCCTATTATAAAATCCATTTCCCACCAGAATTTCGTGTTCCTTGCTTCCCCCTCCATCTCCCATAAAAATCACATCACCCAGATCCAAAGTTTCAACCTCGGTCAACTCACTTCTTCAGGCAGATCACAGTCTGCCTGGCCAGATCTGAGACAGAACACTTTCCTATTTGAAATTCCCCCATGGAAAATACGGTCATAGAAAAATTTCTGTAACACTAGAAGCTCGAAGATCTCCAAGTTAGTTTCGCAACGGCGCTGGTTTCGCGACGTTCTGAGATCGGAGCTCGTCGCAGTAATTTTTATCGCCGGGTCGCGCACCCCTGAAACTGCAGAACAGGTCCGTGGATAGCAAGCAACAACGCTTCCCAATCGAGCCACCTCACCTTCTACAAGGCGAACCAGCGTGTTCCCCTCCTTGGGAACGTCCCTCCAGGAGTCCTCTTCGCAACGGGACCAACCCCACCTCAGTCAGCCGCCCAAGTAGAATGGGGTCCCCACAACCGTCAGCCCGCGCCGTCCGGTCAGCATCAAGTAGCAGAGCGCCAGCACCAACGGAGCGGTTCAAATTGCTACCCGTCAACCCAAGTTCGATCCTGCCGGGTCCCACATGTTACCTGTTACCTCCCTGCTTGGAGTGGGTTTAATTTTGTAATTATTGATAACTGTCTTAACGGGGAGTACGATCTTGGTCGGGGATGTCTTCCCCACGCCCAGAGCGTGGAGGTAACGATCTCTCCTCCTCGGCATTTGCTTACTTAGTATATGATTATGTGCCGCTGCATGTGTGTTAGAATTCTAGCTCGTTAAATCATTTTTAATCACCGCTGTGAGAGAGAGAGCGAACCCGCCCCGTGACTCGATCCGAGCACGGAAGTGAGTTTGACCACCCTTGACTCTGTCGATTTCTCAACTGCGCAGATCCGCGTTTCCCTCGCTTGGGACGACTCGTGGGACTACTTTTCTGTTAAAGGCATATACCCGTAGGAGCTCTTAGTGTCGAGCCGAGGTAGCTCCATTGTTCGCGTGTTGCAGGTTGCGTCGTCACCTAGAGTCCAAGGTTCGCATCATTTGGCATCGAGTCCCTCATTCGTCCCGCATCACTGAAGGACCTGAGGTGCATCGACCTTTTGTTCTTAACTTGCTTAAGTGCATCGACCTTCTAATGCAAAATGCATATGTGCATCGACCTTAGTGATATCAGCCAACGCTGTTGCATCGACCTTCTCAAAGATATAGTGCTTGAATATCTTGATGCGTCGAGGCATATGACCTCGAATGTGTTGATGAGCATCAACCTATTTCCTCAAAGCTTGTTCAGATGCATCGACCTGATCAAGGTAAAGATACAAGGTGCATCGACCTATCTCTTAAGATGACTTCCTTGGACCTTAATGCCTCGAGGTAGAATTCTGGAAATGATTTTCTTTATCATAACTACGTTGAGGTACACAATGAAGGTGTGCTTCTTTAGATGACTTTTGTGATCTTGATTGCACCAGACCACAACAGTTGTGCTTCTCTCCCACACGTCACTCTATTTTCTGTATAAGACTAAAGAATTCTTAACTGCCCGTTTGCCTGTTCAAACCTGTTCTTTTTAGCATTCAATCACAGACTTCTATACATAACTAAATCATGATAGAGTCAATTGCATTAAAGCAGCACAAACACATATGACATCATTATGAACCACTATGGATGCACTTTCGGGAGTATTTCTTTTGTTTATTTGCTTATTCGTCTGTTCATTCGTTCATTCGATTTATTAGTGCGAGAGCGTGCCAGTCACCTAGGTGATGATTTATTCGGGCTTCAAAGAAGCCCAGGATGCGCTCGATCTGACTAGTCAGGCGATTGTGTATGTCGTGTCGGGACTGAGAACCCGCCACACCATGAAGGCTATGATGTTAATTACATCCCCTCGAAGAGGGGAAAACCCTTGATTGATCGCCGAAAAAAGTGGCCCTACGGCCCAAAATTCATGACAATGAAGCGAGAGTGAGATCTCAGACTGCGTTTAAGAGAACCCCGCATCGGGGCATAAACATTCACAGATACATATCTGTCGATCACTTACGGACCATTTCTTGTTCGGATAGAAGTCCGCATTCAAGTGGAGGAAGGGGACGGCGATCAAATTGTGCAGATGTCTGCCGCAGATGCGGCAAGTTTAATGAGAATGCGGAATTGAATACTGGTAAAGACGGGTCAAGTTAACGAACTATGGGCCCTGAGCTAGTTTCGGACCATGGCCATGTCAAGAGGAGCTCCCGAGATCCTTGTCCAATTCAGTGGGGCATCATCACTTTTCTCTTCACGCCCAATCCGGAGGAACGAAGGTCACGAGATGTGTGTGATTATAGCATTTTTTATTATCGTTGTTCCAGCTGTTAAATTTCATTATTTATTCACACATGGGTGGTTCATTTCTATTTATTAGTTTCAAGCCTTTTCTTTTATTTGGTTAATTGTTTTTTTTATTTGGAAGGCACGCCGATTTCGGGTGGCACAATGGGGCACGCCGGTTTAGTCTTAGGAGGGAGGGTGCGCCGGTTTAGGTTGGCACAAGGGGCATGCCGGTTTCCGGTGGAGTGAGTAGAAATGGGTTTTGTGTGAGAGGTTAAACTGGGGCAGGGGGTACCGCACCGGATTAAGGAGATCTTGTAGAAAAGGGTTTTGAGAGGGGGTTTAAATCGGCGCTGGCACCCCTGGGCGCCAGATTAGGCCGCGTCGGGCTAGGGAATGGTTCGTTTTGGCATTGTTCTTCTTTTTATTGGCTTGCAGATTGAACAGGTGGCTAAAGAGAAGATTTTGAACGTTTTATTCTCTCGTTCGTTGATTCAGTGAGAGGGTTTAAATGTCTTGTTCACTTGTCAAGGGATTGACAGGAAGGTTTAGATGTTTTCATTTTCAGAGGTTTGGAGTTCAGAAGCCTATGCTCATGATAAGTTAAGGGGGGTTTAAACATTTTGCTCTCCTGTTCGTTGGCTCAGTGGGAGGACTTGAATGTCTTATTCACATGTCAAGATGAAGGTTTGAATGTTTTATCCGAAGGGTCATTTTGCAGGCACTCAGAGGTTCAGTTTATGTATAGTTCAGGGGGGGCCAAACATGCTCGTTCGTTCACCCTTATATGCATGTTCCTTGTTCTTAATGCTCATATTCCTGGCGAAAATTGGGCAGCATCTCCCCCGGACTGAGGCTTTCCAGAGGAAAGGAGGGATCGTCAAACGGAATATTTCAGGACGATCCCCAAAACTCGGAGTGGCCTAACGGCGGTCCGTTGACCCACATGTGAGCATAGAAGCCCGAGGACCAGCCTTCAAGGGGTTCTAGCAACTCACGGGTTGTAACTTCGCAATAGCTCCAACGGGACGGATGTTCACCATAGAAGGCTACGATTGTTCACCCCTTAGATGGGTTCCTTCGAAGGCCAAGCCTTGGGGAGGCAAGCTTCTAGGGGCCCTGGGTGACTAGAAGATAGGGAGAAAAGGGGAAAGAAGCCAAAGCAGTAGAACGCTCCGTATATTTGTGAAGGCCTTTCTTTTTATTCATCCGTAGAAGAAAAGGGGACAGAATACATGGAGGAAGACTATCCCATGACAAAAGGAAGCGGAAAAGAAAGAGAAAATATACAACAGTGGGAGGAGAGCAAAGCCTAAACCCCTTTCCCAAGCTCACCTCTCTTTTCTCCCACTCACTCTTTTTCTTCACCTCGCAGGCGTAGGGGGGAATGGCGCTTCTCTCTTCTCTTCGGCCGACCTCTCTCCTTGTTGCCAACCTCTATCTTTTCTCTTCAGCTCCCTCTGTCGGACCAACCGTTAAATATTGCCTTGTTCTTTCTTCCTCCCTGTGTCTTGTTCGAAGCCATCGAGTGGCCTGCACGTAGGGGAGCGTAGAGTAGGGAAGCTGCCTCCACGGGATTGGTCGACGGTGACCGATGGAGATGCTACACGGTGCGCAGCTCAAAATCTTCCATTCCAGGGAGCTTGATGGGCTCAGGCGGTTGCACGTTGGTCAGGTGCAGGTTGTTCGTCCATTTCAGGTAAATTCCTTCTGTTCGCACCCAAAAATAGGGATCAGACTTGTGATGGGATGGTTGACTTGGCTAAAACAGTGCGGGGGGTAAGCGCGCCGGTTTAGGAGCAATAGAGCAACACGTCGGATTAGCACAAAGAGGAGGGGCGCGCCGGTTTAGGTCCATATAGGCACAACCGTGTCGGTTTAAGTGTAATAGGGTTTCTTCCATATATACACAAATTCCCTCCCGTGTTGCTCCAGTTGTAATGCACAGCCCCCAGAGTGTTTAGTTCAAATCCTCCGAGCCTCGGCTTAGGACTCTGAGTAGTTCCTGACGCGTGCCGAACATACGTTCGAATTCCCGAGCTTCTTCTGATTCGGCCTTCGGCATCGTCGACTGGGGAGCCGGGGCCATCTCTTCTGCTCGAGGGGCTTCTTTGTTGGGTGGCAGAGCACCAGACATGCATTCGTCCTACTTGGAGGAGGTATGGGGTTTATTCGGCCTTTCCGTCTTCGGCTGCACTCGGGTGCCGGGACGTGCATGCCGCATGATCGTTCTTTTTCTTCTTCGTCTTTTTTCGATGTCCACAAATGCGCGGGGCAAGGGTGGAACGAGTGCCCACGGGTGTGGAGTTCCATAGCATGGTATCTTCTCTTTCGAGCCAGTGGACTATTGGTCCGGTGTGAATTCATGGGAAAACGCTCACTCCTTCAGCGAAGCGATGAGGGGGCCGCTTCATCGTGTAGGCACGCGGAACTAGATGTTTTAGTCTGAATGTGGTGGGGTTTAGTCATCGGCATGGGGTTAACACTGAAGAGGTTCTTTTTGTTCATTGACTTGGATAGGAGGTCCGAGCCGAAGCAAAGGGGTTCTTTTTGTTCATCGACTTGGACGGAAGGTCCGAGCCGAAGCAAAGGGGTTCTTTTTGTTCATCCACTTGGACGGAAGGTCCAACCCAAAACAAAGAGGGTTCTTTTTGTTCATCGACTAGGACGGAAGGTCCGAGCCGAAGCAAAGAGGTTTTGTTCATCGACTTGGACGGAAGGTCCGAGCCGAAGCCTTTTTGTTCATTGACTTGGACGGAAGGTCCGAGCCGAAGCAAATAGGGTCTTCTTGTTCATCGACTTGGACGGAAGGTCCGAGCCGAAGCAAGGGGGTTCTTTTTGTTCATCGACTTAGACGGAAGGTCTGAGCCGAAGAAAAAGGGTCTTTTTATTCATCGACTTGGACGGAAGGTCCGAGCTGAAGCAAAGAGGGTTCTTTTTATTATTTACTACGCCGGGGTGGCTGACTGTATGAGGGGTCTTTTGATTCTCTAGTTGGACGAAAGGTCCGATCCAGAGTGGCAAGGTCTTTTTGTTCATGGCTTAGACCGGGAGGTCCAAGCCATCGGCTTATTTGTCGGTGGGATTAGAAATTGTACTATTGAGGTGGTTTTTTTATCGACACGGGCTAGTGCCAAAGCAAGGGTCTTTTTGTTTATGGCTTCAGATGGAAGGTCTGAGTCGAAGGAAGGAGGTCTTTTCATTCATTGACCAGGACTGAGGGTCCGGGTCAAAGCAAGGGTAATTTTTATTGGCTCGGACAAGAGATCCAAGTCAGAAGTTTTATGCGTCGGTGGGACAAAAGGTAGTGTTGAGTTAGATATGAGGGTTTTTCGCTATTGCATGGGAAGTAGCTGTTTTGGTTATTCGGTCGAGATGCGATGATCTGAGCTGGAGGAGGGAATTTTGAATTGCCGTGGGACCTGATGAATCGACGTCCCCCAATGACTTTGATAAGTTCTTTTTATTTTTATTTTTTTTATTTTTATTTTTTTTATTTTTTTATTTTCCTTTTATTTATTTTTATTTTTTTGAATGGATATTGCATAGTCTCACGGGAGATCTAAGAAACATTCTTGTTCCGCGTGAAGCGCGGGCTTTAATTGTTCATCGAACTGGGGAAGCGATGCGTGATATAGTTTCAAATGTCTTCCATTAAGGGGTGGGAATCAAGTCTCTCCCCTATGGTTGACAACCACATACGCACCCACCTCCTTCATAGACTTTCTGGACAACATATGGACCAAGCCAGTTTTCATTCAGCTTGCCTTTATGGTTGGCAGCCATGACCTCTCTTCTTTTGACCATCATGAGGTCACCTTTCTTGAATTCACGCCCCTTGACAAGCTTGTTAAAGGCGTGGGCTATGTGGGCCTGGTATACCTGTACATTCTGCTGAGCCTAGAGTTGCTTCCCTTCTAAGTCGGAGAGCTCTTCCAACCTCCATTCTACGTTTGTTCGGTCGTCTTTGACCAATTTGTGTTGGATTGCGACCCGAAGTGAGGGTACTTCCAATTCAATGGGGATGACTTCTTCCGAGCCGTACACCAAAGAGAAGGGCGAACAACCTGTTGGAGTTTTATAGATGGTACGGTACGCCCACACCACTTCGTACATCTTATCCTCCCAGTCCCTTTTGTTGGAACTAACAATCTTCTCTAGAACGGTACAAAGTGTCTTATTGAATGCTTTGGCCAACCCGTTTGCCTGTGGGTTGTATGGAGTGGATGTCCTCCAGTCAATCTTGTACTTTTCGGCCAATCTGTAGACATTTTGGTTTCGGAAGTGGGTTCCGTTGTCTGAGACTATTCGGTTGGGGACGCCGAATCGGAATATTACATTTCGCTGGATAAATCAGGCCACGATTTCTCCTGTGACTTCTTTCAGGGCTACAGCCTCCGCCCAGCGGGAGAAATAATCTGTTATTGCCAGAATGTACTTGCATCCTGAAGAGGATGGGGGCAATGGGCCCACGACATCTGTTCCCATTGGGCGAAAGGCCAGCTGGGTGCTGTTGGACGTAGCTGTGTCGGCAGTCGCCTGGGGACCGTTGCATGATCTTGGCACTTTTGACACGACTTGGCGTACTTTCCGCAGTTGTCCAACATTATCGGCCAATAGTAGCCCAAGTTTTTAATTTTAATTTTCATCTTCAGCCCTGCCTCGTGTGCTCCAGCCTACCCAGCATGGGTTTCTTTCAAGACCCTCCAGGCTTCTTCCATAGAGAGGCATCGAAGGAGTATTTTCTTCTTGGCGTCCGCCATAATTCCGAATAGAATTCCGCTTCTCATCTCATAGGAGTCTTTTATTCGGATCAGCCTGATCTTTTCTTTTCTTCGCTTGGGCAGCTGCTGATGCTTAAACCATTGCATGAGGGGCTCTCGCCAGTCGGGTGAGCCGACCACTTCTGCGGTTGCTACCTCAGGCTCTTCCCCAATTGGGTCTTCTTCTATCATGCTGGGGACCTGCCGTCGGTTGATCACCCGTATGTTGAGTGATTCATCAGGCGGGATTTCCAGCGAGCTTGCTAGCTTTGCTAATCCATCAGCCTGTGCATTTTGACCTTGGCCGACGTGGTTTATTTCAATAGAGTGAAACTTCTCCATGAGTTGCTTCGACTTAGCGTGGTAAGGAAGTAATTCAACTTTTCAGATCTCAAACTGTCCTTGGATTTGTCTGACGATCAGCATCGAATCCCCAAACACTTGCAGCATGCGGATATCCAGCTGAAGAGCTAGCTCGAGACTAATAATTAGGGCTTCATATTCTGCTTCATTGTTTGTGCAGGCTTTGTTGACTGAGCAAGAGGTGTGCAGCACCTCTCCTGCGGGGGATTTGAGGATGACGCCCACCCCCGCTCTTATTCTTGTTCACCCCTGCGGGGATGTTTCAGTTCTTGAGGCACAGTCAAAGTGTAGCTGCCAGGTGGCTTGTTGGACTTGGCCCACTTCTAGGGTCTCATCTTCGGGGAGCTCCATGGTCAGAGGAGAACCTTCAGGCACGGGGTGAGCTGCAAAGAAGTCTACTATGGCCTGGCCTTTGATGGCCTTTTGCGACACATAAGTAATGTCGAACTCTATGAGAATGATAGCCCATTTGCCCAGTCGCCCTTTCAGGACCGGTTGAGAGAGTATATGTTTGACTGGGTCGGCCCTGGATATTAGCTTGACTTCATGCGACAGCATGTAATGCCTCATTCTCTTGGCTACAAACACAAGAGCGAGACAGACCTTTTCAATAGGTATATAGTTTGCTTCAACCCCGACCAGTCTTCGGTTGAGGTAGTAGAGGGCTTGTTCTTTTCCTTCTTCATTGCTCTAGGCTAGCATTGCCCCTAGAGAGCATTTAGTGGCAGCTATGTACAGGATCAGCGGCAGCCCTTTGACAGGTGCCCCCAAGACTGGCGGAGTATTCAGGTATTCTTTCAATTGACTGAAAGCATTTTGACATTCTTCGCCCCAGTGGAATAGAGTATCCTTCATCATTAATTTATGGAACGACTGGCACCACCCAGACAGGTTGGAGATGAACCTATGGATGTAGGCTTGCCGGCCGTGCAATGACCGTAATTCTGTCAGGCTCCTAGGAGGAGGCAACTCCTGAATAGCTTTAATTTTTGCGGGGTCTATCTCAATCCCCAGGTACCTAACGACGAAGCCAAGGAATTTTCTGCTGGAGACGCCAAAAGCGCACTTCATCAGATTCATTTTCAGTTCATGCAACCGTAGCCTTTAAAATATAATCCTGAGGTCAGCCAGGTGGTCCTTCCTCTTCTTCATCTTGACGAACAAGTCGTCGATATAGCATTCGACTTTGCTGTAGAGCAACTCATCGAATATTTTTGTCATCGCCCTTTGGCATGTGGCGACAGCATTCTTAAGGCCGAAGGGCATCCGTTTGTTGGAGAATATCCCTTTGGGTGACCGGAAAGCTGTATGGATTTGGTCATGCTCCGCTATCCAGATTTGATTGTAGTCGGACGATTCGTCCTTGAATGACAAGGCCTCATGGCCGGTAGTGGCGTCGACCATTACTTCAGTGATTGGCACCGAAAAATCATCCTTCGGACATGCTTTATTCAGGTCCTGAAAATCCACACAGATCAGATCTGGCCATTTTTCTTCTTGACAGGCACAATGTTGGCCAGCCAGGTAGTATATTGATTCTCCGCCATGAAGTCAACATCTATCAGCTTGTCGACCTCCTTGCAGATTTGACTTATCAATTCGTGCCTCATTCACCGGGGTGATTGTTTCACCAGCTCAGCTTTAGGGTCAATGGCCAGGATATGCTGGGCAATTGTAGGACTAAGGCCTGGCATTTCTTTGTAAGTCCAAGCAAAGCAATCTCGAAATTCCTGAAGCAGCTTTATGTATTCCCCCCTCTCTTCGAGTGATAAGAGGGCACTAAGGAAGGTCGGCCTGGGATCATCCTTTGTGCCGAGGTTTATTTTGACCAATTCATCAACAGTGGCTTGGCCGCCATCTTCTACTTTCAGAGGAGCCGGCTGTAGGTCTACAAAGCCTTCATCATCTTCTTCAACTTCGAGGGCCTCGTAGATATATTCCTGTCTAGCTTCGCCTTGCGACGGGATTTCTGCCTTGCCTTTTTTTGAGCCAGTTGGCTGCTGATTGGGCTGGATGATTAGCTCTGGTGTTGGCAATGTACGCTCTGTGCGGCCTGGATGTCGGCTCATGGGTGGAGCGCCCTCAAGCGCGGGATGACTTTCTTTAGATTTTGACTCTTGTGAGTTGTTGCTGGAAATTGTAATTGCTTGCGCTGAGAGGGACCCCCAGCGTCTACATGGAGCAACAACTCCATGATCATTATGCGCTCGTGGCCGAGGCAGGCCTGAGCCCTTTAATTCAACCGATGGCTCGGCTATTTCATAGTCCCATATGTATTCATCATAGATTTCCCCCAGGGGGTCTTCACTTGTTACAGTGTAGATGGAAATCATGTCAATTTCTTGACAGTCTTCAACAGAGAAACCCAGCCCCGGGTGCTGAGTAACCTGAAGCAATCTTCTGTCCATGTTTGGTGGCTCCCATAATTCTTTGAACATCTTATTTTGACTGGAAGGTTGACAAAAGGAGATTTTCTATTTTCTCGCTAGCTTGATTGCGCGGCCAGTTATGTATGGGAGTCCCATAATTGGGACAGGTGGATCATGCATCTCTTCAGGGAATCGGCAATCATCGTCCCCTTTTACGGGCTGCTCCTTGGCCACATAGAACATGGTGGCTTGGCCGTCAGGATTAGGGACCTCCAGGGTCTTCAATACTTCGACTGTCTGACAGTCTGCATCGGCTATGGGCTTTATGATCCCTGGCGGGACCTTGACATCCCCAAGTAGCTCTTCGAGTTTTAGTGCCCCCGGTTCAGGGTAAATGTTGAGTTGGAGTGCTCTGAGGTCTCCTTCTTCCTCAGATACAAGTGACACCTCTGGGGGAGCCACGTAGTCAGGCGGTGGTGGAGGGAACCACTCGCCGGGTTCTACTTTTTTCTTCCCCTTATCTTGAGATGAAGGGTTGGGCTTCTGCAGCTTCTCTAGATACAGAGATGCATCTGACAAGTGGCACTCGAACACCTCGAAAGGGTGTAAGTCGGTGAACACTCTTTCTTCTTTCCCGTTCCGAGGGTACTTTATGCATTGGTGGAGGGTGGAGGCCACCACCTGATTTTTATGCAGCCATGGCTGGCCCAACAGCGCCTTGTATGACGTATCAGAGTTTATCACATGGAATTGCACTTTGGTAGTGAAGTCGCCGAGTTAGAGTTCAAACTCTACCATGCCCATGGGGACTTCAAATTTTTGGTTGAAACTAGCAATTCTCATATCCCTGACCTCGATCAGGTGCACATCAAAGTAGTACTTCTGATATACCCGATAGAGGAGTATGTTTACTACAGCACCTGGGTCAATCAAGATTCTTCCTATCGGCTTGCCATTCAGCTGCCCCCTCATGTAGAGCGGTCTATTGTGGTTGACGGAGGGCAGAAGCATGTCTTGCTCCGCGAATGTCATAGCCACCCCTGAGTTTGCCTCGTCAAAATAGCTCTCGAAGTACGTCGGGGTTTATAGGGCCGTGATAACGTCTTGTCTTATTTCTTCGTTGAGGGAGAGTATATCCCAGATAGAAAAACTTGCGGGGATTCTCTTCAGCTGCTTCACTATTATGCCGGTGGTTCTGACGTTGGTCAGCCTTAATTCTTCGGACCTTTTATGCCTGCTCTCAGGGTGCTCTTGAGGAGCTGGCTCAGGAGGTGGTTCATCTTTTTCTTCAGGTGGTACCCGAACTTGTTGCGCCAGTCTGGCTGGCTCCCTCCCTTGCATAAATTCGGAGAAGCTTGGAATGCTCGCGTAGTCTTTATTTGCTAGAGGAGAGGCTGCTGAGGGTAAGGTAGGAGCACCCTTGAACCCTCCATTGTTGCTACGGACGTGGCCGCTTTCCCTCGCGAGAGGATAGAAATTTGGCAAAGGAGGGGACCCCCTTACTGCTTGCACACTCCGGGTAAAGCCCTGGTGGAGGAGGAATTTATGCACCTTTGACTTCAGGCTGGGGAACCTGGTATGGTTGTTCACCACGTAACATGATGTTGTGGTTAGCCTGAGGGAGATGCCCCCATTTCCTTCCAGACCTGATAGTATGCTGGGAGGTGGAAGCTTCAGCTTGATTTGCCTCTGTTGGCATGAGGCATATCTCTTCATCCTCTTCTTCAGAGATTCAGACTGTCTCAAATAGGGCCGCAAGGGTGTTGCAAGATACGGCCAGGCCTTTTCTTTTGTTCTTAGATCTCTTCTTCTTTTTCTTCACAGTCGGCGGCTGCTCTTTTGGAGGTTCATCACATATACCAGTTTCTTCAACCTCAGCTTCAGCTTCAGCTTTTTATGCTAATTCCAAGGACTCAAAATGTTCCCAAGGGACATATTCTTTCAGCTGGACAGGCTAAATTTTGGGCTGTTCATACTCATCTAGCCCATTAATGATTTCTTGAAACTGTTTCACCGTCGGATTGGCCTCTTTGTGCACCCGCATAGGGATGTGTTTCACCGTCGGATTGGCCTCTTTGTGCCCTTCTTCTTACTTTTGACGGCAGGGTGTGCCAATTCCCTTGATCTTCTGCTGGCACTAGGATATAGGCCTCATAGGTATGTTGAGTGCAGGCTTCCGCCACTTCTTCGGGTAGCTGCTGATATAGAGATATCATATTGATGGTCACCCCCAGAGTGGGCATTTCATGCGGGCGCGGAGGATCAACTTTGTGCTCCCCCATTTGTAATTCTCCCTTCTTAATCAAAGACTCAATAGTGTCTTTAAAGATATAGCAGTCCTCGATAGGGTGCCCGATCATTTGATGATATGGGTAGAAACGAGGATCGTCTTTTCTTCTGAGATCACCGGACCTCTTTGGCTCTGGGAGAGTGATCTTGTCGAATTTTGTAGCCCATTTGAACAAGGGTCGAGTCTTATCTCGAGGGAATGAATATAGCTTCATTTTATCCCGTAGGGATGGACATTCCCGCCAGTCGGCGGGTTTGGACGGGGAAGACTCAGCTACCCCTTTGTCTTTTTCCTTCTGTTGTTCAAAGGTCTTGAAGTCGACCGTATGTACTTGAGATGTTGGTCATTTGTCAGCTGTCCTGACCTTTTTGGCTTGAAGTGGCAGGAGCGGCAGAATACTTTGAGAGGAATGCCTCGACTTCCGCCACAACATTATTCAGTCAGTCAAACGACTTAATTTCGGTGCCTATCATTCTTTCCAGCACCTCTCTTTTCAAGTTTCGCTTGCATATTTGGACGGCATCCTCCTGATGCGGCGGGTGCTTGCACCTCATGCTGAGGTTCCTCCATCTTTTGATATATTCCAGGGTGGACTTATCGTTCTTTTGCCTGGTTTCATATAGTTCGGCCACTGTCACCTCCCTCTCGGCGATGTGGAACCTCTCTTTGAATTTTCATTGCATATCGGGCCAATCAAGAATAGACTCGGGCGGCAAGCTTGAGTACCACTTGAAGGCCAGCCCTGTTAATGTTGACCCGAAGAACTTCAGCAGGTACGACACATCAGTAGCTAAGTCGCCCATCACATTAGTATAGTAGGCAATGTGCTCACGCGGAGACCCTTGCCCGTTGAACTTCTCGAACTTCGGAGGCTTAGTGATGCTAGAGGACAGCCTCTTGGCAGCATGATGAGATAGGTATGGTACCCTGTACACATCAAAGGAGGCGGAGTCACCATCGCTCCTTTTCGCCAGCTTCATTTCTATCATCTGCTCGACCATGAGCTTATTCATCACCACCGTGTCAACCGTGCTTGGATAGAAGTGAGCTTGTTGCATGTGCGGCGTTGTTAACATGGCCGCGTGGGGCGTGGCAGACCCCGCTTGAAACTGGAAGATTGGAGGCTGCGGCGCAGCCGTAATTTGTTGTTGCGGGGGAGGAACGCCCCCGGCATAGTTGGGCACTGGTTGCGAGGCGATCGCCTATAGTGAGGCCTTAAATGACCGTTGCTCCCTGATGTCCCAGGGGGGGCTTCGAGTTGCCTGGGCTGGGAGGTGTGAGTGTCTCACTCGCTCAGCTGCTTTTTTAATGGTTCAATTTCTTGTTGATATCTTTGTAGTAATATCAGCAAGGCCGGATCGTTAACAGAAGGGCTGGGGAGGCTTCCCCGCTCATCAGACGATGTCTCTTCGGACGAGGTGGATGGCACCCCACTGTCATCTTCAGTTGTAATTACATTGGCAGTCAAGGCCGCCAGAGCCTCCTCCGGATTTGTTGTTCCGGCAAGAGTTTGCAATGCCTCACTAGCGGCCTTTCCTCTTCTTGTGAGAGAGCCCAGCCTCTCAGTGATCCTGGTAACTTCTTCAGGCTCAATAGGCAGAGTCCCATAGTGATCGGTCACTCCGGCCATGTGACAAGTGTATACTTGTATTTTTTTATCTCTTCTCCTTGCACGTCTATTCAGGTGACCGGGGAAGGTCAACCTTTCAAACACCGAGACCCTCGGTGCATCCTCTTCATGGCGGGAAAGCTCATAGCATCCTGATTCCGCATCTTCTATTTCAGCCGGGTCGATTGGATACTCCTGACCCTCTTCAGCAGTGGTGATGGCTTGCAGTAGCCGTTGCCTCCCTAAGGAGGTGCTTCCGACCCCACGGAGGTATTCACGCACAGCTTGGGTGATGTCTTCTTCTTCACAATCAGGGTAAACTACAGGTGGCGGTATCCTTGGCTGTGTTGGGTGCCCATGGGCGGGCTGACCCTCTCTGACAGTCTTGCCATGCCTTTCGACATGTAAAGCGGTGTTCGCCTGTCGCCCGTGGGCTCGGGCTAGTGGTTGGCAAGACGCCCTTACTGTCATCTCATTCTTCATCTTTTTCTTCTCCTCCATCCTGGGCCTATCAATCTTGACAGACTCGGGCCGAGTTGTCACTGCGCCCCGAGTTGGCTTGGGCACCCAAATCTACCTGGTCTTGCATGGCCTTGGGGCCGGTTCATTCTTCAGTCGGCGGGCTGCCCCGCCATCCTTCTTTTCTATTCTCCCTAGTGCTTGAAAGGAGTTGCGCATAGGGATGTTTGGGACAATCTGCTCAGGGATCACTTCGGCGCTAAGGCCGTTCAGGTAGACTATGACGCCTCTGACCAGGACCGACTTGCTAGTGTTGGAGATCCGGCACCTGGGGGTAGCAATAGCAGCATTTCTTCGACTCCTTCTTTGGCAGGACGCCATCTTCTTGGAAGTCGGGCCCGTGTCGAAACGGACGTGGTGGACGAAACATCCCACAGTGTTGACCGACGTGCGGTCGGCAGTAGTTGTTGGCAACCCCGCAGCAGCGGGTCGGTTGATGGAATCCCCCATGGCGGGGATGTGGACTTCGACGGGCTTGGGCCCCTCTGTCTCTAGTAGGTGGACAAAGGCCACCCCCAAGAAGTTGGGAAACTCCACCACCGGAGGAAAGTTGTCGAACTTGATCGGCACCGTGAGGTAGCCATGGTTGGCATGGCTTGTGACAATTGTCGGTCCGAAGCTGACGGCCATTGTGATCGTCGGAGAATGATCCCTGCAATTGCAAGTAAAACAGTTAGAATTTCAAGAAGAGGCCGTAGGGCCCCTAGTCCCGACGAGGAGATGAAGGGAAGTTCAGTCCCACCGGGCGTGTCAGACCTGTGGACGCACTTTCGGGAGCACTTCTTTATTTTTTTGCTTATTCGTCTGTTCATTCGTTTATTCGATTTATTAGTGCGAGGGCGTGCCAGTCACCTAGATGACGATTTATTTGGGCTTCAAGGAAGCCCAGGGTGCACTCGATCTGACTAGTCAGACGATTGTGTGTGTCGTGTCGGGACTGAGAACCCGCCGCACCATAAAGGCTACGACGTTAATTACATCCCCTCGAAGAGGGGAAAACCCTTGATTGGTCGCCAGAAAAAGGGGCCCTACGGCCTAAAATTCATGACAATGAAGCGAGGGCAAGATCTCGGACTGCGTTTAAGCGAACCCCGCATCGGGGCGTAAACGTTTACAGATACATATATGTCGATCACTTGTAGACCATTTCTTGTTCGGACGGAAGTCCACATTCAAGTGGAGGAAAGGGACGACGATAAAATAGTGCAGATGTCTGCCGCAGATGCGACAAGTTTAATGAGAATGTAGGATTGGATCCCGGTAAAGACGGGTCAAGTTAACGAACTACTGGCCCTGAGCTAGTTTCTGACCATGGCCATGTCGAGAGGAGCTCCCAAGATCCATGTCCAATTCAGTGGGGCATCATCGCTTTTCTCTTCACGTCCAATCCGGAGGAGCGAGGGTCCCGAGATGTGTGTGGTTATAGCATTTTTTATTATCATTGTTCCAGCTGTTAAATTTCATTATTTATTCACACACTGGTGGTTCATTTCTATTTATTAGTTTCATGCCTTTTCTTTTATTTGGAAGGCACACCGTTTTAGAGGAAGCATAGGGTGGGCCGGTTTAGGGTGGCACAAGGGGGCGCGCCGGTTTGGGTGGCACAAGGGGCGCGCCGGTTTGGGCTTAGGAGGGAGGGCGCGCCGATTTTGGCTGGCACAACGGGCACACCGGTTTCAGGTGGAGTGAGTAGAAATGGGTTTTGTGTGAGAGGTTAAACCGGCGCCGGGGGGGGTACCGCGCCGGATTAGGGAGATCTTGTAGAAAAGTGTTTTGAGAGGGGGTTTAAATCGGTGCGGCACCCATGGGCACCGGATTAGGCCGCGTCGGGCTAGGGAATGGTTCATTTTGGCTTTCTTCTTCTTTTTATTGGCTTGCAAATTGAACAGGTGGCTAAAGAGAAGATTTTGAACATTTTATTCTCTCGTTCATTGATTCAGTAAGAGGGTTTAAATGTCTTGTTCACTTGTCAAGGGATTGACAAGAAGGTTTAGATGTTTTCATTTTTAGAGGTTTGGAGTTCAAAAGCCTCTGCTCATGATAAGTTAAGGGGGGTTTAAACATTCTGCTCTCCTATTCGTTGGCTCGGTGGGAGGGCTTGAATGTCTTATTCACATGTCAAGATGGAGGTTTGAATGTTTTACCCGAAGGGTCATCTTGTAGGCACTCAGAGGTTCAGTTTATGTATAGTACAGGAGGGGGGGGGGGCAAACGTGCTCGTTCGTTCACCCTTATATGCATGTTCCTTGTTCTTAATGCTCATATTCCTGGTGAAAATTGGGAAGCATCTCCCTCGGACTGAGGCTTGCTAGAGGAAAGGAGGGATCGTCAAACAGAATATTCTAGGACGATCCCTAAAACTCAGAGTGGCCTAACGGCGGTCTGGTGAGCTCGACCCATATGTGAGCATAGAAGCCCAAGGACTAGCCTTCAAGGGGTTTTTGCAACTCACGGGTTGTAACTTCGCAATAGCTCCAATGGGACGGATGTTCGCCATAGAAGGCTACGATTGTTCACCCCTTAGACGGGTTCCTTTGAAGGCCAAGCCATGGGGAGGCAAGCTTCGAGGGGCCCTAGGTGACTAGAAGATAGGGAGAAAAGGGGAAAGAAGCCAAAGCAGTAGAACGCTCCATATATTTGCAAAAGCCTTTCTTTTTATTCATCCGTAGAAGAAAAGGGGATAGACTACATGGAGGAAGACTATCCCATGACGAAAGGAAGCAGAAATGAAAGAGAAAATATACAGCAGTGGGAGGAGAGCAAAGCCTAAACCCCTTTCCCAAGCTCACCTCTCTTCTCTCACACTCACTCTTTTTCTTCACCTCGCAGGCACAGGGGGGAACGAAGCTTCTCTCTTCTCTTCGGTCGGCCTCTCTCCTTGTTGCCAATCTCTATCTTTTCTCTTCAGCCCCCTCTGTCGGACCAACCGTTATATATTGCCTTGTTCTTTATTCCTCCCTGTGTCTTGTTCGAAGCCATCGAGTGGCCTGCACGTAGGGGAGGGTAGAGTAGGGAAGCTGCCTCCACGGGATTGGTCGACAGTGACCGATGGAGATGCGACGTGGTGCGGAGCTCGAAATCTTCCATTCCAGGGAGCTTGAGGGGCTTAGGCGGCTGCACGTTGGTCAGGTGCAGGCAAATCGTCCATTTCAGGTAAGTTCCTTCTATTCGCACCCGAAAACAGAGGATCGGACTTGCGATGGGATGGTTAACTTGGCTAAAATAGCGTGCGCCGGATTAGCACAAAGAGTAGTGCGCCGGATTAGGAGCAATAGAGTAGTGCCGGATTAGCACAAAGAGGAGGGGCGCGCCGATTTTGGGGCTATTGGAAGGGGCGCGCCGATTTAGGGCCATATAGGCACAGCTGTGTCAGTTTAAGTGTCATAGGGTTTCTTCCTAGCTTAGCGGTGATTCGGACGGACGCCTGCCCTCCCGTGTTTCTCTGGTTGTAATGCACAACCCCCGTGGTGTTTAGTTCAATGCCTCTGAGCCTCGGCTTAGGACTCTGAGTAGTTCCTGACGCGTGTCGAACATACGTTCGACTTCCCAATCTTCTTCTGATTCAGCCTTCGGCACCGCCGACTGGGGAGCCGGGGCCATCTCTTCTGCTCAAGGGGCTTCTTTGTTGGGTGGCAGAGCACCAGACATGCATTCGTCCTGCTTGGAGGAGGTATGGGGTTTATTCGGCCTTTCCGTCTTCGGTTGCTCTCGGGTGCTAGGACGTGCATGCCGCATGATCGTTCTTTTTCTTCTTCATCTTTGTTCAAAGTCCACAAGCACATGACTCTCATATGCACTGAAGATTATGCATAGACTCAATGATGACTTTATTGTGTTTATGACATCATCAAAACCACAAGGACACAACAAGATTCCCTATCAAGGTTGGTGAAGACTGGAGGGATGGGGCATCCAAATGTAGCCCTATCATGCATAGGTTCCCTATCGAAGGTTGGAGGACCGGGGCATCTAAATGTGGTCCTAACATGCAAAGGTTCCCTATCGAAGGTTGGAGAACTTGGGCATCCAAATGTTGTCCTAACATGCATAGGCCCCCTATCAATGTGGGTGAAGGCCGGAGGACCGAGGAACCCAAATGTGGACCTAACATGCATAGGTTCCCTATCGAAGGTCTAAGGACCGGGGCCTCCAAATGCGGACCTATAATGTATGTGCTTCCTATCAATTTTAACTGCAATAGGCGGACCTGGACACCCAAATGTGGGTGGACCTGCCATGCAACTCTATCCAAATGTTGAGCTTTACACTCCCAAGTGTAGGTGTATGCACGGAGGGGCTTTGTTCAGCTCTGGTGTAACAGACTTGCCAAAGGGTGAGGTATAGGACTTCTTTAGAGAATCGAAACAAGGATGATGGGTTTGGGGGTTCCCATGTTATAGCATCCTAAATTTTTTATTATAATATCCCCATATAAATTACGTTTGGTTCAACTTATAGAGAAAGCATTAAAAATCTAGAAAAATATGTATCTAGTGTAAAATTGAATTTTTAGCAACTTTGTCTTCAGGTTAGAGCCCAAAATAAATTGGTTAAGGCCCAATTTCGTGTTTTTAGCAGATTTTCGTTGGATTTTCGTTGGTTTAGGAGATCGAGTTTTACCATCTTGAATTGGGTCCATTTCTAGCCCATTTGCGCTCCAATTGGAGCCAAATCCTAGCCCATTGTTAGGTACATGTTTTCCCTTCGAAAACCCTAGGTCTAGACTCTTCTACTGGCAGCGGCGGCAGTGGATTAGAACCCCATCCGAAGTTTTCGCCAGAATTTCCTCATTAGACTCTTTAACAAAATTCGATCGCTAGAAGTCCCTATAGGTTCTATATATTGACGGCTTTTGACCCTCTGGAACCCTAATTGCACCAGCGGCGGGTGGCGTGACCGATCGTGACCGGACGAGGGAGAATTTGGGCATTTTAGGAGCGGTACCTAGGGTTCTGGTGACCCTCTTTTCTTCCTCCTTCTTTTCTTCAAGCAAAGGTAGGTGTCTCTCAGGCTAAACACAATTCTAATTTTACCATCTTGTTCGTCTTCCTGAGCCCTTTCTTTTGATACCTAAATGCCTAAATTTCATGCATCATGCTGCCCTAATTTGATGTTTTACTCCGAGGTATACACAGAGGGTAACCATGTTAACTAGTCTTATGTTGAATTTAATCGTTTTAGGTCTTAATCAAAGCATGCCATCTTATACGATTTTTAATGCTCTTTCTAATGGTAGTATTTTCCCTAATTTTGTTCACTCTATCATGAGAAATCGAAGTTTTTAACGTAGCATGTCGAGGTTCGCCGTCGGCGGGTCTCGGGTTGAGTTGACGATTCTTTCAGTGACCGCTAGAACTCTAGCGGTCACACGATAAACCGCCACCAGGGTCTGGCGGCCCCACGATAAACCGCCACAGGCCCTGCATTTTTAAATTTGTAAGATTGATGTATATTTATTTTCCGATATGAAACGGCCCCACGATAGACCGTTTTATGCTTATGGCGGCCCTTACATAGACCGTTTCTTTCCTCTCGCAGGGTGTTTTAAACTCTAATTCATGCATTTTTAACTAGGAACTTACTATGTTTTGACATGACATCTTGACCTGTAACATTGTAGAACATGATATTAATGCTTAGAGACATAATTTCCATTATTTTCCATGAAAGTTGTTGACAATCATCAGTTAAATGATCATATGAAACTTGATAAAAGCGTGGTTAATAATCTTGTCAATTTTGAACCTGGCAATAATAAATTGTTATATTATGATCTTGGCATTATTGTTTGACAGTCATGCCACTCCGGTGGGATTGACTGACCACATTGACTCATTTTCCGTGTTTCGTCTAGCCTCAATCTTGTAATAGTTGGGACTCTCAGCCGTGAGCCTGGGATTCCCACCAAGACGCCAAGCTGGTTGTACCCCAAGGACCTGAACCCATGAATGTGATTTGATTCGTGTTTTGGGCCAATCCAAACTGGACTGATCTGTGACCGTAGAGGCCCATCTTGAGATCGCTAAGTGACCTTGGCGACCCAAGGTTAGACCGCTACTGTTCTCCTGGCCTGGTTAGTGATGGGCTTGGTTTAGTAGATCCTTTTGAGCCCATTCAGTTCTAACCTGGACCAATCCATCTATTTGGACTCTAGCTAGTGGGTTGAACTCTTGTTTGGAACCGTTCTAATTCGGGCTGAAGTAAGGACCCTTTTTGGGTTAACTCTAAAGCCTACTGATACTGAACCATTAGCTGCCTAATGTTAGACCGTCAATGTCACCGTAGCAGCCCAATTATCGACCGCTACGGGTGAGATTTAATATGTTTTTCCCTATTTTATTGTTGTGTTAGCAGTCGTATCAAGGTTGGCCTTGAACTGTGAAATCTTGCTTGATCCTTGTGCACTTAAGACCCCTAGTCATTCCACATGATGTCCATTCCAACATTTATGGAATTTCTCTTGATCTTAGAAGTATGTTCGTAAGCTTAAACCTTGGAATTCTTGGCCATTTAATGTAGTGAATGTCTAGACTAGGATCTATGATCCAACCTTTCAATACCAACGCATCATAAAGGGCCCGGTCTGGTCTTGGGAGGAGCGCCCGAAAGTACTTGTGCCCCGGGGAGTTTGTAATGACAAGGTGTGGCATTGCACCGAAGTGCATGACTAGCGTGATTGGTCTAAGACATTCCACTTCTACTCAAATACTTGAAATTCTTGCGTGACATGATATGCGTGCTTGTTATGGCCAATTCCATCTATCATTTACGTGTAGTTTCATGAAAAGTTCTTGTTATACTTGTGTTTATTCTTTACATGAAAGTCTGTATTTCTTTTCCTATCAATTTCCTGTCATTTCTTCACTATTGTTCTCTTATTCGTGATAAAATGGTTAATCACTTTAAGAATACCTGATGATAGAGATATAAATCCTACTGAGCTTTGCTCACCCCTACTTTCCAATCCTTTCAGGTAGTTCGGATGAGGACGTGCGCTCTGATGGGGACGGGAACGAGTGATTCCAGGAGCGAGCCATTTAGATTATGTTCAAGTCATGTTCTAGATTAGTTGTTGAGTTTTGTTATTCTTAAGTTGATGTATTTTCTTCCTTTGAACATTGATGAGTTAGAAGTCCACAAGGAGTCGGGTGTAATTAAATACTTTCTCTTATTATTATCAATAAAGTTGGGCTAATTGTTTTCTTCATTATTAGCCTAGTGGTTTGGTCTCTTGTGGCAATGTATGCTCTGATTGACATGAATGATATAAACTGCTACGTTTCGATTTTCCGCGTCGGGGGCGTGACACATGCGGATGGATCAAAAGGATCAAGTGTGGTTAGGCTCTTGGCGAAGTTGGTTTTATCTATCCCTTGACAAAATAAGACCCACTCTACAAGTTCTCCAATGCGGGTTGGGCCTAGGGATGGGTTGGTTTTAGTTTCACCTAGGGATGGGTGTGGCTCTTCAGGAGTGAGGAGGAACAAGAGGATTTCACTAGTGCAGTGACCCATGGTGCAGACAGAGACAATGGAACTGTAAGAGGAGTGGATGTGGCTAATGCACTTGGGTCGATTGGGCCTCATGGCTAACATGTCAGTCAGCTCCAATTGCCATCCAAGTCCCTTAATAAGGTCATCCATTGTGTCTATGAAGTAGAAGGATTGGAAGGTAGTTTGAAAGGAGTTGATGGGCACCATTTGGAGGTTTTATTTCATGGGAGGGTAGCCGAGGACCAAGATCTCATAGACCAGACTTTTCTTTAGCCAACTAGCGAGGGGTCCTTCTAAGACTAGTGTAAACCCTCAAGTAGTGTGAATGGTGTAGGGGGAAGGTCAAGGTGCGAGGGGAAATGTAGGACTTCATCCTCTTCAATGACGTCAATCAGCCCTTGGGCATCCTCCTGGGCTAAGTGTTCCTCAATCAGCATGGGATCAGGGATGTAGGTCATGGTCTCCATGGGTTTGGGCACGGCCTCTTCCCCAATCGGAGGTGGAGTTGGGGTAGGTGGAGAAGTAGGTGATATCCATACGCACGGGCCATATTTTTGACCAAAGGTTGTGGGTGATTTGGCAAGGGCAGTCAACATCGCTATTACAAGCTTGTCCCACACATCAAGCTTGGGCGTGAGGAGTTAAATGGAGGTGCGATCCATCTTCGACATGGGAAAGACTCTAATGCAAACGACCCTAGGACCTGACTTGTGGGAACAAGTCAAGAACCTGGCTCTGATACCAATTTGATGTAGAACATCCTAGGGATGCAATGGGACAGACCGGACGATCCTCGAACCTAGACTTGCTCATGTATTCAAGGAGTTCACTATTCGAGAATGTCTGCCTATTGTTAGCACTGGATGTCTAGGGGCAATCACCCCGATGAAGCTACATGTTCATAACCGGGTTAGGCCGTCTCCCAGATGGGCCCGTTATCTGAGAAGGTGTTGTAAGATAAGAAGGCCAAAGGTCCGAGCCCGCACCAGGTGGGTCCGTGTTCAAGAGATTTCAGCCAAAAAGTGGCGGTGGCACAAGTTTAAGGGCCGTCAGTTATGCACTCGGGGGTCCACTTCTCCTTCTTCTTCTTCGTTACATTCGTCATCTTTTATCCTGCTCAGTTCCCACCCTTGGGTGGTGAATCTCCCCTCTTCTAATCCTATTTCCGTGACTCTCTCCTCCCCTCTCAGGTCCGCGAACCCCCATTCTTCCTTTTCTCATCCGAGGACTCCGGGTTTTCCACATTCCCGTTATCCTAGGCCTTGGCCTATGCCCTCTCATCATCCCGATCCTGGGGCATCTTCTGAATCTTTTCCTCCAGTATCTCCGAGTTCTAATTTTCCTTCCCCGACCCTGTCGCGTGACTCTCGTTCTCCTTCCCCGACCTTGTCGGGTGTCTATAATTCTTCTTCCCCGACCCTATCAGGTGGTCCTCATTCTCTTTCCCCGACCCTATCGGGTGTCTATGGTTTGTCTTCCTCGACCCTGTCGGGTGATTCTAATTCTTCTTCCCCAACCCCGTCTGGTGATTATCATTCCTCTTCTCTGACTGCGTCGGATGATTCTTCTTCTCCTCTTTCTACTCACTCCTCTTCACCCTTTCGGGGTCGTCACCCTTTTGCTTGCTATTTTTGAGGCTTTAGTCCGCCTTGATCCCAGCTAATCTCTGCTTATTCTGTATTTGGTTCCTTGTTATCAGGGCCTCTGTGCCTTAATGAGGGAGTTCTAGCCCTCGTCCCTCTTCATTTTTTATCCTTATTCATCTAGTTTGATGTCTACCACTCCTTCGTGTAGAGGAATCTTTAATCCTTTGCTATCCTCTCCCTTTCGTCCTGTCAAGCAGGGAATACAAAGCTCCTGTATGAAGCTCGATGATCAAGATCGCGTCAGGATGCTGTTACCACATTGTGGATATGCAAGGTATCGTTATTTTGTGCAAGAAAATGTTATCATCATTATTATCTCTCTTACTCCTGCACATGCTTATAAAGCTAGTCCTCAACATGGTTAAGTGGCTTTTAGAAATTTGCTTACTTCACTTAGGTCAGTTAAAAGTTCGCTTCTGTAGCATTCTTGGGCTGGTGATAGCTCCATACTGGGAGTCTAGTTTTTTTCCCCGATCGTTGAGGGTGATCTTGAGTATGGGTTTTTCACACACTTCACGGCAAGCCATAGCTGATTCTTCTGAGGCAACACCGTTGCTGCTTTGGTCATACTATGGGTATGCACAAAGGTCTTTTTCTTTTCTTTGCTTGGCCGAGTGCAGGGGCAAGAGATTGATGGATGATATGACCAACCTAGACACTCCCTAATACGAGAGAGGTCTCAAATAGGGGCAGTCTTGACCCTCAAAAAGTGAGCTTTCATGTTATATCTAGCCAATAAGGGATGTCAAAAAATAAATCAATGATCTGATTAATGCAAAATTATGACTCAAAGGCATGGCAAGAGTGGTAGTACAGTTCCCCGAGGGACGTCATGAGCCCGGTCGCATGCATGCCTAAAAAATATGGGTCCGAAAATCAAAGACACAAAGCCCCGGCGTAACAGACTATATATTTGAGGGGTAGTGCCCTGAAAGGAATTCAAGTCTAGATATCTCCCATCCTGCACAAAGTTTGTCTCCGATTTTCTTCTGCTTCTCCCTCTTAGACTGGGTTGTATCTCGGGTATGGCCTTAGTAGGGGCACCGTTCTTTAGAGGCGGTTGGTTGTGGCAAGTCGTCCCCAAATACACGCCATACTTAAGGGAAGCCTTTAATGAGAAGGGAGGAACGATGATCTCTGGCCAGTGGTTTGAGTCCATCTTTAGGTGCTGTGGATTGCTATTTCAAAAATTCCAAAAAAAATCAAATATGTCAAAAATCCCCCCCCAAAGTTAGATATGTCAAAAATTCTAAAAAATCAGATATTTCAAAATTCTCAAAAAATCAGATATGTCAAAATCCAAAAAAAATTAACTATTGCCAAAAATAAAAAAAAATAAATCAAATATGTCAAAATCCCAAAAAAGTCAAATATTTTAAAAATCCAAAAAATCATAAAATTACAAAAATCCAAAAATATGTCTTTTATTTTTTATGTATTTTTTTGTCTTGTGCACAGGTACGTGATCTGTTTGCTCAGTGTGTAGGTTGCAGGTATTCAGGAATTCCTTGCTTTATCTTTTGCGCTCTGCCTCCTGCTCCTATCTTTTGATCTGTTCCTTTCTTCTTCAATCTTATCTCTTGATCTGTTCTAAAGCTTACGTCCTTATCAGCTTTTAATTACCTCACTTCACAATATCTCTATGAGAGGGCTTTACCACATGATTATGAACCTGGCGGTTCTGCTTCATCTGATCTCAGGTTTTGATTGAAGAGCATATTCGTCAAGTCTATGTCCCATCGTGTCCTTGTCACACGTGTCTATGTCCCTCTGTGTCGTCATCCCATACGTGTTGTTTTGTCCCTCTGTGTCTATCATATTTTTTTGTCCCACTGTGTTATCGTCCCATGTGTGTCTTATCCTACCATGCTATATGTTGTCCGTATCTCTTGTCCCCCGTGGTTGTCGTCCCACGTGTCTTTGTCCCACCATGGTCTTGTCCCACCGCATGTGCCGTCCCTCCATGTTGTGGAGTTGTCTTGCCCCACCGTTATTCTTTGGTCCCACTCACGCTTATTGTTTGCTCATGTGATGTCTTGCATATGTTGTTTATGTGATTTCATCCTTCGTTATGTTATGTTATTGATGTGACACGACCTAGGATGGAGGTGGTGACCCCGATCGCCATGTGGTACGAGGCGAAGCACGGACCCGAAGGTCTCCTCGACGCTAGAAAGGCCGCATTCCGAACCGGCGTAACCGGAACGTCCCGCGATGTCTTTTGATATACCACTTAATGAGGGGCACCACAATGGGTGTGACACACTAAGGGAATGTAGCAACTAAACCGACCCTTGGCCAATGATCCTTGGACCTAGGAATGCAAGCACAACCACAAGGCCAAGAGGCCTATGTAAGCGGACACTCGTCGGCGCGCACACTCAACCCGGGGGTGACTCGGGGATGCCGAGTCGAGGGTGTGGGACAAGACCCTTGCTGGTAGAGGGCCAGTAGGGTTCAAGGCTGGCCTCCCCTTAGGTACGGATGCCCAATTCAATGAGTCGGCAATGACCGAAGGGCGCGGGTCACTCACTCACATCCACGGTGGTCGCACAAAGGTGGTGGAGCCTTGGGACCGGGTGCTCTCTCCTTTAACCGACGGCGTGATTGAAGAATATTAAATGAACAAGCATAAATGGGAGCAAGGGCCGAGAGCTTACCTAGCCGGTTTGAAGAAACCGACTCCGGTCGGAGACGTGGGCGAGCGAGGAAGCGTGGGTTCCCCGCACGCTGCGCCGGTGAAGCTTCAACCTGTGATAAAAGTTTACACTCACAACACCTCGCATAGGAGGGGTGGATTAGGGGTGGGTAACTATATAATTACAAGAAAATACTACCTCTCGTAGGGAGGGGCTTTAAGCCGGCCAGGCGGGGTGGTGGGAGCTAAGTTAGAAGCTGAATTGCCAAACTCCATCGATTCTGCCAGCTTCTGGAACAGCTTGATAGACAGTCGATGATGGCGCCGCCACGGGCTCTGCCAAGCTCAGATGAGGCCGAAACCCGTGCCAAAACTTATTGGGTTGCCCTAGGAGGATGCCTGAATTTTTGGGGAATTTCTTGACATCGTCGGTGGCTGGTGCAGGGTCTGGACCAGGGCCGAACCACTCTGGCTCTGGCTATTCTCAGAGTGCTGTTGTAGGAAGACGAGGGCGCCACGAGCACTCACGGAGTCCGATTGATGCGGGACTAGAACTTCTGCGATCGTGGTCGAGTCTTATTAGAACGGAGACCAACGGGGACGTCGGCAGAGGTCGGAGCTGACCGCAAAGACTAGAACAATGCTAGGGTGTCGGTTCAGGCTCAGGGGGAACTGACCTTGCGCACCTTAGGGAAAAAATATGGAACTCTTGACTCCGGGGTCCAAAAATTGCTCTGCTTCTTGGAGATGGCAGGGGACTTGAAGGAGAATCCCTCAGCCAAACGGTGCCTCAAGAAGCTTAGAGCTCTGGCCGGGGAAGCCTCTGCAAGCCTCTGTTGGTAGTCTGCTTGGGAGGGATTGCGCAGTCTAGCGAAGAAGACTCCTCCGGGCAGCCTCGAAGTCCGATGATGGTGAGACCACCTCTGTTGTGAAGCAGACAGGATGAGATTTTCAGCAATGTAGGATACTCCACCAGAAGATGCTCAGTGAAGATGTGGCAGCCTCTACAACTCAGACCCTTACTGCTATCTGTGAACTGGCATGAATAGGGTGGTGATAGGTGATGGGAAATGGGGTAAATGGGAGAGGAAATGGGGTGGATGAGTGTGGGGGCGACCCCTGGCTGTGAGGGGGCGATCCAATGTGAGGGAGGGGCAGAATGGGGGATGGAAGGGGGTCTAGCAGGTGGAGGGAGGGGGAGCTGCGATTTTGGGGCTGGGAGGGAGAGGGAGGGGGAGATCTCTCTCCAATGTTTGAATTTTGGTTAGTGGTGGGGTTAATGCTGGCCTTGGGGATGGGAAGAGGTGTGTGGGGAAGTGGAAGGGTGCTTGGGAAGATGGGATACTCCCTTGGGAGAGGGGGATTGACTCTTGGGGTTGGGGAGGATTTAATGGGGGAATTAATTCATCTGGGGAGGGGAAAGGACAAGGTGATGTGGCAAGAGATGAGTGGATGAGGTGGAGCCAAGGTGGAGGAGAGAGGAGAAAGAGGGAAATTCAGCCAAGAGAGAGAAGGGGGAGGAGAGAGAAAGTGGCACCCCTTCTAGAGAGAGAGGGGGAATTGGAGCTTCTCACTCCACTCTAATGGCTTCTCACCAAAAGAAATGTAATTTTATGGAACTCAATAATTCAAATTTTCATTCTTCATTAGTTTGCACAATGGGGTTGGTGTCCTATTTATAGGAGCCCAACATTCTACATGACCATAATACCCTTGACATTTCAACTAAAGACCAAGCATGTCCAAGGGTGGTTCAATGGGCCCAATTGATGGACTAGAGGCCCATTTGACTCTAAACATAGGTAAATAACTTGCTAACCTAGGCACACGACTCAAATAAAAGGGAAATTACATGATAAGACTTACATAAGAAAATGAAAAATACATCATATGACTCGAAATAAAGTGGTGAATCAAGACCATACGCCATCGATGATCATCGGGGCCTGGAAAAAGATGAAGTGGCGGGAGATGTCCCCATCATACTCCCGAGGTGCGGAGAACTCGACTCTGTCGAGAAAGAGTCCTCCCTGCTCTGAGAGTGCTGTAGTAGGGCCTCCCCACGAATCTACCGATGGAGGCCGGCCCTTCCACCTAACAAGGTAAGGCTCATACGCCTTGCTCCTGGTGGCAGTGACCTGTTCATCTAATATTCTCTTAAGTTGCTTACGTTGGGCTCTCCGGGTTGACGGTGCTCTCTTGGGGGGGTGTTGTATCAAGGGAAGAAGTGGGCTAGATATCCTCACTAGGTGCCACCGTGGGACCCTTGTGTGGCACAAGGCCGACCACATTGAAACTGAGCTAACTCTGTATCCCTCGAGGAGGCCTAACTCATGAGCATTGGTACCAATGCACCTTAAAACCTGGAAGGGACTAATCCCATGAAACCACAATCTTGAGTTGGCTCTATGTGAGAGCCTCTCATTCCTCACCATCCCGGAATCACGCATTTGGATTTCTTGGTTGCGCCGATGAGAGTCGGCCTGCCTTTTGTAAACTTCTTGGCTCTTGTTGATATGCTTGCAAAGATTATCATGCAATCTTGTAAATGCTGACCTTCTAGTGGTTATGGGTGGACCTGGACAACCAAAAGTGGACCTATCATGCAATGCGGATGGAGAGGGAAAATTTGACCGCCCACACGGAGAGGCCAAACGAGGTTCGACCTGACCGAATGAGGCCTAACTCCTTTATGTGGTAGCCCCTAGGCCCAATTAATATAAGCATAATAACTAACTCTGATCAAGCGCTTCCTAGGCAGCCTTCGGGTTGGGAAGTCCGAGCATCAGTTTGATCGAGAAAGCTTCTTTGAGCCCAGTATTCCTTGCCCAAATCGTGCACTTATCGCTCGGGAGGCACCTCCTGGGCCAGCACTACATGCTCGGGCCAACTGATGGAAACTTCTTCGTACGGCCGTTATGAGTCCTTTAAAAGCTGGGGGCTCAAAGGGGTAAGGGAGGCCAAGAGTCCACGTGGCATAAATAGCCCGCACGGAGGACGTAACCCCCCCAGAAACTCCTCTGCTTACAGGGACCATGCACTCAACGGGCCATTATTTAAACCAGAAGAGCCATGCTGTGGAGAGGTAAGAGGCCAGAAACCCTGAGCAGGAACCACTTCACCTCTTGGTGGAGAGGGATCTCGCACCCTCATCCTTCCCTTCGCACCAGTGCTCTACTACATTTGCTGACTTAAGCATCGGAGGGTTTTCCCCGGGGATCCATCCCTGGGCACCTCTGACTCGTTTACCTTCTTGCAGTTCACTCTTCAAGTGTACGTGGACATCTTCTTCTCAGCTCAGGAGTAGCACGAGATCGCCCCTCTTCATCTGGCGCCGCCTGTGGGAAACGTACAAAGAGCTATCATGGTGCGAAGGAGTTCTTGCAGGAGCACTACCGGTGACAAGGGAAAGGCCCCGGCGACGGAAGAAGGCACACCGTCCCTCCCCGTGGAGAATTCCCCATCAAGCAACCACGCCAATGAAGTACCTCCGTCGGAGGCGGGGGAACAGCTTCCCGGCGGGAGTACCGACGCCCTCCAAACGCTCAACGTAAAACTGGATGTCTTTGTGGATCTCATGAGGGCCCACGTGGCCAGGGGGGAGAAGTCGCATCTCCCCCGGAAGAGCCCCCCTCGTGGGGATACCTCCAAGCAAACTGCTGGAGGCCGTTTTACCCTCCGGTAGCGGCGGCTCATCCGCAACCTGTCAAGAGGACCATCGCAAGCCCCTCCCCCAGAGCAAGAACCCTCCTCCACCCCGAGGAGGGAGAAGTCTGGGGCATGTCGACCGTTCTTGGAGACCGAGGCCCCTGAGGAGTGCCGGGACAGCATGCAAATGCGTCCCCCTAGTCCCTTGGGCCAACGACAACTGGAGCTATCCCTCCGGCTGTGAGACTTTGAGAGGCGTTTCGTGGAGCAAGAGCGCACCCTCTGCGCCTTGCAGAAGACCTCTCTCGTGGAGGACGAGGAGTGATCCCCATTCTCTGATTATATCTTGAAGGCCGAGATTTCCCCCAGGATCTCACTTCCTGCCTTCAAGTCGTACGACGGCCAGGGAGACCCGGTCGATCACTACGACAGCTTCGAAGCCTTAATGACCCTGCATGGGGCATCCGACGTAATCAAGTGCTGAGCGTTCGTGACCACCCTGGTTCAGGGTGCTCAAGCCTGGTTTAGAGCCCTCGCCCCCGGCAGCATCCACGACTTCAAGCAATTCGGGCGAGTGTTCAAGGAAAGCTTTGCCGGCAGCGGTCCACCCCGGTCGGTTGCGGGATTACTGGCACTCAAGCAGGAACAGGGAGAGAAGTTGCGGGCATCAACCGATTTAAATCGGAAGCCCTGCGCATCCCCAGCCTGGATGTTGCCTCGGCCATCACCGCATTAACTAGGGGTACCCACGATGAGAACCTACGGCGCGAGCTAGTGCTTCATCCTCCCATCTCCCTCTCCGAGCTAGTGACCCTGGCCCTGCGCCAAGCAGAATGCGAGGAAGTCCTCAGCACCTGCCGAGGCACGATAGGCTCGGGTCAGGAGGGGGACAAGAAGCGACCGTCCGAGCAAGGGACGGGACAAGGAAAGAGGTGGAACAAGGACGAAGATCGCAAGGAGCCATCCCAGAAGTACGAGCGGTATACCCCCCTTACTGCTCCCGTCTACGAAATCAATGAAGACATCAAAGGCTCGGGTCTCCTCCACCAGCCCGAGCCTATGAAGGCCAAGCACCGCAATCGCCGCAAGCATTGCCTGTTCCACAGCAATCACGGGCATGACACCGGCGATTGCCATCAACTCCAAGAAGAGATCGAGGGCCTCATCCGCCAGGGACACCTATCTCGATACGAGTCCGGGTAGAACGAAGACTGAGGTGCCCCCGAAGAAATCGACAATGCCCCCCGGGGAGTCCACATCAACGTCATCGGGGGCGGTGCGACATCAGGAGGAGACAGCAGCTGAGCGGGCGAGCCGAGCCTCTGTTGAGCTCCCTAAGGCCCTGCAGGCGAGCGAACCGTAGGCCCTGGTATTCTCTGACTGGGACCTGGAAGGGTTAACCACCCCGCATGACGACGCTCTCGTTGTATCGGCTACAATAAACCATTGTAACGTAGGCAGGATCTTAGTTGACAATGGTAGTGCCCCTGATGTATTATCCTATGAATGTTTCATCAAGATGGGAGAGAATCCATCTAAACTCCGCCCGATCGAAACCCCCCTCTGTGGGTTCAACGGCCAGGCAACTTATCTCGAGGGAGCCCTTAGCCTGCCAGTTACTATCGGCACCCCACCCAAAACCGTTACGATTATGGTGGATTCATCGTGATTAAGGGAATGACGACCTATAACGCCATCTTCGGCCGAGGTATCCTTAGCCGAATGAAAGCGGTGCCCTCTACCTTTCACCAAAAAATGAAGTTCCCTACCAAGCATGGCGTGGGAGAGGTCTGTGGTAACCAGGCATTGGCTAGACGGTTCTATATAATCTCGGTTGAAGCCACTAGGCCGGAAGGGAAAAATAAAGGGATAATGGGAGCCGAGGAGGGACCAGCAACATCTGAGCCTGGCGGCGAGTTGCTAACAGTCTTCCTCAACGGTGACCCGACTCTAGGAGTCAAGATCGAAGCCGATCTACCACTTGAGGATCAAGAAAAATATAAGGATTTTCTTACCTAGGACCCGACTCTAGGAGTTGCTAATAGTCTTCCTCAAGTCTTTGCATGGTTGGACGAGCACCTTCCCGGGATCCTGGGAGATGTGGTGATGCACAAGCTCAACCTTGACCCAACGGTGAAGCCCGTCCAACAATGCAGGAGAAAGCACGCCCCAGAGAAGCAAACGGCCATCAAAGAGCAAGTCATCAAGGGGCAAAAGACTGGTCTCTTCCGTCTAGTCCTGTACGCGGCTCGCTAACGTCGTCCTGGTACCAAAGGCTTTGGGAAAGTGGTGAATGTCCGTAGACTTCACCGACCTCAACAAGGCTACCCCGAAGGACTGCTACCCGCTGCCAAGCATCGATCAACTAGTCGACTCAACCTGATGGGGGCATCCCTTACCCCTCCACATTTTCGAGGCTTGGATTATTTGTCGGCATGTGCCATTATGTTTGTGATATTTTTCTGAGTCTAGTCATGTAATTTTTATATTTTATTTGAGTCATGAACCATGTAATTTTACTTTTATTTGAGTCAAGTACCTAGTTCATTGAGTCATTTACCTAAGTCAGATGTCATATGATTTATTAGTCTGGTTTAATGGGCCCAATTAAGTGGGCTTGGCCCAGGGGCGCGCTCCCTTGGGCAGATGAGTCATTGGGTCATTTGTTTAGGGATATTCTGGTCATAGGAATTATGTGAGTCTATAAATAGCCCCCTCCCCTCTCTCATTTGTAACTCTTGATGTTCAATTGCAATAGAAATATTTCAAGAAATTTGAGTGATTTTCTTGGAGTGAGAAGCTCCCCTCTCCCCCTCTCTCTTCTCTCTCTAGAAGGGGGCGACCCTTTCTCTCTCCTCCCCACCCCCAAATTCAAAATTTCTTCTCTCTCCTCCCCTTTCTCTCTTCATTAAAACCCCCTTCCCCTTCCCTAAATCACCCATTTAATTCCCCTCCTTCCCAAGGTGGAAACCACCACTCCCCAAGCCACCCTCCAACCACCAACCACCCACTCCTCTTCCCCAAGCACCTCTCTCATCTCCCAAGAGAGACTTCCCCACTCCCCAATCACCCTTTCCCTTCCCCACACACCTCTTCCCATCCCCAAGGCCAGAAATTAATCCCACCCTTAAACCCATTTTCAAATACTCCTTCCCTATCTCCCTCCAACATCCAATTAGCAGTTCCCTCTTCCTCCACCTGATAGACCCCCTTTCATCCCCCATTCTCCCCCTCCCTCACCTTGGTTCGCCCCCTCCCAGACCCCCTCACAGCCTGGGGTCGGCCCCACACCCATCCACCCCATTTCCCCTCCCATCTAGCCCATTTCCCACCCCTTATCTCGCTGTCACCAGAGACAGCAGCAGTAGTAGAGTTGCATTAGGTTGCAGAGGCAGCCACGGCGTTTCTCCATGGCTTCAGGCAACTAAGCATATACCGGTGGATTCATCGTACAAATAGCTTCGCAGCCGAGGTGGTCTCGCATCCGTCCGAACTCCGAGCTTCCTGAGAGAGCCATTCTCCCACGACTGTGCAAAACTGCTCCGCCAGGGAACCAGAAGCCAAGGAAAGAAGTGACCACGGTTGCTCCAGGATGAATTTGGACGTGATTTCATGGCTGAAGTCTTCTCCTCCAAGGCCCCTGCCATCTCCAAGAAGTAGGGCTCCATTTGGACTTTGGAGCACAAAGGCTCTGTATTGGTTGTCCCCTTGAGAAGGGTGTGCGACCTGTCAGCTGGTTGTAAAGCTGATGTGCGATTTGTCTGCTGACCATTGGATGGATCAGTAGCTATTTCTCGTGACGAGGGTTGTGTTTCCTCGGTGAGCGAGATCGTGGCTGCGGCGCCATGGTGGATTCTCGCGTTGACTGAGGTGATGCCGGACTGTGTCCTTTGGTATATGCCTGCTCTACTGGCCAGTGTGCTCGGCGCGAGGAGCGAGGTGTTGTTTGCGACTGTAAGTCTGGCTGTGTCTCTCAAGATTGGTGTTTTCGTGAGAATCGAGGTTTTCTGTACTGGGGCTCTGACAGCGTGTCAGTTGGTTCAGTGTTCTTCCCCTGGGACTTCGTGCTAGGTCCTGAATTTCGAGGATGAAATTCCTTTAAGGGGGGAGGGCTGTAATGCCCCGGATTTTTCGGATATTTTCCGGATCATTTTAGTGGGTCTCAGAGTGTATTTTGTGCTTTACACGTGTTTTTCCCTGATGGGCCTTCGAAACTCTTTGTAGGGCAAACCGTGGCGTTCTCCGACTCCGGGACGTTACCACTGCGTTGTGTTCCTTCCGAGGATCGCGGAGGTAATTTTTCATAATTTTTGAATTTATCAAAAAATTCGGGTTTTCCTATATATACTAACCCTTTTCTCTTTCCCCCTCTCATTCTCTCTTTCTCACTCTCTCTCATCTCTTTCTCTCCCCCTCTCCCCGGGCAGCCGACGGTGGCAGAGGAGGGCGAGGCCGCGATGGCGGGAGGCGAGGAACGGGGAACGGGTCGAGGATCGAGGGCCGGGGGCACGTGGAAGGTCGGCCGCGGGTTCGTGGAGCGGCGAGGGCTTTACGGCCTTTTCTTCGCAGATCGACGAGCTCGGGGCGTGGAATCTTCGGTGGAGGTAGGGAGATGGACCCCCAACTCGTGCACTCCCTTTCCCGCGAGTTTCGTAGGCCGTGGTGAGCCGAGCGGGTGGAATCGGGGTTTTTTTGGGCAAAACCCATGTTTTAGGGCTTGTGGGCCGATCTCTCGTTTTACGGTATTTTTGGTCGATCCGAGGCCTTAGATGCATGCTAGGGGCTATTTGGGAGCTTCCCCCTTGATTTTCCCCTCTCTGGTGGAGGCATGGGGGCGTGGTTGGAGTTTTTGGGCGTTTTCACCGTTTTTCGGGCGCGGACTGAGAACGCGCTATGCTCCAATAGCGCGTTCTTGATGGTCACGCTGCCCCGACGGGGCGCGTTCATCGGAGAAGATGAACAGTTTGGCAGTTCCTGTCGCGCTATAGGGCTATGGTGCGTTCTGGACTGTCGCGCTATGGAAACATAGCGCGACCTGCCTTGTCGCGCTATAGGCTCCTAGCGCGTTCTGCTTGAACGCGCTATGAACCTATAGCGCATTATTGAAGTGACCATCCGGGCTGCCCGGGGCGGGCGGTCTGCGGCTGATCGTGCCCCCCTTGAGACGTGTGTGTCCTGGACACCCCGTGGAGTTCCGTGACCGTGTCTTTGGGTGTCCATAGGTTTGGGTTACCTCGATTAGCGTGCCCATGAGTTTAAGGGTCCGGGTGACCTTCTAGTGTTCCGATTGTGTTGTGTTGGTCTCCGGTCGGCCCGGTTGTGACCCAGTGGTCGACCTTTGACCTTGCGAGTGTCCCGGGCACCCCGTGGGTTTTGTTACCATGTTTTGGGGTGTCTGGAGGTACCGTGCTACCTTGATAAGCGTGCCCATGGGCTTGGTGGGTCCAGGTGACCCCAGGTGTTCCGGGCTCCCGTGTTCGTGCCAGATCGTGTCACCGTGTGTCGGTGTATGTGCGGTGGGGTCTCTCCCGCATGTCGTGGGTTTCTTTGGAAGGTGATTCCCGTGTGGGCCACGTGTTTGGCCTTGGACTGCGAGTCCAGTTATCCGGCCTGGGGCTGGAGGTTTCCCGCTTGTTCCAAGATGGGAAATCGGCAAGGCGGCTTGTGTGCTGCCCTGAGAATCGTGCCTCTGTGTTTTTCCATGTGGCCGTGGTCCCTTGCGTTCCCTTCCTGAGGGAACAGTCTTGGTGGCTTGTGAGCTGTCCCGGTATTCGTGATATTGTGGTTTTGGACCTAGAGATTGGGCTAGATCGACGGCCTTGTGCTGTTGCGTGCAACGGTCTTGACCCCGAGTCTTGTGACTCAAGGACCGTTGGCTGTAGTGTGTCTAGAGGACTGTCCAGAGTCCAGTGGCTTAAGTGCCACTCGAGTTTTCTCGACTCTCGCGCACGGTGCGTGCGTGGCCGTGGACTGCGAGTCCTGTCTCTTCTCCGACTGTGGTCACCGTGCGACGGGGCCGGTACGCGGGGTTGTCCCCGTACATCGTCGGATTCGGACGTTGTTTTCCATTGAGTTGAGAGTCTACTCCTTCAGTGACCCTCCACTAGTCGTAGCCCACCAGTACGAGGTGCTGGTCTCACCTGGGAATGGTGTACGGGCACTCACCTTTGAGGCAGTTTGTGGACCGGTTACCGTAGGCCCCTCGTCGGTAGCCAGAGTCCGGCTACGGGGGAAAACCGGTCAGAGGGCCAGACCTAGTGACGCGTGGTCTGTGTGTGCACACGTGGTTGGGGGCGGTTGGACCCACATCGACGGGCGTGACCCCAGCTAGTTACTTGTTTGTGGTTACTTGTGCGGTGTCTGTGCCTCGGGTAGGACCTACCACGTCAGGCGGTTCACCTGCGGTGCGGTGTAAGACGTCAGGGGACGCTACCGGCTGTGCTTCTAGTGGGTGGTACTCCTGTCGAGTACGAAGTGACAGACCATCAGTTTCCGTGGCTTTGACCTTCGGGTTTCGGTCGTGTTGACCGTTGAGTTTCGGTTGGTTCGCCGTGACGCGTGTGTTGGTTTTCGCGTCATGAGATTAGTGCTAGTGGCTTTACCGAGGTTGGGTCTTGTTGTGTGGTACCCGCTGGTCGGGGTTGCACCTTGGACAGCGTGTCCAGGTCGGCTGTGTCCGGGGGACAGGCCTCTACGGCGTGGTTGCCGTGTGTTCTTACTTTGGTAGGTGGTACTAGCGTGGTTCGGTAGCTTCGACTGCATGATCGAGGTCTGCCTTCTGGCAGTAGGAGTACCTGTAGTGCCGAGTTTTTGACCGGCCACCGGTTTGCTGTTCCTGCTGTAGTTGTAGCTCTCCTTTCCGCTACCGCCGTTGTTTCCGGTTAGGGTTCCGCGGGATCCCTACTGAGTCTCTGTTTTGGAGACTCATTCCCTGCTTTTCAGGTGTAGCGAACCTTCCTCGCGGTTCGAGGGTGCGGGGCGGAGGTTCTCAGTTGCCAGCTTGCCGGGCCGAGTGTTCACATGGCATGTGGTACGTTTTACTGCTTTAGACTGTACTTTCTGTTTGACTGGACTCTGTTGTAGTAGTTGTTTATTTATTTTTGTTAATTGTTGAATTGTCCTGCTTTATTTCCTATTTCTTTGTGCCTCCACACTCCTTTTAGCCCTTCCGAGCCCTCCCGGCTCGTGGGCGGCGGTGCGAGTCTCGGGTTATCGGGCCTTCCCGGTAATCGGATTCTCAGGTCGTTACACTTACCTTATCATAGCCATTATTATTTGGATGTATTTGATTGGGCTAACACTTCAACTTTGCAGGACTAGGTCATTCCGGTCGACAAGAATCGCCAAACGCGAAAAGTCTCACACTGCAGAACTGGCAGTCGACCGCCCAAGAAGGACCGGTCGATCGACAGCCAGCGGTCGACCGCCCAGTCTGGGGCAGTCAACCGATTTTGCCAGAGCCAAAATGCTTCAACTCTGTAAATTTCCGATCGACCGCCACCTACCTCCAGTCGACCGCCAGCCCCGAGGCAGCCATATTTGACTTCGTTTTCCACCTCGTGGGCAGCCCCATTTCTTAGATTTGTTTAGTCCTAAAGTCACCCAATCCCCCATGATTTGTGGATATGGTCTGGGATTTGTCTATGGACCATTCAAAAGATATAAAACCAACACAAGAGGGTTAGAAACCCTAATGAAGAAAGAGGGATCAAGGGAGATCAAAGGAGGCTTGGAAGAAGGGGTACTGTAACCGTCAACACTACTTCGTGCAGAAGTTCTTCATCCATTCCAAGGTGATTCAAGGTTATATCTCAAGCAAGCAACCTCCAAGGAAGCTAGAAGCAAGCAAGGTTCTCAAGGGTGATCAAATCTACATCCATAGTCTTCTTCATCAACTAGAGGAGATTCAAGAAAGATCATTTCACAAGGAAGAAGAAGCCATTGTTGCTGAATCAGGAGGAGAGCTTTGTGTAGAAGAAAGAAGCCTCTGTTGGTGATCTACATCGATTGAAGAATCAGATTCAAGCTCCAGTAATCTCAGACAAGATCTTTTCTCTTTGAGCATATTCCATATCTTGTTTGAGTATTTTCATTTTGTTCTCTTTCGTTTTGTTCAAACCATTGAAACTGAAGATCGTCCCTACTGATGGTTACTAGGAAGGCAATCGGAAGGTGTCCGATCTGCGGTGTTGACGTCCCTACTTGTGGTCAGTAGGAAGGCAATCGGAAGTTGTCCGATCTGCGGTGTTGACGTCCTTACCTGTGGTTAGGAGGAAGGCAATCGGAGGTCTTTTCGATCTGTGATTCAGTGCGTTGCACTAGTGGAGTCTCACTGGCTTGGTGAGGGGTGGACGTAGGACTGGGGATTCAGTCCGAACCACCTTAAAATCCTTTGCATTGTGGTTTACTTGTGCGATTGCTTTGTGCTAGGTTTACTTCTGCGAAAAGTGGGGCAGATCTATTCACCCCTCCCCTCTACATCCGCCATCCACTACTCAACAAGTAATGGTTGTGGTATCGTTTGACATATTTCAGTATGTTTGTGTTGGTTTGGAAGGTTCAGCTGTCAACATGAAGGTCCTAAGATGGAGCATAGACGAAGGAGGCTTCACTGTACCTTGGGGAAAATATTATATAGCGGATGCTGGGTATGCGAACACCTGATCATTTTTGGCTCCCTATCAAGGCCATCGATACAACATCTCCGAACGTCATGGTAGACAGGGGTGCCATTTGCAAACAGGAAGGAGAAGTTTAATCATCGCCATGCTCAACTTCGGAATGTCGTGGAACATACCTTTGGGGTGTTAAAGATGCGATTTCAAAGGTTGCGAGAGGGAAATTGTTATCCTTGGTTCATACAACGAAAGTTTGTACTTGCATGCTACGTAATCTAAAATTTTATACGTCGGGAGCAAGGGTATGACTGGTACTTCAATAGGGTGACATATGTTGATGTGACAATTGAAGAAGCCGGTGATGTTGAGGTCCCAGATGACATACCTCTTAGCCAAGGCGATGTTGCAGCTGGGGAGCATCTTAGAAATTACATTGCTGATGCAATTTGGGCCGTCAATAGATAGGAATACTTCTTTTTGTGGTGCATGCATGAATGTATTTGCACACTTATTCTTGGGCTAAATTGTTATTGTATGTTTCACTTTGCTGTCTGCTCTGAAAATATTACATCTAATTTTATTTTGATACATTACAGTTTCATACTCCATTTGTGATGATTTGCTACATGTCATACAATCCTGTATCTATACTAAGTTGTTTGCAAGTAGTGAGATAACAATTAGGCTTGTTATCACTTGCATTGTGTATATTTGCTTCTCAATGTCTAGTTTTTATATTGACCGTGCATAGTGGTTTTATTCCCCAAACCCCAGACCCCAAACGCCAAATCCCTAAACCTCTAAACACCAATCCCCAAACTCTAAACCCCAAAACCCTAAACCCTGAACCATCTGTGAATTGTTAACCCCTAAACTCCAAAACCCCAAACCCAAAATGCCAAACCCCTAAACATCAAACCCCAAACCCTAAATTGCAAATCACAAACCCCAAACCTTAAACCCTAAATCCTAAATTCTAAAACCCTAAAACCCTAAAACCATAAAACCATAAACCCTCCCCTAACCCCTAATCCCGCTAAACCTCTAACCCCTAATCTGCTAAACCTCTAAACCCCAAACCCCAAACACCAAACGCCAAACCCCAACCCTCCCAAAACCCTAAGGCCCTAAACCCTAAACTCTAAACCCCAAATATAAACCCTAAACCGAAACCCAAACCCTAACCCCCCAACCCCAAACCCAAACCCCTAAACCCTAAACTCTAAACCCAAAACCCAAACCCCAAACCCAAACAACCAACCCCCTAAACCACAAACCCAAACCCTAAACGTAAACCACCTACCCCCACACCCAAACCCTAACCCCCAAACCCTAAACCCTAAAACCCTACAACCAAAAAACCCTAAACCTTCAACCATCCCCGAACCCAACCCCTAAACCCCAATCCCCAAACACCAAACCCCCCAAAACCCTAAAACCCTAAACCCTAAACCCCAAACCCTAAACCTTAAACTCTAAAACCTTGAAAACCCTAAACCCTAAAACCCTTAAAACCCTAAACCCTAAACCCTCCCATAACTACAAACCCCAAATCCTAAAACCTTAAACCATCCCCTAACCCTAACCCCTAAACCCCAAACCCCTAAACCCTATACTCTAAACCCCAAATCCAAAATCTAAACCCAAACCATCAACTCCAAAACCCAAACCCTAAACCCTAAACCCTAAACCTTGAACCCTAAACCCTAAAACCCTAAAACTCTTAAAATCCTAAACACTAAAGCCCTAAAATGCTAAACCCTCCCCTAACTCGAAACCCCTTAAACCCCTAACTACCATACACCCCAAACCCTAAACCATCCCCTAACTCCTAACCCTAAACGTCAAACCCCAAACCCCCCAAAATCCCAAAACCCTAAACCGTAAAACCCTACAACCTTAAACCCTAAAACACTAAACCCTAAAACCCTAAAACCCTACAACTTTAAACCCTAAACCCTTTACCCTAACTCCAAACCCCCCAAAACCGCAAAACCCTAATACCCTAAACCATAAACTATTATTCCCAAATCTAAACCCCAAGCCCAAGCCACAAACCCAAACCACCAACCCCCAAACCCTAACCCCCAAACCCCCCAAACCATAAATCCTAAATCCTACACCCTAAAGCGTGAACCCTAAATAACCCTAAACCCTAAGCCATCCCATAACCGTTAACTCCTAAACCACTAAACCCAAAACCCCAAATGCTAAACCCCTAAACACCAAACCCCAAATCCCAAATGCCAAACCTCAAACCCCCCAAAACCCTAAAACGCTAAACCCTAAACCACAAATCACAAATACTAAACCCCAAACCCTAAAGCCCTAAAACCCTTAAAACCCCAAACCCTACCTTAACCTAACCCCAAACCCTAAACCCTCCCCTAAACCCCAACCCCACCCAAAATCACTTAACCCTAAAACCATAAACCCTAAACCATAATTCACAAACCCAAACCCCAAACCCAAACCACCAACCCCTCAAACCCTAAATCCTAAACCATAACTGTTAACCCCTAAATCCCAAACCCAAAACCCCAAACTCTAAACCGTGAACCCTAAATAACCCCAAACTCCAAACCTTAAACCATCAACCCTAAACCGAACCCTAACTCTTAACCTCCAAACCCCTAAGCCCTAAACCCCAAACCCCGACCCTAAATGCCAAATCCCTAAACCTCTAAACACCAATCCCCAAATGCTAAACCCAAAACCCCCAAAACCCTAAACCATCTGCTAATTGTTAACCCCTAAACTTCTGAACCCCAAACCCAAAACCCCAAAACCCCAAACCCCAAACACCAAACCCTCTAAAACCCAAAAACCCTAACTCTAAATTACAAATCACAAACCCCAAACCATAAACCCTAAATCTTAAAATCCTAAAACACAAAACCATAAAACCCTTAAAACCCTAAACCCCCCTAACCCCTAACCCCGCTAAACTTCTAACCCCTAATCCGCTAAACCTCTAAACCCCAAACCCGAAACCCCAAACGCCAAATGCCAAACCCCAACCCCCCCAAAATCCTAACACCCTAAACCCTAAACTCTAAACCCCAAATACGAACCTCAAACCAAAACACCCAAACCCAAACCCTAACCCCCAAACCCCCCAACCCCAAACCCCAAACCCAAACCACCAACCCCTCAAACCCTAAATCCTAAACCATAACTGTTAACCCCTAAACCCCAAACTCTAAACCGTGAACCCTAAATAACCCCAAACTCCAAACCTTAAACCATCAACCCTAAACCGAACCCTAACTCTTAACCTCCAAACCCCTAAGCCCTAAACCCCAAACCCCGACCCTAAATGCCAAATCCCTAAACCTCTAAACACCAATCCCCAAATGCTAAACCCAAAAACCCCAAAACCCTAAACCATCTGCTAATTGTTAACCCCTAAACTTCTGAACCCCAAACCCAAAACCCCAAACCCCAAACACCAAACCCTCTAAAACCCCAAAACCCTAACTCTAAATTACAAATCACAAACCCCAAACCATAAACCCTAAATCTTAAAATCCTAAAACACAAAACCCTAAAACCCTTAAAACCCTAAACCCCCCTAACCCCTAACCCCGCTAAACTTCTAACCCCTAATCCGCTAAACCTCTAAACCCCAAACCCGAAACCCCAAACGCCAAATGCCAAACCCCAACCCCCCCAAAATCCTAACACCCTAAACCCTAAACTCTAAAACCCAAATACGAACCTCAAACCAAAACACCCAAACCCAAACCCTAACCCCCAAACCCCCCAACCCCAAACCCCAAACCCAAACCACCAACCCCTCAAACCCTAAATCCTAAACCATAACTGTTAACCCCTAAACCCCAAACTCTAAACCGTGAACCCTAAATAACCCCAAACTCCAAACCTTAAACCATCAACCCTAAACCGAACCCTAACTCTTAACCTCCAAACCCCTAAGCCCTAAACCCCAAACCCCGACCCTAAATGCCAAATCCCTAAACCTCTAAACACCAATCCCCAAATGCTAAACCCAAAAACCCCAAAACCCTAAACCATCTGCTAATTGTTAACCCCTAAACTTCTGAACCCCAAACCCAAAACCCCAAAACCCCAAACCCCAAACACCAAACCCTCTAAAACCCCAAAACCCTAACTCTAAATTACAAATCACAAACCCCAAACCATAAACCCTAAATCTTAAAATCCTAAAACACAAAACCCTAAAACCCTTAAAACCCTAAACCCCCCTAACCCCTAACCCCGCTAACTTCTAACCCCTAATCCGCTAAACCTCTAAACCCCAAACCCGAAACCCCAAACGCCAAATGCCAAACCCCAACCCCCCCAAAATCCTAACACCCTAAACCCTAAACTCTAAACCCCAAATACGAACCTCAAACCAAAACACCCAAACCCAAACCCTAACCCCCAAACCCCCCAACCCCAAACCCCAAACCCAAACCACCAACCCCTCATACCCTAAATCCTAAACCATAACTGTTAACCCCTAAACCCCAAACTCTAAACCGTGAACCCTAAATAACCCCAAACTCCAAACCTTAAACCATCAACCCTAAACCGAACCCTAACTCTTAACCTCCAAACCCCTAAGCCCTAAACCCCAAACCCCGACCCTAAATGCCAAATCCCTAAACCTCTAAACACCAATCCCCAAATGCTAAACCCAAAAACCCCAAAACCCTAAACCATCTGCTAATTGTTAACCCCTAAACTTCTGAACCCCAAACCCAAAACCCCAAAACCCCGAACCCCAAACACCAAACCCTCTAAAACCCCAAAACCCTAACTCTAAATTACAAATCACAAACCCCAAACCATAAACCCTAAATCTTAAAATCCTAAAACATAAAACCCTAAAACCCTTAAAACCCTAAACCCCCCTAACCCCTAACCCCGCTAAACTTCTAACCCCTAATCCGCTAATCCGCTAAACCCCAAACCCGAAACCCCAAACACCAAATGCCAAACCCCAACCCCCCCAAAATCCTAACACCCTAAACCCTAAACTCTAAACCCCAAATACGAACCTCAAACCAAAACACCCAAACCCAAACCCTAACCCCCAAACCCCCCAACCCCAAACCCCAAACCCAAACCACCAACCCCTCAAACCCTAAATCCTAAACCATAACTGTTAACCCCTAAACCCCAAACTCTAAACCGTGAACCCTAAATAACCCCAAACTCCAAACCTTAAACCATCAACCCTAAACCGAACCCTAACTCTTAACCTCCAAACCCCTAAGCCCTAAACCCCAAACCCCAGACCCTAAATGCCAAATCCCTAAACCTCTAAACACCAATCCCCAAACGTAAAACCCAAAAACCCCAAAACCCTAAACCCTAAACCATATGCTAATTGTTAATCCTTAAACTTCTGAACCCCAAACCCAAAACGCCAAACCCCAAACACCAAACCCCAAACCCTCTAAAACCCCAAAACCCTAACTCTAAATTGCAAATCACAAACCCCAAACCATAAACCCTAAATCTTAAAATCCTAAAACACAAAACCCTAAAACCCTTAAAACCCTAAACCCCCCTAACCCCTAACCCCGCTAAACTTCTAACCCCTAATCCTCTAAACCTCTAAACCCTAAACCCGAAACCCCAAAAGCCAAATGCCAAACCCCAACCCCCCCCCCAAAATCCTAACACCCTAAACCCCAAACTCTAAACCCCAAATACGAACCTCAAACCAAAACACCCAAACCCAAACCCTAACCCCCAAACCCCCCAACCCCAAACCCCAAACCCCAAACCCTTAAACCCAAACCACCAACCCCCTAAACCCCAAACCCAATCCCTAAACGTAAACCACCTACCCCCACTCCCAAACCCTAACCCCCAAACCCTAAAACCAAAAAACCCAAAACCTTCAACCATCCCTCAACCCAACCTCGAAACCCCAAACACCAAACCCCCCAAAACTCTAAAACCCTAAACCCCAAATCCTAAACCTTAAACCCTGAAACCCTTAGGGGCCGTTTGGTATCGGGTTAGAGCGGGGATATCTCCGCTCTAATCCCATTCTACGTTTGATATGGCTAAAACGGGCGGGGATAAGCTTGGTTAAGGGAAACATGGTTAACCCCGATTTTGAGGTTGGAAATGGGGATAAGTCATTCCAACCTTTTGTTGGAATGACTTATTCCCATTTTTCTAACCCCATTTCTCCCCTTATGTATCAAACGTACATGAGAATAAGACTAGACATAAATTATCCTAGAATAACTTACACCTATTCTCCTCAACTTTTATCCCGATACCAAACAACACCTTAAAACCCTAAACCCTAAAACCCCAAACCCTCCCCTAACCCCTAACCCCCTAAACCACTAACCCCTAAACCCCAAACCCCAAATCCCAAAACCTTAAACCATGTTCTTCACTTAAACTGATGACTTATCCGATACTCTGTCTGACAGGTGCTCTGATACCAAGTGTTGAAGTTAGATGGAAGGCTCTATCACCACATGATGTGGATCTAGAGGGGGGGTGAATAGATCAATTGGCTATTTAAAAATTTGGCCAAAAATCAAATGCGAAATTAGAAGAACACTAGATGAACACAGCTAATGCACCGAATGAAACACACAAGATCTGCTGAACAAGCAATCAAACACACGAGAGGCACAAGGCTTTTAGGTGGTTCGGTCAATCTGACCTACGTCCACCCCACATTCAACTCGAATGTGGATTACTGCTGATACACAACTTCAAACTGCTGGGCTCTACAGCTTGCCAACAACGGCTGGGGCTTACAGCTTATCCCGACCAGAGGAACATCCTCTGCAACAGCTGAGCATCACAGCTTGCTCTGCTGGGCACTACAGCTTAGCCGACCAGAGGAACACCTCTGCAACCCGCTGCCTCACAGCTTGATCCCGCTGACTAACAGCTTGATAGAACAAGAGTTTTCAAAGGAAAATAACAAAGACTGAAAACAAACGAAACACACAATCGAATGGAAGAAAACCAAAACGACTGTAGCTCAAGGTTGAGCAATGTCAGCTCTGGTAACTGGACAAGGAGACTGATTCACAAGCTCTCACAATAACTCTCTCTCAACTCATCTCTCTTTTTCTTCTTCTCTCTTTTTCTTCTTCTCTGCCTTTCTTCTTTATTCTCACAGTGGATCTCGGTGGCTGCTGCTTCAAGCAGGATGTACAGACTTTTTCTTTTCTCGATCAGCCTATACAGAAGTTGAAGACTAATATATATAACAGCAGCAGGTGGATAAGGGCGCGTGGCTTCCATGCTTTCCCGCCCAATGGAATTCGCCAGCTTCGAGACAATTCCATCCACGTGTCAGCATTTGGTTCACGAGCCAGGCACCTTGGATAACGTGCCCTATAATTCAAAGACGTTTGATCAGCAAAACTCAAGACTGCTGCGTTGACTCCATCAGCCCATGGCGTTGACGCATCGATGATCCAGTGATCATGTCTTCAGCAGATGGGTGTGCTGCGTCGACGCTGCTTCACTGCTGCGTTGACGCATCGGTGTGTACTAGCAGCTAAAAGGTGTCGTTCCATCAACCTGCTGCGTCGACCCAACGAGCTACAATGTCGACGCTGCCAGGGTACTCCAGAGGTTGCAAGGAGTTACTTGAACTGCTGCGTCCACGCTGCCGGTGGGTGGCGTTGACGCATCTGAGTAACCCAGTAACTCATTGGTTCTCTTTTTGTAACTGCTGCGTCGACGCTACTTGCTCAATGCGTTGACGCACCAGAATAATCCAGGAGCTTCTTTCTTGATTTGTTGTGTCCACGTGTCAGCCTCTCAGCCAGCTTCAGCACACGTGTCACAAGCCTGTCTTCCCTTCCAGCCTCGAATCACGTGCCCTCCATAAGCTTCACGATCAGAACACCTGTCAGACAGAGTATCGGATAAGTCATCAGTTTAAGTGAAGAACTCTGTATAGACTTTGAAAAGACGATCATGCTGTATAGACTGAGTGTGTACAGTGTGAGGGAGTGTATAGAGTTGGTTAGAAGGAGCTCGATGTACAGACTTGCCTATGCGAAAGCCACTGTACATACATTGAAAACGTGAAACCAAAATGTAGACTTCACGCTGTACAGACTTGAGGCTTTGATGAACGAAGGTTCAGTGTATAGAGTTGGAATGTAAGGCCCAATGTATAGACTTCAAAGTCCACTGTGAATGTATAGACTTTATGAACTGAAGAAACTGAACTGACGCGTCGACGCATCAGCTCAAGGAGTTGACGCACTACTGTATGGACAACGTTCAGACTTGCTGAAAGACCGATGTACAGACTTTCAAACCTGAAGGCCAATGTGTGGACTTTGCGTGAGACGCTCAATGTACAGACTTCACCTTAGACTCTAAATGAGACGGACAGTGTATGGACTTGGCCACTGCACTGTGGATGTATGGACTTTGACGCCTGCATGCTATGCAATGTACACACTTGGTGCCTGATGCTCATATGCAGACATTGATGCCCAACAGCGATGTATAGACATTGAGACTATGAGTGTGTGTTCAGTGTTAAGATAAGATTAAATGCATATAACACACAGACAATCTGATAAAGTGATTTCATCAAAACATAAACAGTGTTGCCAATTCATCAAAACAATGTGTTGCCATATGAAGTAAAGTTACATGTCAACACCATCAACACATAGGAGTCACAACAATTGGTATCACCTTAGACATTTTCAGTTCTTTATTGATTTCTTCAAATTCAGAACATGTGAGTTTCAGCTTACTATTTTCAGTTTCTAAGCAGGCAATTTTATCAGACAATGAAGTATCATTTTGCATGATTTTAATTTTTCTTCGAAGATGCCTGTTTTCTTTTCTGACCTCATCTACTCTGTCAGTAAGTTCATCATAGGCAACCATCCAATCAGTAATAGTAAAATTTTCATAGTGAGAGGATACCTCATCAGATTCTTCCTCTCTATCTTCTGAGCTGGTTGCCATGAGACAGATTGGCTTCTCAGCTTCAACTTCACTGTCCGAAGTGACGCTCAAAGATCCCTCGTGCTCATCACTCCAGGTACTCACCATAGCTTTCCCTTTTGTGTTCTTCTTCTTGGACTTGTCCTTGAGATTCTGATTTATCGGACATTCAGCTTTAAAGTGACCTGCCTTCCTGCATTGATAGCAAACATTAGTTTCAGCTTTCTTTGCAGGGTTTGATTTATACCTTGTGTCTCGGCGGCCACTGTTGGGATTTTTTCGGCTGAATCTTCTTCCTTCCTTCTTAAGAAATCTCCGGAATTCCCTAGTAATCATGGCAATATCAGCATTTGCCACTTCTTCTTCAGACAAGCTCTCTTCAGTTGATGATCTGTTGGGGCTGGATCGACTGGATCTGCTAGCACCAGCCTTCAGAGCTATAGGCTTCCTCTTTCTGTCAGCCTCCTCTATCTTTGGCATATTCATCTCATAAGCCATTAGAGATCCGATCAGCTCATCTGCCTTAGTATTATGCAGATCTCTTGACTCTTCCATAACTGTGGCCTTGGTTCCACCTCCTGATCATGGAACAGTCATAGGGACTAGGTGGGTCTTCAGGAATAAATCTGATGAATTAGGGAATATTGTTAAAAATAAAGCCAGACTTGTTGCTCAGGGGTACAACCAGGAGTTTGGTATTGACTTTGAAGAGTCATTTACCCCTGTAGCCAGATTAGAAGCTGTTAGAATTTTATTAGCTTATGCATGTTCCCTAGGTATAATCCTCCAGCAGATGGATGTAAAATCTGCATTCTTGAATGGGGAAATTAATGAGGATGTCTATGTTAGACAGCCCTCTGGATTTGAATGTCTAGATTTCCCTAATCATGTTTACAAATTAAATAAAGCTCTCTATGGTCTTAAGCAAGCTCCCAGAGCTTGGTACGACAGGTTGAGCAAGTTCCTCACTGATCAAAATTTCACTAGAGGAGTAGTTGATCAGACCTTGTTTACAAAGGTGAGTCATTCTGAAATTCTTATTGTACAGATTTATGTGGATGATATCATTTTTGGGTCAACTAACCCCAAATTGTGTGAGGAATTTTCTGAAACAATGACTAATGAGTTTGAAATGAGCTCAATGGGTGAGCTCAAATTGTTTCTTGGACTGCAGGTTACACAAACAAAGGATGGAATGTTTATCACTCAGTCCAAGTACACAAGGGATCTACTCAAGAAATACAAGATGAATAACCTTAAAGAGATAGCTTCTCCAATGGGTACTTATACAAGCTTGGATGAAGACACTAAAGGTAACCCATTTGACCAGAAATTATACAGAGGTATGATCGGATCCCTTCTCTACTTAACAGCATCTAGGCCTGATATTCAATTCGCTGTAGGATTATGTGCTAGGTTTCAGGCCAGTCCTAAAGAAAATCATTTTAAAGCAGTGAAAAGGATTTTTAGATATCTGCTAGGCACTCAAGAGCTAGGATTATGGTATCCTGCTAGGTGTGAGTTAGAGCTTCTAGCTTACACTGATGCTGATTATGCTGGGGGTCGAGTAGATAGAAAAAGTACTAGTGGCTACTGTCAATTCCTTGGTGGCTGTCTAGTATCTTGGGCATCTAAGAAGCAACACACTGTAGCCTTGTCTACAGCTGAGGCTGAATATGTTGCAGCAGGTAATTGTGCTGTCCAAGTACTTTGGATTAAGCACCAACTGGATGATTATCAGATAAAATTGGAATGTATTCCAATTCTATGTGATAATATTAGTGCCATATGCCTTGCTAAAAATCCTGTTCATCATTCTAGGACTAAGCACATAGAAATAAAACATCATTTTCTAAGAGATGCTGTGAACAAAAAGGAAATTGAACTAGATTTCATTGAAACAGACAAACAAGTTGCTGCTATTTTTACTAAGCCACTTAGAAATGAAAATTTTAAATTCTTTAGAAGAGAACTTGGCTTGTGTAAATTTCAGCATAATGAATAAACTTTTTGTTAACTTGAATAAAACATTTGAGCTGCTTTGAATAAACTTCAGATTTGGATTTGCTGTTGATAGATTGAATAAATATTGTGCAACAGACGTATGATAATGCATGACTCTCATATATTTTTATTGCACTCATGATCATCATGCATATAGACAGGGGGAGTCTTGTCAGTTGTCAAGGTGAACTGCTGCGTCGACGCTACTACAATGTGGCGTTGACGCAATGAACTAGATCTGGAAATATTTCTGTTTCACTATTCTGATGAGTTGACGCTGCAATAGCATGGAGTCAACGCACTGTCACTATCTCAGTATCTTATACTGTTTGTCTCTTCATCTGATGCGTAGACGCCTTGAACTCCAGCGTTGACGCTGTCTATTCAATCCTTGATTCTGAATGATTTAGTCTGACAATATGGCAATCTTTTAGTCAGTTCTAATATTAAGCAATAGAAAACAGATTTCTTCTTTCATAAGAACGTTAATTGCTTAAAGACTGACTTAATGGTTTAAAATTTATAATCTTTAGAGTTGAAAGACTACAATCAGTAAATAAGGATGCTGAAAATTGATAAAGCTCTCAACCCTTATCTTATTTCATGTCAGACAAAGCTAATTATATCTGAAATCTGAAAACTCATCTGAAATCATGTTAGAGAAGCTAAGTATGTGTATTGTCCTTGAACAAGTCATTCTGAAACAAATAAAGGGCAGCTAATAAAGATATTGAAAAACATTGAAAATCATTTGAGTAATAGCATTGACAGAGCAATGACTGGTAAATCACTGAGAAACTGAGTGATCCATCAAAGAAGTGGACACCACTCATGTCATGAGGTGTATCAGCTATCTCTGTATAAAATGATTAAAACAGTAGGTTATTTTCACTGAGTACCTGGGGGTAACTGGCGTCTAATAAATATGTACCCTCACACAAAGAGGTGTCAATCAATTCTTTTGAATTTGATCATAGGCAAGATGGTCCATCATGTTGAGTATCTAGGGGTATTGGCGTCTGATAAACGTATACCCTTACGCAAAAAGACTTTTGATACCTGAATGCCCTAAATGAAACAATATTGAAAATGCTGTTCCTTAGAAGAAATTTCATGGATGTCAATTGTTTAATTTCAATACATGACCTGATTTCTCTTAACATATATTACTGAGTCTATTAAAGTAAGATATTTTGAAACTGAATCTCTCATGTAAATATGACTCTGGTTTATTGTTTTATCATGAACATCTACCTTATCCAATGAATGTAGTGCATGAACTTTCTTTTTTTATAACCTTTAAACCAGAAATTCAATTTCTAAGCCATTTCTAGGTTCATATGACTGAAGGTTTTGTGCTTTGGTTACTTAATTTCTGAACTACTTACTAAGAATGCCAGTCAGCTGAACTTTCTTTCTCTTCGCTTCCATTCACTTTCCCTCCTATTTGCTGATGGCAAAGGGGGAGAATATTGTCTGAATTCATTTCTTCAGTTTAGGGGGAGAATTCTGATTCAGGGGAGGTATGGCAGGGAGTTGCTTAAATTTTGTAGCTTGCAGCATGTCATCATAGCATATACGTGCACCTGCATAACAATCTGAATAACAAATCATGTCTTTCATCAAAAATGCATCTGTATGACAGGATGTTGCCACTCTACATGATAGGGGGTTACCATCATCAAAAAGGGGGAGATTGTTGTGACTCCTATGTGTTGATGGTGTTGACATGTAACTTTACTTCATATGGCAACACATTGTTTTGATGAATTGGCAACACTGTTTATGTTTTGATGAAATCACTTTATCAGATTGTCTGTGTGTTATATGCATTTAATCTTATCTTAACACTGAACACACACTCATAGTCTCAATGTCTATACATCGCTGTTGGGCATCAATGTTTGCATATGAGCATCAGGCACCAAGTGTGTACATTGCATAGCATGCAGGCGTCAAAGTCCATACATCCACAGTGCAGTGGCCAAGTCCATACACTGTCCGTCTCATTTAGAGTCTAAGGTGAAGTCTGTACATTGAGCGTCTCACGCAAAGTCCACACATTGGCCTTCAGGTTTGAAAGTCTGTACAACGGTCTTTCAGCAAGTCTGAACGTTGTCCATACAGTAGTGCGTCAACTCCTTGAGCTGATGCGTCGACGCATCAGTTTAGTTTCTTCAGTTGATAAAGTCTATACATCCACAGTGGACTTTGAAGTCTATACATTGGGCCTTACATTCCAACTCTATACACTGAACCTTCGTTCATCAAAGCCTCAAGTCTGTACAGGGTGAAGTCTACATTTTGGTTTCACGTTTTCAATGTATGTACAGTGGCTTTCGCATAGGCAAGTCTGTACATCGGGCTCCTTCTAACCAACTCTATACACTCCCTTACACTGTACACACTCAGTCTATACAGCATGATCATCTTTTCAAAGTCTATACAGAGTTCTTCACTTAAACTGATGACTTATCCGATACTCTGTCTGACAGGTGTTCTAATCATGAAGCTTATGGAGGGCACGTGATTCGAGGCTGGAAGGGCAGACAGGCTTGTGACACGTGTGCTGAAGCTGGCTGGAAGTGGACACCACTCATGTCATGAGGTGTATCAGCTATCTCTGTATAAAATGATCAAAACAGTAGGTTATTTTCACTGAGTACCTGGGGGTAACTGGCGTCTAATAAATGTGTACCCTCACATAAAGAGGTGTCAATCAATTCTATTGAATTTGATCATAGGCAAGATGGTCCATCATGTTGAGTATCTAGGGGTATTGGCGTCTGATAAACGTATACCCTTACGCAAAAAGACTTTTGATACCTGAATGCCCTAAATGAAACAATATTGAAAATGCTGTTCCTTAGAAGAAATTTCATGGATGTCAATTGTTTAATTTCAATACATGACCTGATTTCTCTTAACATATATTACTGAGTCTATTAAAGTAAGATATTCTGAAACTGAATCTCTCATGTAAATATGACTCTGGTTTATTGTTTTATCATGAACATCTACCTTATCCAATGAATGTAGTGCATGAACTTTCTTTTTTTATAACCTTTAAACCAGAAATTCAATTTCTAAGCCATTTCTAGGTTCATATGACTGAAGGTTTTGTGCTTTGGTTACTTAATTTCTGAACTACTTACTAAGAATGCCAGTCAGCTGAACTTTCTTTCTCTTCGCTTCCATTCACTTTCCCTCCTATTTGTTGATGGCAAAGGGGGAGAATATTGTCTGAATTCATTTCTTCAGTTTAGGGGGAGAATTCTGATTCAGGGGAGGTATGGCAGGGAGTTGCTTAAATTTTGTAGCTTGCAGCATGTCATCATAGCATATACGTGCACCTGCATAACAATCTGAATAACAAATCATGTATTTCATCAAAAATGCATATGTATGACAGGATGTTGCCACTCTACATGATAGGGGGTTACCATCATCAAAAAGGGGGAGATTGTTGTGACTCCTATGTGTTGATGGTGTTGACATGTAACTTTACTTCATATGGCAACACATTGTTTTGATGAATTGACAACACTGTTTATGCTTTGATGAAATCACTTTATCAGATTGTCTGTGTGTTATATGCATTTAATCTTATCTTAACACTGAACACACACTCATAGTCTCAATGTCTATACATCGCTGTTGGGCATCAATGTCTGCATATGAGCATCAGGCACCAAGTGTGTACATTGCATAGCATGCAGGCGTCAAAGTCCATACATCCACAGTGCAGTGGCCAAGTCCATACACTGTCCGTCTCATTTAGAGTCTAAGGTGAAGTCTGTACATTGAGCGTCTCACGCAAAGTCCACACATTGGCCTTCAGGTTTGAAAGTCTGTACAGTGGTCTTTCAGCAAGTCTGAACGTTGTCCATACAGTAGTGCGTCAACTCCTTGAGCTGATGCGTCGACGCGTCAGTTTAGTTTCTTCAGTTCATAAAGTCTATACATCCACAGTGGACTTTGAAGTCTATACATTGGGCCTTACATTCCAACTCTATACACTGAACCTTCGTTCATCAAAGCCTCAAGTCTGTACAGCGTGAAGTCTACATTTTGGTTTCACGTTTTCAATGTATGTACAGTGGCTTTCGCATAGGCAAGTCTGTACATCGGGCTCCTTCTAACCAACTCTATACACTCCCTCACACTGTACACACTCAGTCTATACAGCATGATCGTCTTTTCAAAGTCTATACAAAGTTCTTCACTTAAACTGATGACTTATCCGATACTCTGTCTGACAGGTGTTCTGATCGTGAAGCTTATGGAGGGCACGTGATTCGAGGCTGGAAGGGCAGACATGCTTGTGACACGTGTGCTGAAGCTGGCTGAGAGGCTGACACGTGGACACAACAAATCAAGAAAGAAGCTCCTGGATTATTCTGGTGCGTCAACGCATTGAGCAAGTAGCCTCGACGCAGCAGTTACAAAAAGAGAACCAATGGGTTACTGGGTTACTCAGATGCGTCAACGCCACCCACTGGCAGCGTGGACGCAGCAGTTCAAGTAACTCCTTGCAACCTCTGGAGTACCCTGGCAGCGTCGACGTTGTAGCTCGTTGGGTCGACGCAGCAGGTTGATGGAACGACACCTTTTAGCTGCTAGTACACACCGATGCGTCAACGCAGCAGTGAAGCGGCGTCGACGCAGCACACCCATCTGCTGAAGACATGATCACTGGATCATCGATGCGTCAACGCCATGGGCTGATGGAGTCAACGCAGCAGTCTTGAGTTTTGTTGATCAAACGTCTTTGAATTGTAGGGCACGTGATCCAAGGTGCCTGGCTCGTGAACCAAATGCTGACACGTGGATGGAATTATCTCGAAGCTGGCGGATTCCATTGGGCGGGAAAGCATGGAAGCCACGCGCCCTTATCCACCTGCTGCTGTTATATATATTAGTCTTCATCTTCTGTATAGGCTGATCGAGAAAAGAAAAAGTGTGTACATCCTGCTTGAAGCAGCAGCCACCGAGATCCACTGTGAGAATAAAGAAGAAAGGCAGAGAAGAAGAAAAAGAGAGAAGAAGAAAAAGAGAGATGAGTTGAGAGAGAGTTATTGTGAGAGCTTGTGAATCAGTCTCTTGGTCCAGTTACCAGAGCTGACATTGCTCAACCTTGAGCTACAGTCGTTTTGGTTTTCTTCCATTCGATTGTGTGTTTCGTTTGTTTTCAGTCTTTGTTATTTTCCTTTGAAAACTCTTGTTCTATCAAGCTGTTAGTCAGCGGGATCAAGCTGTGAGGCAGCGGGTTACAGAGGTGTTCCTCTGGTCGGCTAAGCTGTAGTGCCCAGCAGAGCAAGCTGTGATGCTCAGCTGTTGCAGAGGATGTTCCTCTGGTCGGGATAAGCTGTAAGCCCCAGCCGTTGTTGGCAAGCTGTAGAGCCCAGCAGTTTGAAGCTGTGTATCAGCAGTAATCCACATTCGAGTTGAATGTGGGGTGGACGTAGGTCGGATTGACCGAACCACCTAAAAGCCTTGTGCCTCTCGTGTGTTTGATTGCTTGTTCAGCAGATCTTGTATGTTTCATTCGGTGCATTAGCTGTGAATTGAATAGAGTGTACAGACTTAATGCGTTGACGTTGTATAGACTTAGCCTAAGACAATGCATGAACTGACGTTGTATATACTTAGCCAATGCAATGCACTATGAATGTATGGACTTACATGAGATGCTCATTGTGTACACTTCAAGCCCAGTGTATGGACATTGCCTTAGACTCTAAATGAGACGAACTTTAGCCAATGCAATGTATAGGCTTGAATGAGAGTCCAATGTATAGACTTGCATGATGCACAATGACACAGTCTAGTGTATAGACTCTTAGCCATGAATAAATGCAATGCAATCTGATGTGTAGACTTTGCAACCGACAGCCAATGTATAGACTTTACGAACAACACGGACCAGAGTGTATAGACTATATGAATTGACTCTGCATGAGACACTCAGATGGACAGTGTTTAGGCTAATGCATGAAGCAAAGCAAGAGCTCTTTCAAAACAATTCCAATGCGTCAACGCATTGAGTCCACTGCGTCGACGCACCAGGTGGAAGCTTTTATAGACCAGCTCTGGGACAGACTAGTGAGTTGGCGCAATGATCCCATGCGTCAACGCATCATGCAATATTCATGCAAACTCATGAATTCAATGCTGTATATCAGACGCAGTCCTATGCAATCATATCAGCAGCCATATTCAAAACACAATATCATAATGCACTGACTGTGTTGCAATCATCAAAACAAATCACAAGTCAACATGCTATCATCAAAACATAATGCACATGCTTGTGCCTAAGAGGCACAACATTCTCCCCCTTTTTGATGATGGCAACACAATGTGATAGTGAGTCACACACAAGATTTTCTCCCCCTTTGACATGATCAAAAAGAGAAAAACAGTAAAAATAAGAGTGCAAAGTGCGTTATACATGCAAATCCTTCAGAACATTCTCCCCCTGAATGTAAGACACCCCTGAATTATTTCTCCCCCTGAAAAATAGCTCCCCCCTTTGAGAAGGAATATGAACCGATAAACAAGAAAGAGAAGGTAGGAGGGTCACTTGACAACAGTTGAATCATAGGTTCAGAAGGGAAGCATGATTATGAACAACCGTTAGAGTATAAGAATCAGCAACATATAATTTTGACAAAAATTCAGGTTTAACAGTGATAAATCTAGAGTAAAACATTTGACCCCTGAACAAGAGTTTATAGATTCCATTTATAGCAATGAATCTAGGGCACATGGTATTAATAGATAAGTCAGAAATAATACCCTTTTGTGATTAAACAAGGAAATTCAAGTGAGGCAACTTGAACATGTATTGATAAAAATAATTTTCACTCATTGACTTTTGATTTTTCGAAAAGTTACAATAGTTTGATTTTCACTTTTGAATTTTTCAGAACCTGAACTAAGTAAATAGATCAGTGGCATTTATGCTGTTGACATTAGGTGTACACCTTGATCAGAGGCAGATACCCCCAGTTACTAGGCATAAACTACTAGACCTATTTCAGATCAGAACTCACAAAGGATAGTCTTCACTTTTGACATTAAGGGTACACCTTGATTAGAGGCCAGTACCCTCAGTTACTTGGTGAGGACTCCCCCTATAGATTTGACCCTATGAACAGAGATATTCTGAAGCACCTCATGACATGTGAATTCTCCTACTTCTTTGGGGGAGTTCACAGTTTCTCAGTGCAATCAGCCATTGCTCTGTCACTATGTTCAGCTCATAGCATTTGTGATCTTATTTACTGCTACATTTATCTCTTTTAGAGTGATTGTTTGAAAAATAGTACACGCTCTTATTCACCTTTTCTAGAAATTTCCATATCAACACATTAGGCATTACAAAAACTTTTTCTATTTTAGCCATGAGACAAAGATTAAGAGCTATAAAAGTTTTCTTTTATCTCAAATTCTGAAGTGCAGACACTTAACTCTCCAATTTATAAAGGTTAAACCTTTAGTTCCTTTCAATTTGTAAGTGTGATTCTTATAAGTGAACAATTGCAATAATCACCATTCAATGTACTAAACCAGATGCAAAGCTGTTGTTTAGTGAAAATGATGGGGAAAAGATAGCAATTGGCAATATGGTTCAATGAGCAACTGATGTCAAAGAATATGAATCATTTGAATGAGAACACTGAGAGGTGAATAGGATTCAATGAATTGAATAGAACTCTCAGCTCCCCCTGACAAAATGCATGAAATACAATTAATGAACTGCTCATGATTTTAGAATATTCAATCAGAGAGAGAATTTATCAAATGCATCATTTTCATTTCAAATTTTCAGATTTTTCATCATATGATGCAGTGCACTGTTCTACATGAAGGCAGGACCCATGGTACTCGGCGGAGAACCTGGTCTCAAAGACCATCTCACACATGGTAGAAACATCCGGGCAGATTTCCTTGCCTTTTAGTAACATACCATTTGATATACCAGGGTTAAGCAAATGATAATGTAGTGCAAAGCAGCCCTATTATGTATTGAAAAACATGCAGTCTACGACAATGGGCAAATGACAGTCATGCAAATGATGTATGCAAGTACTAGACACATGCATTGACTGTATGCACTAACTGACCCGTTCAAGCTCAGTCCAAGTATGTAATCAAGCATGCAATGCATTGACACCAGACACATGCATCGACTCTATACATTAAAGAACCGTTTAGCCTAGTGCAAAATGCAGTGCATCTAGCATCTCATTCATTTAGTGCAAACAACAGCATGAGAAGAGCATCAAATATATTCAGAATTGAATTCAGTGAAGAGATCATCAAAATTCAGACAAGCAGATCAACATGAAATTCACAATTCAGTTCTGAAAGTAAATCACTTACCTGCTTTACCAGATTGATTTATTTTTACCCTTGGTGTTGCATCAGATTTTTGACAAGGCCTCCAATTTCCTTCAGCTCTTAGGATTTTGGCCCTGCTTCTTGTCATATGCCTGAAGTAGCTTTTTCTGTTTCATCAGTTTGTTCCCGGCTACCAGACATACCTGCAAACACACTTCGGGAGCAGGTTTTGGAACCCAAGATATTTTGGGCTCTAAGACAGAACCAGATACTTGAGAGTGAAAACAAGACAACAGCTGTTCAGGGATCCACATTTGTGTAAAGATGGAAGGTTTAGTGGATTCTATAGCTTGAGAGTTCTTTTTGTTATTTTTCTTTTTCTCAGCACCAACAGGTTTAGTTTTCTTTTTCTGGTGCTTTGATGGTTGTTGTGTAGTCCTGGCATTCATTTTATTAAAAACATTTTTATTTTTCAGCCAGTGCCTTGGCCAATGAATGTACTGAAGGTTATGGCCCAAATTGGTCCTAGGCTGACCAAAAAACCTTTGGTGACTAGGACTCCATGTCCTAAACTGACTATCCCATCTCCTAGCTGGCTGAGGTCTATATGGCTGATACCAAGTGGGGAAATTCTGATACCTGAACCTCATGTGTACAGGGTTCCACTCAAACCTATTAAGTGGTTGAGGATGAAAGTTATGATAGACTTGGGCTCTAGGGAAATAGGGATGAGCAAATGGGTTCCTAGCTGCACTTGGTCTCCCTGCCACCTTTGACCCTCTAGGTTTCTGAACTGACTTATATTGGGTCTTTTTCTGAGCAGTTGATGGTGATGGAGACTTAGCAGCCTTGGGCTGGGGTTTTGATGTGTTAGCTGGCTGACTCCTAGCCTTGGACTTATCCTTGGAAGAAGAGCATGCAGCTCTAGGCTCTACAACTTTCTGCTTTCCCTTGTCCTTAGCATTGGACCCTTTTGATTTAACATTATTGAAGGCAAATTTTTCATTGACCATTTTTATGAGTGGTCCTCTATTCTTTTCTCTCACACATGAAATGGTTTTCAATTCAAAGCTCTCTTTAGCTGAGGGATTAAAACCAAGACCCTCCTTTCTGAAATTAACTTTTGACCCTAGCAAGGCATTTAGATTTTCAGTTCCTTGGGTCATGCTTTCAATGATTTTCATTTTGTCAGAATTTTCATTTTCTAGATTTTCAATAGTTTTCTTTAATTCAGCATTCACTGACAAAACAACTTCATATTTTTCATTTGAAGTCTTTATTTCATTTTCAGACTTCTGAATTTTCAATTTCAACTCATCAACAACATTTTTCAGCAAATTATTTTCTTTCCTACAATCAATCACAACATGCTTTAATTCATCAAAATCAGAACATGCATTTTTCAATTTGTCATTCTCTGATTGTAAGCATGCAACTATATCAGAGAGAGATTTATCATTAACCAGAGAGTTCATTTTCTTCTTTAAGAGTCTGTTTTCCTTCTTAATATCATTAGCTTTATCTAACAGGTCTCCATAAGCATCTGCCCAATCAGAAATAGTGTAATGTTCGAAGAGGGATGATACCTGATCAGACTCTTCTTCTTCATCTCCGTTTCTAGCCATCAAGCAGATGTCCTTTTCTGATTTTCCACTATTTGAGGAAGTGCTCAGCGTGCCTTCTTCCTCATCACTCCATGTACTGACCATGGCCTTTCCCTTTGGCGCCTTCTTCCATGGTCTTCCTTTCATTTTCTGTAACTCTGGACAATCAGCTTTCATATGACCTGTCTTCCTGCAATGATAACAAGCATTAACATCATATTTTTCAGCAGGGTTAAATTTATACCTGTTTTGCTTCCTGCTGTGGTATTTTCTATAGAGATTCTTCCCTTCTCTTCTAAGAAATCTACTGAACTCTTTTGTGATCATAGCTATTTCATCCTTTTCAAGATCTGATCCAGATGAATTCTGATCACTGGATGATCCAATGCTGCTGGACTGTTTTGAGCAGCCATGCTTGGTCTTCAGAGCAATAGGCTTCCTATTTTCAAGCTCTTCAGCTTGTAGTAAATTCATCTCGTACGCCATCAAGGAACCTATCAGCTCATTGGGTTTCATCTTTTGTAGATCTTTTGACTCCTCAACCACAGTTGCTTTGGTATGCCATATAGGAGTCAACGATCGAAGGATCTTCCTTACAACTTCATGATCAGTATAACTGTTTCCCAGATTTCTTAGACCATTTGTGATGATGGTCAGACGAGCATACATTTCGGTCACTGTCTCACCAGGCTTCATCCGAAATGCTTCATACTTTGACACTAGCATATTTGCCCTCGTCTCTCTCACTTCAGATGTTCCCTCATAGATAACTTCGAGGGTATCCCACATCTCCTTCGCTGTCTTGCAGGATGACACTCTGTCATATTCAGTGGGATGGAGTGCACACTGAATGGCGTTGATAGCGCTCCAATTCAGAGTAGATTTTCGGACTTCTTCTCTTATCCATAATTCCTCATTCTCATGTAGCTCATAAGGACCTTTGCTCACAATTTTCCATACCTCGTAATCTTTGGCTCTGAGGAAGACCTGCATCCGGTTCTTCCAATATGGGAAGTTGGAACCATCGAAGAATGGTGACTTCGTAGTGGACTGACCCTCTGCTGTTAGCCCTCTAGCATCCATGGCTGATCCTCTTTAGGATGTTAGTCCTGCACAAAGAGTTAGGCTCTGATACCAATTGTTGGGACGCTAAAGGGTGATCTAGAGGGGGGTGAATAGATCAATCACCCGTTAAAAAATTATTGCAGCAGAATCAAATGCGGAATGAAAACTTCTACTGAACAGATAGTGGGCACAATGCGAATGCCACCCAGAACAGATGAAGAACCGTCCTAAGCATACATCTACGGTGCGAAGATAGAAATATAGAAGCTAGGCAAACCACAAAATAATCACACAGTAGACAAAGGCTTTTAGGTGGTTCGGTCCTCCAGACCGACATCCACCCCACACTCAACCCGAGTGTGGCTTACTGCTGACTCACAGCTTGAACAGCTGGGCATCACAGCTTGCCTTACAACCGCTGGGCTTCACAGCTTGCCGTCCAGTGGAATCCACCACTGCAACCGCTGGGGATTACAGCTTACCCGTCCAGTGGAAACCTCCACTACCCGCTGAGCAACACAGCTTGCTGTCCAGAGGAGTCCTCCTCTGCAAACCGCTGGCTAACAGCTTGAAAGAAAATGTAAAATAGAAAATAAAAGACAAGATAACAGCATCGGAAAGCTGTAAACGAAAAGCACAATGTGGCTCTTAAAGAGCTGGATGGCCTGGATTTGATCCACGGTCCATCAAGAATAGATCTCCCTCGATCTCACTCTCTTTTTTCACTCTCTCTCTTCTCAACTCCTTCACGTCTGCTTCTCTCCTCTTTTCTTTCTCTTCGCACTCTGCTCGAGCTCTCTATCTCTAATGAAATTGTTGGGACGCTAAAGGGTGATCTAGAGGGGGGTGAATAGATCAATCACCCGTTAAAAAATTACTGCAGCAGAATCAAATGCGGAATGAAAACTTCTACTGAACAGATAGTGGGCACAATGCGAATGCCACCCAGAACAGATGAAGAACCGTCCTAAGCATACATCTACTGTGCGAAGATAGAAATATAGAAGCTAGACAAACCATAAAACAATCACACAGTAGATAAAGGCTTTTAGTTGGTTCGGTCCTCCAGACCTACATCCACCCCACACTCAACCCGAGTGTGGCTTACTGCTGACTCACAGCTTGAACAGCTGGGCATCACAGCTTGTCTTACAACCGCTGGGCTTCACAGCTTGCCGTCCAGTGGAATCCACCACTGCAACCGCTGGGGATTACTGCTTACCCATCTAGTGGAAACCTCCACTGCTCGCTGAGCAACACAGCTTGCTGTCCAGAGGAGTCCTCCTCTGCAAACCGCTGGCTAACAGCTTGAAAGAAAATGTAAAATAGAAAACAAAAGACAAGATAACAGCATCGGAAAGCTGTAAACGAAAAGCACAATGTGGCTCTTAAAGAGCTGGATGGCCTGGATTTGATCCACGGTCCATCAAGAACAGATCTCCCTCGATCTCACTCTCTTTCTTCACTCTCTCTCTTCTCAACTCCTTCACGTCTGCTTCTCTCCTCTTTTCTTTCTCTTCACACTCTGCTCGAGCTCTCTATCTCTCACTTTTTCTCTTCTGCTTCTTCTCTCTTTCTTTTCTTCTTCTTCTGCTGGATCGTGGAAGCTCTCTCTCCTTCTAATTCTTCTCTCAGCTTCTGCTCCCTGGCTTCGATCACGATCAGCCTCCATCTGAAGACGAAGGCTCCATTATATACCAGCAGCAGCAGCAGTAGCAGCAGGGCGCGTGTGGCTTCCACAGTTCCCGCCCTAAGAATTCGGACCACGTGGCAGCATCCAGCAGGCTGTCAGTACACGTGTCCTCATCTGGGCATTCTCTTTATCCTTGGATCACGTGCCCAGCACCAGTACATTTGTATACTGGTGTCTCTTTAGCTGTTGCGTCGACGCTCTCAGCATGCTGCGTTGATGCATCGGCAATCCAGTGATCAAGGTCTTCGGCAGATAACCGTGCTACGTCGACGCTGTCTTGCAATGGCGTTGACGCACTGTAGTATTCCAGTGAGCTATGGACTCTGCCTTATTAACTACTGCATCGACGCTGCTGTAGCATGGAGTTGACGCAGCCAGGTGAAGCTCTGAAATCCTCTTCAGCTGAAGCGTGGACGCATTGAACTCCCAGCGTCGACCCTGTTCTTCATTGTTGTCATCATCTGAAGATAGTGTATAGACTTTATCAGCAGCAGATGAGCAAGTGTGAGCACTGAGAGAGTGTATAGACTTTGTAAGCATTCAGCTCGTGTAATGTATATACTTCATGCAATGTACAGACTTCGTGAGACTTCAATGAAGACAGACGATGTATGGACTTCATGAGAATGCAGCAACCAGTGTATAGACTTCATGCAATGCAATGCAGCTGAATGTATAGACTTCATGCAATGTAATGCAGACCAATGTACAGACTTTGGCGAAGCAAAAGCTGTACACACTTCAACCAATAGAAGCACGATGTACAGACTTGAATTCAAGTGATGCACAGTGTACAGACTTCAAGAAATTCCATTGTGGATGTATTGACTTGCCAAGCGAAAGGGCTGTACATACTTTGACTTCAACAGAGACGCTGCATGAGACGCTGAAGTCTGTATAGACTTTTATAGTGAAACGATGTATAGACTTCAATAGTAAGACAATGACCAAGACGATGCAGACTCTGTATAGACTTCAACTCAATCATGCATAATGTAGTCTGATGTGTAGACTTTGAGACGTGAAAGCTACAGTGAAGGAGTGTACACACTTGACCAATTCAAAGGCGAGTCGAGTGTACAGACTTAATGCGTTGATGCTGTACAGACTTAGCCTAAGACAATGCATGAACTGGCGTTGTATATACTTAGCCAATGCAATGCACTATGAATGTATGGACTTACATGAGATGCTCATTGTGTACACTTCAAGCCCAGTGTATGGACATTGCCTTAGACTCTAAATGAGACGGACTTTAGCCAATGCAATGTATAGGCTTGAATGAGAGTCCAATGTATAGACTTGCATGATGCACAATGACACAGTCCAGTGTATAGACTCTTAGCCATGAATAAATGCAATGCAGTCTGATGTGTAGACTTTGCAACCGACAGCCAATGTATAGACTTTACGAACAACACGGACCAGAGTGTATAGACTATATGAATTGACTTAGCCTAAGACAATGCATGAACTGACGTTGTATATACTTAGCCAATGCAATGCACTATGAATGTATGGACTTACATGAGATGCTCATTGTGTACACTTCAAGCCCAGTGTATGGACATTGCCTTAGACTCTAAATGAGACGGACTTTAGCCAATGCAATGTATAGGCTTGAATGAGAGTCCAATGTATAGACTTGCATGATGCACAATGACACAGTCCAGTGTATAGACTCTTAGCCATGAATAAATGCAATGCAGTCTGATGTGTAGACTTTGCAACCGACAGCCAATGTATAGACTTTACGAACAACACGGACCAGAGTGTATAGACTATATGAATTGACTCTGCATGAGACACTCAGATGGACAGTGTTTAGGCTAATGCATGAAGCAAAGCAAGAGCTCTTTCAAAACAATTCCACTGCGTCGACGCACCAGGTGGAAGCTTTTATAGACCAGCTCTGGGACAGACCAGTGAGTTGACGCAATGATCCCATGCGTCAACGCATCATGAAATATTCATGCAAACTCATGAATTCAATGCTGTATATCAGACGCAGTCCTATGCAATCATATCAGCAGCCATATTCAAAACACAATATCATAATGCACTGACTGTGTTGCAATCATCAAAACAAATCACAAGTCAGCATGCTATCATCAAAACACAATGCACATGCTTGTGCCTAAGAGGCACAACATTCTCCCCCTTTTTGATGATGGCAACATAATGTGACAGTGAGTCACACACATGACCTGTTTTCCTGCAATGATAACAAGCATTAACATCAGATTTTTCAGCAGGGTTAAATTTATACCTGTTTTGCTTCCTGCTGTGGTATTTTCTATAGAGATTCTTCCCTTCTCTTCTAAGAAATCTACTGAACTCTTTTGTGATCATAGCTATTTCATCCTTTTCAAGATCTGATCCAGATGAATTCCGATCACTAGATGATCCAATGCTGCTAGACTGTTTTGAGCAGCCATGCTTGGCCTTCAGAGCAATAGGCTTCCTGTTTTCAAGCTCTTCAGCTTGTAGTAAATTCATCTCGTACGCCATCAAGGAACCTATCAGCTCATTGGGTTTCATCTTTTGTAGATCTTTTGACTCCTCAACCACAGTTGCTTTGGTATGCCATATAGGAGTCAACGATCGAAGGATCTTCCTTACAACAATTGGTATCAGAGCCTAACTCTTTGTGCAGGACTAACATCCTAAAGAGGATCGGCCATGGATGCTAGAGGGCTAATAGTAGAGGGTCAGTCCACTACGAAGCCACCATTCTTTGATGGTTCCAACTTCCCATATTGGAAGAACCGGATGTAGGTCTTCCTCAGAGCCAAAGATTACGAGGTATGGAAAATTGTGAGCAAAGGTCCTTATGAGCTACATGAGAATGAGGAATTATGGATAAGAGAAGAAGTCCGGAAATCTACTCTGAATTGGAGCGCTATCAACGCCATTCAGTGTGCACTCCATCTCACTGAATATGACAGAGTGTCATCCTGCAAGACAGCGAAGGAGATGTGGGATACCCTTGAAGTTATCTATGAGGGAACATCTGAAGTGAGAGAGACGAGGGCAAATATGCTAGTGTCAAAGTATCCCCTAACCCCTAAACTCTAAACGCCAAACACCAAACACCAACCCCCTAAACCCCAAACCCCTAAACCATATACTCTAGACCCCAAACCCAAACCCCCAAACCCAAACCCTAAACCCTAAACCTTGAACCCTAAACCGTAAAACCCTAAAACCCTTAGGCCGTGTTTGATAAATGAGCACGGGAGTACCGTAATCAACCCCGAAGGGTCGATTACGAGACCCGCGGTCGGTTATCGGGATTCTATGAGGGGGAGGGCGAGGGGAGGCGGGGCCCACCGGTTGCCCGATGTCAGCTAACCGACCGACAACCCCGCTATCAAACACGGCCTTAAAATCCTAAACCCCAAAACCCTAAAATGCTAAACCCTCCCCAAACCCGAAACCCCCTAAACCCCTAACACCTCCCTACACCCCAAACCCTAAACCATCCTCTAACTCCGAACCCTAAATGTCAAACCCCAAACCCCCCAAAACCCTAAAACCCTAAACCCTAAAACCCCAAAACACTAAACCCCAAACCCTAAAACCCCTTTACCCTAGCTCCAAACCCCCCAAAACCACTAAACCCTAAAACCCTAAACCATAAACTCTAATTCCCAAATCTAAACCACAAGCCCAAGCCACAAACCCAAACGACCAACCCCCAAACCCTAACCCCCCAAACCCTAAATCCTAAATCCTAAACCCTAAACTGTGAACCCTAAATAACACCAAACCCCAAACCCTAAATCTTAAACCCTAAGCCATCCCCTAACCGTTAACCCCTAAACCCCAAATGCTAAACTCCTAAACCTCTAAACCAAAAATCCCAAATCCAAAATGCCAAACCCCAGACCCCCTAAAACCCTAAACCCCAAAACACAAATCACAAACCCTAAACCCTAAAGCCCTAACACCCTTAAAATTCTAAACCCTACCTTAACCTAACCCCAACCCCCCAAAACCCCTTAACCCTAAAGCCCTAAACCCTAAACTCTAATTCACAAATCCAAACCCCAAACCCAAACCACGAACCCCTCAAACTCTAAACCCCAAATCCTAAACCATAACTCTTAACCCCTAAACCCCAAACCAAACCCTAAACCCTAAACCCTAAACCCTAAACTCTAAACTGTGAACCCTAAATAACCCCAAACTCCAAACCTTAAACCCTCAACCCTACACCAAAACCTAACTGTTAACCTCCAAACCCCTAAACCCCAATCCCTAGACCCCAAATGCCAAATCCCTAAACCTCTAAACACAAAACCCCAAATGCTAAACCCCAAAACCCCAAAACCCTAAACCATCTGCTAATTGTTAACCCCTAAACTTCTAAACCCCAAACACAAAACGCCAAACCCCAAAACCCCAAACCTCAAACCCCAAACACCAAACCCCAAACCCCCTAAAACCTAAAAACTCTAACCCTAAATTGCAAATCACAAACCCCAAACCCTAAACCCTAAATCTTAAAACCCTAAAACACAAAACCATAAAACCCTTAAAACCCTAAACCCTCCCCTAACCCCTAACCCTGCTAAACCTCTAACCCATAATCCGCTAAACCTCTAAACCCCAAACCCGAAACCACAAATGCCAAATGCCAAACCACAACCCCCCCAAAACCCTAAGACCCTAAACCCTAAACTCTAAACCCCAAATACAAACCCTAAACCCAAACCACCAAACCCTAACCCCCCAACCCCAAACCCCTAAACCCGAAACTCAAAACCCGAAACCTAAACCCCAAACCCAAACCACCAACTCCCAAAACCCCAAACCCAAGCCCTAAACGTAAACCACCTACCCCCACTCCCAAATCCTAACCCCCAAACCCTAAACCCTAAAACCAAAAAATCCTAACCCTTCAACCATCCCCGAACCCAACCCCGAAACCACAAACCCCAAACACCAAACCCCCCAAAACTCAAAAGCCCTAAACCCCAAATCCTAAACCTTAAACCCTGAAACCCTTAAAACCCTACACCCTAAAACCCATAAAACCCTAAACGCTCCCCTAACCCCTAACCCCCTAAATCTCTAACCCATAAACCCCAAACCCCAAACCCCAAATCCTAAAACCTTAAACCATCCCCTAACCCCTAAACCCTAAACCCCAAACACCAACCCTCTAAACCCCAAACCCCATACCTTAGACTCCAAACCCAAACTCTAAACCCAAACCATCAACTCCCAAACCCAAACCCTAAACCACAAACCCTAAACCCTTAAACCCTAAAACCCTTAAAATCCTAAACCCCAAAACCCTAAAATGCTATACCCTCCCCTAAACACCTAACCCCTAACCCTACACCCCAAACCCTAAACCATTCCCTAACTCCAAACCCTAAACGTCAAACCCCAAACCCCCCAAAACCCTAAACCCTAAACGCTAATATCCTACCACCTTAAACCATAAAACACTAAACCCTAAAACCCTACAACCTTAAACCCTAAAACACTAAACCCTAAAACCCTACAACCTTAAACCATAACTCTAAACCCCGCAAAACCACTAAACCCTAAAATCCTAAACCATAAACTCTAATTCCCAAATCTAAACCCCAAGCCCAAGACACAAACCCAAACGACCAACCCCCAAACCCTAACCCCCCAAACCCTAAATCCTAAATCCTAAACCCTAAACTGTGAACCCTAAATAACCCCAAACCCCAAACCCTAAATCCTAAACCCTAAGCCATCCCCTAACCATTAACCCCTAAACCCAAAATCCCAAATGCTAAACTCCTAAACCTCTAAACCCCAAATCCCAAATGCCAAACCCCAAACCCCCTAAAACCCTAAACTCCAAAACCCTAAACCCAAAACCACAAATCATAAATCCTAAACCCTAAACCCTGAAGCACTAATACCCTTAAAACTCCAAACCCTACCTTAACCTAACCGCAAACCCTAAATCGTCCCCTAAACCCCAACCCCCCCAAAACCTCTTAACCCTAAAGCCCTAAACCCTAAACTCTAATTCACAAATCCAAACCCCAAACCCAAACCACCAACCCCTCAAACCCTAAACCCCAAATCCTAAACCATAACTGTTAACCCCTAAACCCCAAACCAAACCATAAACCCTAAATCGTGAACCTAAATAACCCCAAACTCCAAACCTTAAACCCTCAACCCTAAACCAAACACTAACTGTTAACCTTTAAACCCCTAAACCCTAAACCCCAGACCCCAAACGCCAAATCCCTAAACCTCTAAACACCAATCTCCAAACGCTAAACCCCAAAACTCCAATACCTGAAACCCTAAACCATATGCTAATTGTTAACCCCTAAACTCCAAAACCCTAAACCCATAACGCCAAACCCCTAAACACCATACCCCAAACCTCAAACACCAAACCCCAAACCACCCAAAACCCAAAAACCATAAACCCTAAATTGTAAATCACAAACCCCAAACCTTAAACCCTAAACCCTAAATCCTAAAACCCTAAAACCCAAACCCTAAAACCCTTAAAACCCTAAATCCTCCCCTAACCCCTAACCCCGCTAAACCTCTAAACCCTAAACCCCAACCCCCCCAAAAACCTAAGACCCTAAACCCTAAACTCTAAACCCCAAATATAAACCCTAAACCAAAACCACCAAACCCAAACCCAAACCCTAACCCCCAAACCCCCCAACCCCAAACCCCTAAACCCTAAACTCAAAACCCGAAACCCAAACCCCAAACCCAAACCATCAACCCCCTAAACCTCAAACCCAAACCCTAAACGTAAACCACCTACCCCCACTCCCAAACCCTAACCCCCAAACCCTAAACCCCAAACCCTAAACCACAAAACTCTAAAACCAAAAAACCCTAAACCTTCAACCATCCCCGAACCCAACCCCTAAACCCCAAACACCAAACCCCCCAAAACACTAAAACCATAAACCCCAAACCCTAAATCTTAAACCCTAAAACCCTTAAAACCCTAAACCCTCCGCTAACCTCTAACCCCCTAAACCTTCCGCTAACCCCTAATCCCCTAAACCTCTAACCCGTAAACCCCAAACCCCAAATCCTAAAACCTCAAACCATCGCCTAACCCCTAAACCCCAAACCCCAAACACCAACCCCCCAAACCCCAAACCCCTAAACCCTATACTCTAAACCCAAACCATCAACCCCCAAACCCAAACCTCAAACCCTAAACCCTAAACCTTGAACCCTAAACCCTAAAACCCTACAACCCTTAAAATCCTAAACCCTAAAATGCTAAACCCTCCCCTAACCTGAAACCCCTTAAACCCCTAACTATCCTACACCCCAAACCATAAACCATCCCCTACCTTCGAACCCTAAACGTCAAACCCCAAACCCCCCAAAACCCCAAACCCTAAAACCATGCAACCTTAAACCCTAAGGGCGTTTTTGACATCGGCGTAAGGGGGGGCGGCTAACCGACCCCGAAGGGTCGATTGAGATACTCGGGTCGGTTAGCCGAGTTGTGTGAGGGGGAGGGCGAGAGGAGGCGGGGCCCACCGATTAGACGGTGTCGGCTAACCGGGGACAACCCCTTTGTCAAACTCGCCCTAAAACACTAAACCCTGAAACCCTACATCCTTAAACCCAAAAACCCTAAACCCTCAAACACTACAACCTTAAACCCTAAACCCTGTACTTTAACTCCAAACCCCCCAAAACCCCTAAACCCTGAAACCCTAAACCAGAAACACTTATTCCCAAATCTAAACCCCAAGCCCAAGCCATAAACCCCAACCACCAACCCCCAAACCCAAACCCTAACCCCCAAACCCCCCAACCCCAAACCCCTAAACCCTAAACTCAAAACCCGAAACCCAAACCCCAAACCCAAACCATCAACCCCCTAAACCCCAAACCCAAACCCTAAACGTAAACCACCTACCCCCACTCCCAAACCCTAAACCCCAAACCCCCAAACCCTAAACCACAAAACTCTAAAACCAAAAAACCCTAAACCTTCAACCATCCCCGAACCCAACCCCTAAACCCCAAACACCAAACCCCCCAAAACACTAAAACCCTAAACCCCAAACCCTAAATCTTAAACCCTAAAACCCTTAAAACCCTAAACCCTAAAACCCTTAAAACCTTAAACCCTCCGCTAACCCCTAACCCCCTAAACCTCTAACCCGTAAACCCCAAACCCCAAATCCTAAAACCTTAAACCATCCCCTAACCCCTAAACCACAAACCCCAAACACCAACCCCCCAAACCCCAAACCCCTAAACCCTATACTCTAAACCCAAACCATCAACCCCCAAACCCAAACCTTAAACCCTAAACCCTAAACCTTGAACCCTAAACCCTAAAACCCTACAACCCTTAAAATCCTAAGCCCTAAAATGCTAAACCCTCCCCTAACCCGAAACACCTTAAACCCCTAACTATCCTACACCCCAAACCCTAAACCATCCTCTACCTCCGAACCCTAAACATCAAACCCCAAACCCCCCAAAACCCCAAACCCTAAAACCATGCAACCTTAAACCCTAAAACACTAAACCCTGAAACCCTACAACCTTAAACCAAAAAACCCTAAACCCTCAAACACTACAACCTTAAACCCTAAACCCTTTACTTTAACTCCAAACCCCCCAAAACCCCTAAACCCTAAAACCCTAAACCAGAAACACTTATTCCCAAATCTAAACCCCAAGCCCAATCCCCAAACCCAAACCACCAACCCCCAAACCCAAACCCTAACCCCCAAACCCCCCAAACCCTAAATCCTAAATCCTAAAACCTAAAGCGTGAACCCTAAATAACCACAAACCCAAAACCCTAAACCCTAAGCCATCCCCTAACCGTTAACCCCTAAACCCAAAACCCCAAATGCTAAACTCCTAAACCTCTAAACCCCAAATCCCAAATGCCAAACCCCAAACCCCCTAAAACCCTAAACTCCAAAACCCTAAACCCCAAACCACAAATCACAAATCCTAAACCCTAAACCCTAAAGCCCTAATACCCTTAAAACTCTAAACCCTACCTTAACCAAACCCCAAACCCTAAACCGTCCCCTAAACCCCAACCCCCCCAAAACCACTTAACCCTAAACCCCAAACTCTAATTCGCAAATCCAAACCAACCCAAACCACCAACACCTCAAACCCTAAACCCCAAATCCTAAACCATAACTGTTAACCCCTAAACCCCAAACCAAACCCTAAACCTTAAACCCTAAACTCTAAACCGTGAAACCTAAATAACCCCAAACTCCAAACCTTAAACCCTGAACCCTACACCAAAACCTAACTGTTAACCTCCAAACCCCTAAACCCTAAACCCCCGACCCCAACTGCCAAATCCCTAAACCTCTAAACACCAATCCCCAAACGCTAAACCTCAAATCCGCAAAACCCTAAACCATATGCTAATTGTTAACCCCTAAACTTCTAAACCCCAAACCCAAAATGCCAAACCCCAAAACCCAAACCCCAAACCCCCTAAAACCAAAAAACCCTAACCCTAAACTGTAAATCACAAACCCCAAACCCTAAACCCTAAACCCAAAACCCTAAATCTTAAAACCCTAAAACACAAAACCATAAAACCCTTAAAACCCTAACCCCTAACACTGCTAAACCTCTAACCCCTAATCCGCTAAACCTCTAAACTCCAAACCCGAAACCCCAAACGTCAAACGCCAAACCACAACCCCCCCAAAACCCTAAGACCCTAAACCCTAAACTCTAAACCCCAAATACAAACCCTAAATCCAAATTACAAAACCCTAACCCCCAAACCCCCCAACCCCAAACCCCTAAACCCTAAACTCAAAACCCGAAACCCAAATCCCAAACCCAAACCACCAACCCCCAAAACCCCAAA